>JADBJO010000672.1:460000-462500 GCA_016801955.1 Conus betulinus | reverse complement strand
TCAACGACTGACTGCCAACGGTGTGAAAGAGAAGAGAGTGGTGGTGGTGGTGGGGGGGGGGGGGGGGGGGGAGACTGGTTTGCTCCCTCCTGCCATGAGTAACCCTCCCTCCCCCACCTTCCTCCCCTGCGCCTCCCTCCGTCCCTTCCCTTCACACCTCTCTTTCACCGCAATGGAAGAAAGAGAGAGAGAGAGAGAAAAAACAGACATGAAGACTGAAATATTCTTACGTTATGTCCCCAGCCTGTAAACGTGAGAGGTGCAAGGAACGCACATGATCCTGACATGTTTAAAAAAAAAAAAAAAAAGGAAGAAGTTTTCGTTTTGATACGCATCGTTCTGAAGCTTACAACTGCATGCTGGATTGCCCTGGGATTTTCTAGAGAGAGTGTCTGTCCCTTGTTCCCCCCCCCCCCTCTCTGTCTGTCTGTCTGTCTGTCTGTCTGTCTGTCTGTCTCTCTCTCTCTCTCTCTCTCTCTCTCTCTCTCTCTCTCTCTCTCTCTCTCCTTTTTAAATAGTTTTCTCATGCATCACAATTGTGTTGTACACAACTGTATACGCATGATCTTCAAATCAGAAGGAAAAAACACATAGATAGATAGATAGATACTTACAGACAGACAGACAGACAGATAGATAGACAGATGGATAGATAGACTTGTGGATGGATGGATGGATAGCCCACTCCATATACAACACGCAAGATAAAAAAAAAAATGCCGACTACAAAAAAGACATACAAACAAACAAACAAACTTAAAGAGATAGGGAAAAAAAAACACACACACAACAAGCCAATACACAAGAAGGTGACTTGCACATCAGCTTCGTTTTTGTCTCTATGCTGACTCTATAACAAATTTCTATTCCTTCACTCTTCCTTCATTTCGACCTGATACTTTGCCGATTTGTGTGATTATTTGCATTTCGATTTCCAAAGTTTTGGTGTTTTTTTTTTGTTGTGTTTTTTTTTTTTTTTTTTTTCTAAATCTCCACTGTTAATGAAACATGTCTCGTCAGCAAACTGATGAGAGATTTCGAACTGAATATCACTTACACGAATTCCTTTGATTCTTCGTCTTCTCTTATCATTGCTTCCAAGATTTCTACACTCAAAAAGACAAGCAGACATAAGGCCACCCCCTGTCTGCAACTTTGTTTTATGGGAAACCATGGAGAACACTGACCATAAAAGTGCTTATCTCTCTTCTTTTTAAACGTAATAAATGTATGAGACAGGCAAAGTGAGGGAGAGATAGAGCAGTGGGCGTAAAATGTGAAAGGAGGAGAGAGAGAGAGAGAGAGAGAGAGAGAGAGAGAGAGAGAGGAGAGAGAGAGAGACAGACAGACAGAGAGAGACAGACAGACAGACAGACAGAGACAGAGAGAGAGAGAGACAGACAGAGAGAGACAAAAAGACAGAAGACTGAGTACAGCGAAGCGAAAAAAAGTAGGGGAAAAAAGCGCGACAATTTTAAGCACCAGTGGTTATGCATGCTGCAGCGAGTCATTCACAGTTAAATCTAATTAGAAATGGAATTCAAGGCACATATTACACCTACACCCCCCCCCCCCCCCCTCTTTTCTCCCCTCAAAATCTCTACCCCGCACAGAAACCCACCACCACCACAGTCACAACGAACATCACATTACATCACATCTGCACGCATGCTCTCTCTCTCTCTCTCTCTCTCTCTCTCTCTCTCTCTCTCTCTCTCTCTCTCATGACAGTGAAGAAACCGAGACAGTGTACAGCTCTTGTTGCCTGTGTTTCACATTTACTACCATGCTTAGTATGAATCTTGGAATAGAACACAATGGTAACAAAGGAACAGACCACTTTACCTTCTTTGCGCGCGTTTCACAATTGCAAAGAAATGTCTCGGGAAGTCTTCTTTAACATCTTTGAGTCCAAAATTCAGCCTTTTTTTTTTAATTGTACTCAGTACGGGTCTGCAACGTTTAGAGCACATTGAGAAAGTACACTTATTAGCCTGCAAAAGATTCCTCGGCATTCCACTTAAAACACCTAATAAACTTGCATGTTCAGAATGAATCAGGCATCCCTATACACATAAACTCAAGCATAAAAGCATGGAAATACTGGCTTAGGTTAACTAAAGAGAGGCGTATCTCATGCAAGTAAACCTTGATGATCAGGGCATAAGGTGCTGGGTAACAGGATCAATGAAATTCCAGGCATCACCGGATTTTATTATGTTTGGCAACGGCAAGGAGCGGATGATGCAACACTGTTTTTACCCATTTTCAAACAGAGGAGGCTAGCTGACATGTAAGATCAGGAACGGTCGGAATCAAGCAGGGATAAGAACAGACATGTTTTGTATAGACCTTCACAGTGTGGTTTCGGAATTAGTCATTGCGTTTGAGTTTCTGGATATCCTTTGCCTCAGAGCGGCTTTGACACGGACAATACGTGGGGTATTCCCTATAAGAAACAATCCCGAGACATTTTGTGAAAATCCCGTCGCAAGATTTT
>JADBJO010000672.1:447500-455000 GCA_016801955.1 Conus betulinus | reverse complement strand
TCTGTCACTCACTCACTCACTCTGTCTGTCTGTTTTAGTGTGTGTGTACGTGTGTGTGTGTGTGTGTGTGTGTGTGTGTGTGTGTGTGTGTGTGTGTGTGTGTGTGTGTGTGTGTGTGTCTCTCTCTCTCTCTCTCTCTCTTTTTCTCTCTCTCTCTGAGGATGATTCGGAAGGGTGGAGTAGGATACGTTAAGTAGCTAACAAATTTTAATCAGACCGTTCTAAAGAGCATGTCAAGTTTCCTCCACAGTCGACATTTTGCCTGTCGCTGGGACAGACTTTAAAACGAGTTCTACCATTGCAAAGCCCGAATCGAGTTATGTCAACGGTTATGAATGAACTCTCTACAGGAGTTTCCACAATTCCACCCAGTAACACTATTCGAACACTTTATCATTTTTTTTTTTTTTTCAATCTGGGTAACAGACTTGACGAACATTTTGGAACCCGCGTTCGCGGACAGAAGTAAACAACAAAACATGGAAAGAATAGTGGAGTCAGACTATGAGTGTATTATACAAATTTCACACTTGTCATGGATGTGCTCCACGGATGTGCTCCAACGAAACGAGTCAAAGCGTCTGAGCGCATGCTAGGCGTCAGCATTTGTCTTTGGAGTCATCTTTCCAGGGCAGTCAGGCGCGTGAAATGTCATCATCATTTTCAGACTTCCGGAATAGCTGGACCCATGAGACTGTGCTCGACGTCTTCCTTTCGGGAAAGCTTGATAACGTGAGATCTCACCCCAGGTTAAATTTACTCTCGGGATAGCTGGACACGTGAGGTTTCATACACTGTTAGACTTCCTTTATGGATAACTGAATACGTGAGATTTCACTCACACCACGTTAGACTTCCCTTTTGGATAGCTAGATACGCGGGATTTTACACCACGTTAGACGCCAGATTTCACACCGCGTTAGACGCCAGATCTCACACCACGTCAGACGTGAGATTTCACACCACGTAAGACACGAGAGTTCAGACCACGTTAGACGTAAGATTTCACACCACGTAAGACACAAGATTTCACACCACGTAACTTCGTACTACGTTCGCGCTAGACGCGAGATTTTGCACCACATTAGACGCGAGATTTCACGCCACGTTAGATTTCCTTTCAAGATAACTGGGTATGTGAGATTTCACACATAGTTTTCCTGTTGGGACACAGCTACTTCGAAAGAAGCGAGATGTCCTACTTCCTTTTCGGACGGCTGGACAAGTGAGATTTCCCTGCAGTTTATACCCCCTCTCAGGATAGTAAGAGATCTGATATTTCACACACCGTGTTAGACTTCCTTTCGGTGTAGCTAGACAAATACGATTTTCACACAATTTCAAACACTTCCTAATATTTAGACACACGAGATTTCACACCATTTCAAACTCTCGTTTGAGTTAGCTCGAGACATGAGATTTCACGTTATTTTCAGCGAGTGTGATTTTGCGGGCGCATTCGTTTGTTAGGCCTTCCACTGTGATGAGCATAGATGATGCCTCATAATACCTGCAACAGTTTCTGAATGATAGGTACAAAGAATGCGTGTCCACATCATCGGTTACAGCAATCTGTTGATCGCTAAACAGCCGTGCTGTTTTTTTTTTTTTTTGTTTTCTTTTAAAGTCACTGATCATCATCATAACGACGTTATTTTTTTACCTACTGGTTACTATACTTTAGTCGTTTCTGATCTACTGGTCACTATTATGCAGTGCTTTTTAAAAAAAAAAAAATCTTTTAGTCATTAGTCTTCAATTACTTTTTCCATTATCTGGTCACTATACTGCAGTGATTTTTCATCAATTGCTCACCACACTGCAGTGATTTTTTATCTATCTATTGGTTACCATATTGCAGTGATTTTTTTTCATATCTATTTTGGTCATCATACTGCAGTGATTTTTTTTTTCTAATCTTTTAGTCAACATGCTGCTGTGCTTTTTGTTTATCCATTGGTCACCATACTGCAGTGATTTTTCATCCATTGCTCACCATACTGCAGTGATTCTCTATCTATTGGTCACCATACTGCAGAGATTTTTGGGGGGGTATCTATTGTTTTACATACCGCAGTTGTTGTTTTTTTTTCATCTATTGGCTAACATACTGCAGAGGTTTTTCATCCATCGATCATCATACTGCAGTGATTTTTCTTTCTACTGGTCACCATGCCGCTGTGATTTTTTTTTTTTTAATCTATCGGTCACTACACTGCAGTGATTTTTCGTCTATTACTCACAATATGGCAGTGATTTTCTCCCCTATTGGTCACCATACTGCAGTGATTTTCTCCCTATTGGTCACCATACTGCAGTGATGTTCTCCCTATTGGTCACCATACTGCAGTGATTTTCTCCCTATTGGTCACCATACTGCAGTGATTTTCTCCCTATTGGTCACTATACTGCAGTGATTTTAAATCTATTGGTCACCATACTACAGTGATTTTTCTCCCTATTGGTCACTATACTGCAGTGATTTTAAATCTATTGGTCACCATACTGCAGTGATTTTCTCCCTATTGGTCACTATACTGCAGTGATTTTAAATCTATTGGTCACTATACAGCAGTGTTTTTCACCTACTGGTCACCAAACTGCAGTGATTATTTTCTTATCTCTACTGCAGTGATTTCTAATCTATTGGCACCATACTGCATTGATTTGTTATCTATTAGTCACCACACTGCAGTGATTTTTAATCAGTTGGTCACCACACTGCAGTGATTTGCTATCTACTGGTCACCATACTGCAGTGTGTGTGCGTGCGTGTGTGTGTGTGTGTGTGTGTGTGTGTGTGTGTGTGTGTGTGTGTGTGTGTGTGGTGTGTGTGTGTTTATTCTCTTTACTGTAGTGATGTTTAATCCATTGGACACTACACTGCAGTGATCTTTTAGTCTACTGGTCACCAAACTCAGTGATTTTTCTTCATATTGATCACCATACTAAAGTGGGTTGTTATCTACTGGTCACTATAGTCCAGTTTTTTTTTTTTTTCTTTCTTTTCTCTCTTATCTAAATTGGTCATTACACTGCAGCGGTTTTGCAGTTTATTGGTCACTACACCATAGTGAACTTTGGTCCGTTGGTCCCTTGACTGCAGTGATTGTTGTTTTTCAAATCTGATTGTGAATATACTCCAGCAAGTTGTCTCTACTTCTGTGTGTGTGTGTGTGTGTGTGTGTGTGTGTGTGTGTGTGTGTGTGTGTGTGTGTGTGTGTGTGTGTGTGTGTGTGTGTGTGCGCGCGCGCGCGTGTGTTTGTGTTGTGTGTGTGTGTGTGTGTGTGTGTGTGTTGTGTGTGTGTGTGTGTGTGTGTTTCACTCTTGTTCATGAGGTTCGTTTTCTTCCGTCTGCCCGTTTACTTCACTGATCGAATCGTAGACCAGACCCAGGTTGGTTTTTCAAACCTCCAACAAAGCAGAACTTTAAATCGTAACTCACAACATCAAAACTTCAACCTTTCACAACATTCAACTCCTCATGTTCCTCGAACCCTTGTCTAACCCTGTGACTGTGTGAAATCTTATCTTTAATTAAAAAAAAAAAAAGCCGTTATTTGTATATCGCGCTTGTAGTGTGGAGGCAGTGGAGTTGTTTTCCTCTTTTCTTCACCCATAATGGAAAAGTGGAGTTGTCTCTTCTTTGTCCTCCACCCACAATGGAAAAGTGGAGTTGTCTTCTCTTTTCTTCACCCATAATGGAAAAGACGAGTTGTCTTCTCTTTTCTCCACCCATAATGGAAAAGTGGAGTTGTCTTCTCTTTTCTCCGCCCATAATGGAGAGAGAACGTCAACCCTCGTTCGTAAGAAGGTCGGTTCAAAAAGATCAGGAAAGCCACAATAGGTGTTTCGCACTATGTACAGTGAGGAATGGACGAGCCGACTCCCCTAATTTCACCCTACTAGCTGCACAGTCCAAAGTAGTGGAGTAGCGGGGCTCTACATGTAAGTACGTGAGAGGAGAGGGGGGGGGGGGGGGGGGGGGGGGGGGGAGGAGACAGAGGCACTGCCAGAGCTTGTTAATAGCAGTCCACGACTCCCGCTGATCCCACGGCCCAGATCGGGTTTGTTGTGGTTCACGTGGTTTACATTCTAGGCCCTGCGTACATGCTTGTGCGCGCGCGCGCGCGCGCGCGCGCGCGCGCGCGCGCGCGTGTGTGTGTGTGTGTGTGTGTGCGAGTGTGTGTGAGTGTGTGTGTGTGTGTGTGTGTGCGCGTGCGTACGTGCGCGCGCATGTGTGTGTGTGTGTGTGTGTGTGTGTGTGTGTGTGTGTGTGTGTGTGTGTGTGTGTGTGTGTGTGTGTGTGTGTGTGTGTGTGTGTGTGTGTGTGTGTGTGTGTGTTTCATGGGGCGCAAGCGAATGTTTGAGTACCAGGACACCAAGGAGACAGACAGAGACAGACAGACAGACAGAGACAGAGTGACAGAGAGGGGGTGGGGGGGGGGGGGGGGGGGGGGGGTGGAGACAGGGAGAGACACAGAGAGAGAGAGACAGAGACTGAGAGAGAGGCTTGCATCCACACAACACAGACAGGGAACAGACGTGGTGAACAAATCATGAACATACAAATAGTGAACACAGAGAGAGAGAGAGAGAGAGAGAGAGAGAGAGAGAGAGAGAGAGAGAGAGAGAGAAGAGAGAGAGAGAGATGGAAAAGGGGGACAGGATGGAAGGGCGAAAGTAGACTGGCAACAATGTTCCAAATTTCGCAACATCACATACCCGCTTTCGCTGGCACAACGCTGAACATTCCGAATACATCACGCAGAACTCGAACTCGTCGGACAGTATAGGGATGGGGGTGGGGGACGTTCTGGGGATGGAGGAAGAAGATCAAAGAGAGAGAAAGGGGCGGGAGAGAGAGAGAGAGAGAGAGAGAGAGAGAGAGAGAGAGAGAGAGAGAGAGAGAGAGAGAGAGAGACAGACAGACAGACACAGACATTCAGACAGACAGACAGAGACGGAGAGACAGAGAGAGAGAGAGAGACAGAGATAGAGAGAGCGACAGACAGACAGACAGCCAGACAGCCAGCCCAACCAGAGTGTGTGTGTGTGTGTGTGTGTGTGGTGTGTGTGTGTGTGTGTGTGTGTGTGTGTGTTCGTGTGTGTGCATGTGTGTGCGTGCGTGCGTGCGTGCGTGTGTGTGTGTGTGTGTGTGTGTGTGTGTGTGTGTGTGTGTGTGTGTGTGTGTGTGTGTGTGTGTGTGTGCAAGGTGGTGAGAGCTTTAGAGAGACAAGTGGGTGTGAGGATGATGAAAGATGAAAGATGAGAGATACACGAGAGAGAGAGAGAGAGAGAGAGAGAGAGAGAGAGAGAGAGAGAGAGAGAGAGAGGGGGGGAGACAGAGAGAGAGAGGTCACAGAGAGAGAGAGAGAGAGAGAGAGGGAGAGAGAGGCAGACAGAGGTGGGTGTCTGTAGAGAGATGAGGGGGGGGGGGGGGGGGGGGTAAAAAAAGTGGGAGAGAGATGACAGACAGAGGGGGGGACCTGATAGAAAGAGGAGAGAGAGAGAGAGAGAGAGAGAGAGAGAGAGAGAGCGAGAGAGAGAGAGAGAGAGAGAGAGAGAGAGAGAGAAGATTTTCACTCTATTCAGAAAATGCCAACTATTTTCAAAACTTCTCTTGTCCCACATCGGAAACCGCAACCTGTTGCACAGCTCCAGGAGCCTGACTCTGACACTCTCCCTTGTTCATCAGCCGCCCTTTCTCCCCCCTCCCCCTTCCCCTCCCCATTTCGCCGGCACAAGACGCATAGGTTTACATGCAGGCAGGCACACCTTGCGTTAGAGCATCTGCAACGCTCCTGCCAATATAATCCGGAGCGCATGGCACGCGTCGCCCACGCGATCCCCTGGCCTACTCCCTGTACTTCCTTTCATCAAAAGCTTCCCCTCCCATCATCACCACCCACCCCCCCCCCCCCCCCCCCACCCCCCCCCCCCTCCCCCACCTCCTTCCCCTTCCCCTCCCCAGTGTCTTGTCGGGGGAGCCAGTCCCTAACGAGGCGAAAGCTGTCCAGAAGATGCACACGCACTATGCTATATCCATGGGGTCTAGGCTCCTGAGCTCGCTCACTCTCCCCGTCTTGAGCACGTTCTTTCGGTTCAGGGAATGAGGTCGAATAGGGACATGACATTCAACACATGGAACACCTTACGTTACGTGCTGCATCTAGTCATTTATTTCTTTGTTGGCGTTCGAACGTCTTCGAACATTCCCCCCCCCCAGCAACCCCCCCCGCCGCCCCCCTCCCTCTCCCTCCCTCTCCATCTCTCCATCCCCCCCCCCCCCCCCCCCCCCCCCCCCCCCCCCCCCCGCGACTCCTCCCTCTCCTCTGCTTCAGTTAGTTTCTTGGCAAAGACGCCTGTGTGTATTTCTAGACAGAGGAGAGAAAGGCCGTGAGAGCGATACAGGCCCCAACACTTCAGCATTTGCTTCTGGCGTCTGAAAAAAAAAAAAAAAAAAAAAAAAACAGTACAGTGTACTAGCAATTACTCCAGTATTTTCCCCTCTTTTTTTTTTGTTGTCAGTGATATGACAGAGGCACAAAATAGGGTGGGTTTTTCCTTTTTGTTTGTTTGTTTTTTTTAGGGGGGAGGGTTTTTTTGTTGTTTGTTTTTTTTTGTTTGTTTTTTTTTTTTTCCATACTGGCTCTGTCAAGAAGACCTCCCACTGTTGCCCCCAAAGATACAAACCAGAGTCCCTACTACTGTGGGTGCTGAAAACGACCGCTTTCTGTTTCGACTTCGTCGAAACAAGTGCATTTTAACAACTGAAAGCGTAATACGTCCATATGGACTAGAGCATGTTGAGGTTTCTGCTCTGGAATCAAGCAATAGCGTATTCCTTGCTCTGCTGTCTACAGATATTGACCGGGCCGTCACTACCACCACCACCCCCACCCCACCCCCTCTCCTGGCCCCGTGTTTTACACACCAATGTGAATTTCCACACTTCAATGCACGTGACTGGGGCAAGGGGCTATACTCATCAATATTCTGAGTTCACATCTTCACCCCACCCCTCCCCCCAATCCT
Organism: Conus betulinus; assembly: GCA_016801955.1. NCBI lineage: Eukaryota > Metazoa > Mollusca > Gastropoda > Neogastropoda > Conidae > Conus > Conus betulinus. The sequence goes on along the minus strand of JADBJO010000672.1, from coordinate 447,962 downwards.
CCCCCTTTTTGTGCATGCTAGTCTACGCCCAAATTCAGAAGCAAAGTTACTTTATTTTCACTTTTCATTTTCTGTGATTATCATTTCCTTGTCCCCTTGTGAGTGAGGACAGCATTCTAGTAAGAACAGCCAGCTGCAAAGCAATCAGTTTTGTTGTTGCTGTTGTTGTTGTTGTTGTTGTTGTTTGCTGTTGTTGATGATGCGGCCGTTGCTGTTGTTGGAACCTCCGTGCCATTTACGTGGCTCCTTTCGGATTCCTGGCCCCCGGCAGTCTAAAGGGAGTAGTCAATGTCAAGTCGTCATGAGGCGACCCATCATCAGCGGAGACACTGCACTGCTGCTGAGTCACTTAGGTGGTGTTCAGACCAGTGTTCAGACCAGTCTATTCCGCTCTAATGAACATAGGACACCAGCTATGAAACCCTTTACTGACGACAGTCATTGGTTTAGTCGCGGAGGCCC
>JADBJO010000672.1:432500-437500 GCA_016801955.1 Conus betulinus | reverse complement strand
TTTATTCCCCTGTCCATTGATTCTTGAACCGAGATTGAGATAATAAAGTTACTTTGACTTGACTTGGTGTGTGTGTGTAGTGCGCGCGCGCGCAGAAACGTGCGTTGTGTATGTCTGTGTGTGTATGTGGTGTGTGTGTGTGTGTGTGTGTGGGTGTGTGTGTGTGTGTGTCTGTGTGTGTGAATAGCGTCAGTATGATGCTCTCTCTCCTCTATCTATATATCTATCTGTCTCTCTCTCTATCTCCCCTCTATTCTAACAGTCTAGTATAACATGCTTGCCATGTCATTCCTCCTCATCCTCTCTCTCTCTATGCTTCTCATAGAACTCTCTCCCAATTTTCTACCTCCGTCCAATATCACTACCCTCTCCTCTATCTCTATCTATCTCTCTCTCTCTCTCTCTGAAGCTCACTCCTTCCAGTCTCTCTCCCTCTCTGCCTTCTCTCCATCCATCTTCTTCTCTCTCTCTCTACCTGCCTACCTCCATCTCTCTATCTCTCTCTCACTGCCTCCCTTCCCCCATTTCTCTCTCTCTCTCTCTCTCTCTCTGCCTCCTCCACCAACTTCTCTCTCTCTCTCTCTCTCTCTCTCTCTCTGCCTCCATTTATTTCTCTCTCTCTCTCTCTCTCTCTCTGCCTCCATTTCTCTCTCTCTGTCTCTCTCTCTGCTTGCCTCCAAACTTTCTCTCTCCTCTCTCTCTCTCTGGCCATTTCTCTCTCTCTCTCTCTATCTCTCTCTCTCTCTCTGCCCCCCCTCCCCCCTCTCTCTCTCTCTCTCTCTCTCTCTCTCTCTCTCTCGCTCTCTCGTTCATTCATTCATAATTCATTTGTGCGTGCCGCCGCGTGAACAGATTTCCGCTTGTGTTCCTCACGTCCGCGGTCTGCCCGAAGGATGCGTGGAGGAAGACTGGCGGTAAAAGGCTGTGCCGTGAACCGGTGTCGTCCACTCCGTTAGGCTTCGGCAGTCAGTAGTCGTTCCTGACAAGGAACGTGCACTGACATGGCTTGGTCCCTTCATCATCATCCTCCCATGGACACACACTCTCTCTCTCCTTACACACACACACACACACACACACACACACACACACACACACACACACACACAACACCACCACACACTTCAAAGATATTGGTGATCTTCACTATCTTCTCAACTTCCCCCCCCCCTTCCCCTAACCGCCTCCACACCCCCACCCCCACCTCACCCACCCAAACCACTCCCCAGGAACGTGTCTATACTTTGTGGTGTCAGTGGTGTGTATATATACATCAATAGATCTTCATTATCCCCTACCCTCTAAAACCGGCGCCAGTGGATAGGGGGTATCGGCTACTTGTGTGCACGAACCATCCGTGTCCGACCTGTCAGCCGATCCTATAACGCCCGACCCCAAATGGCCCATCCACCGATAGTGACAGCCCCCCCAAGTCTACCTGTCCACCCCTCCCACTACCACCCCACCCACTCCTGCCTATACTCGCAGCAGGGCGCTTCCTGGTGGGCAGGCAGGTCGTGTCGGTTCGTTCGGCTTCGGCCCGATTCATCAATCAATCGTATCAGTTTTATTCATCCATCGATCGCTTGCGATGTCTGCGGCTGCCTTCAATCAATCAAAGAAAACACAACAGGCTCACGGTGTCTGTTACTGCTGTTTTGGCCAGCCCGTCAATAAATCAAAAAATCACATCACACACACACACACACACAACACACACACACACACACACACACACACACACACACACACACACCACACACACACACACACACACACACATCTACAAATGGCTTGAGATCTTAAGGGTCATTTTCCAGGCTGGTTTTTGTAGACAGGATTTCATGTTCGCCCAACTTAGTTTCTTCCCTCAGAAATCAATACCAGGTGATTTCTGTATCTGCGTCAATCATCCAACCACTCCATGAACGAATCAATATCCGGCGATTTCTGCACTGACATCAGTTGTCCAACCAATCCACCAGGAATTCAACACTTCGTGATTTCTATATTTACATTAATCATCCATTCAGTGCGTCTCTGGATCAACACCTAGTGATTTCTGTATTTAAATCAAATATCCAATCGATCCATCAAGAAATCAATACGTAGTGACTTCTGTATCCACACTAGTCATCCAAACAGTGGATCGATAAATCAGTACTGGTAATTTCTGCACCAGCATCAACTGTCCAGCTAGTCGATCAATGAATCAATTCGGCATTTCTGCATCTGCCTCAATCAATCAGTCCAATGAATCAATTCCTGGCAATTCTCTGCATCTGCCTCAATCATCCGATCAGTCGATCAATGAAACAATTCCTGGCAATTTCTGCATCTACCTCAATCATCCGATCAGTCGATCAATGAAACAATTCCTGGCAATTTCTGAAACAATACCTGGCAATTTCTGCATCTGCCTCAATCATCCGATCAGTCGATCAATGAAACAACACCTGGCGATTTCATCTGCCTCAATCATCCGATCAGTCGATCATCCAATGGCATTTCTGCTTCTGTCTTCATCCAATCAATCAATGAATCTGACACTTTCTGCGTCTGCCTCAATCATCCGATCAGGTAATCCTCACATCTGCTTCAATCACTGATCAGTTGATAACTCATCAATCAACTACTGAGGATACTTGAGTCTGGCTCACTCAACCGAATGGTCGATCAAATTATTCAGTTTCAGTCCCACCATGAAGGCGTCACTGCGTGCGGACTCGTCCTTAAACGCCACGCCACGTTCGCTCGGCCAAAAGGCCACACTACTCTGGCTTTACAGCAATATGAAGAGATGAGTAAATGACTAAAAATAAGGAAACTTAAAAAAAAAACAAAAAAAAAAACACTATGCCGCCGCCGAAAGAAAGAAACAGACAGATGTCAAGACAAATACGACGCGTTTCGACCTGTTTGGTCATCAACAGGCAAGACGAACAGCATTCAAGACAATGACAACGAAGAACGAACAGTCACTTATTTCCTCACACTGCACGCACAATGGATGTGGAAAGGAAAGGAAGCTGAAGGGATGGAGACGATGAGGTTCAAAATACTACTACTACTACTACTACTACTACTACTACTACTACTACTACTACTACTACTATTACATGTACTACTACTACATATATTACTACTACTACTACTACTACAACAATAATAATAATGATCATGGTAGTAAAAATAATAATAATAACAACAATAATAATGATAATAATGATGACGATGTTTAAAATATAAACATAATAATAATAATAATGATAAAGAGAGGATTACTACGGCTTTTAGTAATAATATGTTAGTAGTAGTTGTAGCAATGATAGTAACTATACTGAGAGAAGGGGGGAATGGAGAGGGGTTTGATAGCAGTCGAACAACATGGCTACGGTGGCATCAGTAACAGTAGCGATGATGATGATGATGATGATGATGATGATGATGATGATGATGATGATGATGATGGTAAAACAATAATAATAATAATATAATGATAATCACAATAATAATCATAATGATGATGAAAATTATGATCATCATCATGATGTTGATGATGAGTCAACACTTGGTGATGCTGGGAACCACTGTAACGGTCAATCAATCTAACAGCCAGACAAACTGTTCGATAATCAATCAAAGGCTGTCACTTGAGATGGACAGGAAGGAAAGCAGAACCTGTACTTTCTACAGAGTGGCACTGCAATTGTACTTGGACAGCAGTGCTGCGTTGCATTGTACTGGACAGTATAACATTGTATTGGACAGTACTGTACTGCATTGCGCAATATTGTATTACAATTCATAGAAATATCTTGCACACAGCAGTGGACTGCATTTTAACACATTGTGATGTACTGTGCGGTGCAGTGCAGTGCTATACTCTTATTGTGCTGTACAGTATTGCTCCGCACCGTGTCGTTTTGAATTCCACTAAACAGTAACGAGTTGTATAGCATTGCACTGCACTTGACTGCATTGATTTGCACTGTGCGATATCATATCAGCCCGGGGACCGGAATAGCTCAGTTGGTTGAGCGCCGGACTCGTAATCCAAGGGTTGGAGGTTCGAATCTCCACCGGGCCGTTTCCCCTACAGGGGGATTTTTTTCGCTCGGAGTTAAACGTTAGTTCGGACTCCATTTCCCATTCAGCCCTTCGAATGAGACTATAAACCGAGGTTCCGTGTGTGAACGTTCGCATACCATCTTGCACACACCGTAAAATCCCAACACCAAGTTTCGCAAGAGAAGGCCAGTTTGACCGTTGGTATGGATGACACGTTAAACATAGCATGCACCTTCCCTTAAGATGGAGTATGGCTGCCTTAATGGCTGGATTTAAAAAAAAAAAAAAAAAAAAAAAAAAAAAAAACGGTCATACACACAAAACTCCACTCTCTTTGTTGGGTAGAAGGGATTATTATACTTGTCTGTCCGTGTAGGGAGTGTCCGCAAGAGTATCGGCCTGCGTAGGCAGAAGAAGAAGCAGCAGCAGCTGTCACCCTGCCCTGTATACTGTGTTGCGTTAGACTGCACTGTCGTGGGTTGCATTGCATTCTCACAGCTAGCACAGCACTGTATACCTTTCCTGTCACTACTCCGAGTCTCTGGAACATTCAGGGCGTTGCCGCTCGCTGTCCCTGCTCGTCATTCAATCCGAAGGATGGACCTGAATGAGTTATTCATGTCCAGTTTGATTTGTCAGCAGCACCTCTACTTGCCAATCCGAGGACACTTTTCGGACTTTTCCCACCTGTTTCAGGTCTAACACGTGTGTGTGTGTGTGTGTGTGTGTGTGTGTGTGTGTGTGTGTGTGTGTGTGTGTGTGTGTGTGTGTGTCAATTCACACACACACACACACCACACACACACACACACTCTCACTCTCAGAGAGAGAGAGAGAGGAGGAGAGAGAGAGGAGAGACAGACAGACAGACAGACAGAGAGAGAGGGAGACAGACAGACAGACAGGCAGGACAAAGAGAGAGAGAGGCA
>JADBJO010000672.1:422500-430000 GCA_016801955.1 Conus betulinus | reverse complement strand
GGAATACCGTGAGAGACAGCCGGTTTCCTGTGAGATGATCACTCTTCTCTTGAGAGAGAGTTTCCCTAACAATAAATGACTTCCTGGTATCACGGTTATCTCGAAAGTCAGTCACACTGCTTTCAATAATCATGCTCTGCAGAGGCTTCATAAGCTCCACGATCATCACTGCTTTCAATAAGCATGCTTTTCCTGGCTTCATAAGCTCCGGATGATCACTCTTTCTAATCATGCTCTGCAGGACAGTCCAAGATCAGTTTCCCTAACAATAATCAAATGGCTTCATAAGCTCCAAGATCCTGTTACCACGCTTATCTCGAAAGTCAGATCAGTCACTGCTTTCAATAATCATGCTCTGCACTGGCTTCATAAGCTCCAAGGTCAGTCACTGCTTTCAATAATCATGCTCTGCTGGCTTTCATAAGCTCCAAGGTCAGTCACTGCTTTCAATAAGCTCTGCAAGGGCTTCATAAGCTCCACCCCCAGCAGGTCACACTGCTTTCAATAATCATGCTCTGCACTGGCTTCATAAGCTAAAGCTCATGAAACCTGTTTGGCTTCTAGCTCAGAAACCTGTTTTCTCGAGGAAACGTAACGTACGGGAAAAATCACTTTTCACTGTTTGCATGAAGGACAAGACTAGCTTTCGTCAGAAAAGGAAAGAAAAAAAAAAAAAAAGGCAAAACAGTAATTTCGAGCATTATAATGTTACTAATGATTTCATGGTCATCTTTGACGGTCATCTTTCTCGTCTAAACACGTTGGTTGTGGGACGCGTTTTTCCTCCTGAGGAAACATGATTTGCACTTTAATCCGTGCAATGTTTACACTACCCTTCTTCTCCTACCACCCCTCCTTTTAACGGGCTTGGTGACATCTCTACACCCACCCGCCCTCCGGGTCCTCTTCTCCTCGTCTTCCTCATTACATAATAGCAGTAGTAGTAACAGCAACACCAATCAAAACAAGAATAACAATGATGATGATGATAATAGTTACAATCATCATAATCTTATCATAACAATAACAGCAGCAGCAGCAGCAGTAGTAGAAGCAATAGCATCAATGGTGCTAATGATGAGGGCGATGATGATGACGAATGATGGATGATGATGATGATGAAAATGATGATGATGATGATGCCTTTTGTCCGTTCCAATGAAGAAACGGTCGTTTGTAGTTACAATGTCATTTTAGCCACAACCAACCAGACGTGGCCTTTTGAGGGCGGTCACCACATTAAAAAAAAACAAAACAAAAATAAAAATTAATAAATAAATAGCAAAACAAAAAGAACAAGAAGGAACAAAAGGTCACATCTCACAGAATGAATACACACAAGCTACATTAACCCCATAATTAAAAACCAGTTTAATATCCTTCAAGCGATATAAAATCATGCTGAATATGCGACGTATTCCGCTTAGTTTATACATCGCAAGCGATCTGATTACACAGAAAGGTAACAAAAATAAATACGTAAATAAGTAAATGAATAAAAACATTTGAACCAAAAAGCGCAGACATGCCAGCTTTTACCAGTGGGTTGATTATGGCAAACCTGGCCTGCACGGAATCCAATAGCAGGCAGACTTGGACCCCTTGAAGTACGACAGAGTTGAGCAGAACACTCGATGGGTCTTACACATGACGTCAGAATCGTTCAGAATCATCGCCAAAGACTGATCCATGTTTGGCCCAGCCTGTGAACCAGCCTCCGCTATCAATGCTTTGGATCATTTCATTCTGGGCCAAGGATCAAGTCCAATCATTTTGTGTGTCTCAGAGGGAATACTGTTCGTGTCGCGCGCGCGCGCGCGCGCGCGCGCACACACACACACACACACACACACACACACACACTTTCGTATGAAGAAAGGTACCTCACCCCATCCCACCCTTCACATACACACACATCCGAAAACGGAGGGGATTAGGGGAGAGGAGTGGGTGAGAGGTTCAGCCGTCAGAATGCATATTTGCTTTCTTTCTTACCAACGGTTTCTTTTTGGGGAGGAAGAGGGGGGGGGGGGGGGGTACGAATACAAATATTCCAAATACAAAATTGCATTAACTTAACAGCAACAAAACCAAAACTTTCCCCCCATTTATTTCTCAAGTTGACGTCAGAGCGGGAAAAAAAAAACCACTCGTAAAAAAGGGAAGGGGGGGGGGGGTATTTTCGTTAATCTTAAGCACCCTTAAGAATGAAGTCAGGGGAAAAAGACACAGTCGTGTTGAAAAGAAAAGAAAAAAAAAAAAACCGCGACCTCTTTTATTAATCTTACGCACCCTTAAGCTCTTCCGAGTAGTGAAAGTCATGTTCGCGGAAGGGGGGGGGGGGGGGGAGAAAAAGTCGAAAACCTCTTTGTCCCCAAAGCTGCGGCCCAGGGCATGCCGCGGCGAAGCATGCACAAGGACGCAGCGTCCAGTAATAACTGATCCTTAAGCGGCTGTGTCGAAGTCCGCTGTCGGACACTATCATACGTGCACACACAGGTCCGCGTTCAAACTACGCTTTCCACCAATATGAAGGACTGACCATCCATCTCTCTCTCTCTCTCTCTCTCTCTCTCTCTCTCTCTCTCTCTCTGTGTGTGTGTGTGTCTCCTCTCTGTGTCTCTCTCTCTCTCTCTCTCTCTCTCTCTCTCTCTCTCCTCTCTCAGTGTGTGTGTGTGCGTGCGCGCGCGCGCGCGCGCGCGTGTGTGTCTGTTTGTGTGTGTGTGCGCGCGCGCGAACACATGGACAAGAGTTGGGGAGGATACAAACACAAACAGGTTGGGTGGCAGAGAGAGAGAGAGAGAGAGAGAGAGAGAGAGAGATGAGGGAGGAGGGAGGAGAGAGAGGGGTAAGCAGTCAGGCAGGACAATAGACGAGCAGTAAAAGACATGTTTACACGGTCCCCCCCGTAGACGATCGTGACAAGATGAAGTGGACGAATCGCAACGAGGTGAAAAGACCGACAGACACACAGAAAGACATACGGACAGACAAACACGCAGGCTGACATCCAACACGGTCCACGACGGTAAGATTGTATAGGACTGAACGAGAGCAAGGAGACTAAAACAGACTCACAAACAGACGGACGGGCCGACAGACAGATCAGCAGACCAAAATGCAAAGGTAGGTAGACAGACACCCTACATGCTTTATATTATATTGACGGAGGTGACACGATGGAACGTTGGCAAAATGAGGAGGGAGGTGGGTAGGTAGCGAAAGCGGGGTAGAGGGTGGGGGAGGGGAAGGTTTACAATGGAGAATAAGAGGTAAAGGAAGGGGGGGGGGGGGGTAGGTGTGAAAACTAACAGTAGATTGAAGAAAGATGAGTGACAAACGGGGCAATGCTTTATATTCTATTGACGGAGGTGACAAGATGGAATGTTGGCAAAATGGAGGAGGGAGGTGGGTAGGTAGCGAAAGCGGGTAGGGGGGGGGGGGAGGGGATAGGTTTACAATGGAGGCTAAGAGGTAAAGGAGAGAGAGAGAGAGAGAGAGGGGGGGGGGGGGTAGGCGTGAAAACTAACAGCAGAGTGAAGAAAGATGAGTGACAAACGGGGCCAGTGCTCTCGTCCTAGAGAGTTAACACCCAACCAGCGAACACAGATTAGAACATAGTTCAACATAATGAATACTTAATGAAAATATATTTAATGAGACAGTTTTTTAAAAAAAAAAGACGAAATTTAAATACCCTTATGTCAGATTCTCCTTCTCTTCTCCCAATCGTTGACATAGATCAGACAGACTCTATCTTTCAGGTCTTCTCCTCCCAATCGTTGACAGAGATCAGACAGACTCTATCTTTCAGGGCTCGAAAGGAAAAGGAAATCCTTTTCAATCATAGTCACCTATTGTTTGTTATGTTTACCCTCGATGCCAATAATCCTGTCCTCTGACCGGTGAATGTAACGGTCGGAATTTCCAACTCTTAGCGACATGAACGCGTCCCTGGTGCAGAACTAATGTCAACATTGAGCCGTTTATCATTCACCAGGATTTACAGACTAATGACCCCCATGGTATATACACACTTCGGTGTTGACTATTACCTTTCAAGCGAAGTTGACAGTGGAGCGGCCGTAGAACGGGGGGATTGAAAGCATGAGACTGCAAATTGAGATCCTAAGCCGTCAAACGAACGAATGGAACACACACACACACACACACACACACACACACACAGTGTGTGTGTGTGTGTGTGTGTGTGTGTGTGTGTGTGTGTGTGTTGTGTGTGGTGTGTGCTGTGTGTCGTGTGTGGTGATTTGAGTCGCTTTCGTTCAGGCAGTCTGGTAAGACTTTTTTTTTTCTTTTAATCCTTTTACTCTCAAGCAGGATTTGAATTTATTTGTTGATGTCAAATCCTGTACACCCGGTCGGTGACTGTGAACATCCTCTTCCCCGTGCACAACTGAAACCCACCCACACCCTGCTGCACTCTCAGCAGCAGCAATACCAGCAATCCACAGGGCGCTGTAAATGCCATATGGCTACCCATCAGAGGAGGCTCTGCACTATCGCAGTCATTTGACGAGTGTTCTGAGGTTGCTGTCGTAATTCAATATTCTCGGGACACCACCTAAAAAGCCTCTTTACCTGAAAAACAAAAAACAAAAACAAACAAAAAAACTTAAGTTATGGAGCCGGACCAGAATAGTGTCTTCAAAAAAAAAAAAAAAAAAAAATGAAATGAAATGACGTGGAGACTCTGCTCTCAGCACGAAGGCAAAGTAAGTAGCAGCAGCCCTAGTGAAATGAGGCGGAACCTCCCCACTCTCTATCCCGCCAGTGAGCAACCAGGCCCGTGAAATCTGTACTGAGTGCGACAGATGATTGGGGCACACACACACACACACACACACACACAGGTTCAAATGAAGCTCCAGTGGTCTGTCCCGCGATGCCAACCATTATACCATAATGATGGCACTCTACAAGATCTTTTTTTTCTGTTTGGTTTGTTTGTTTTTCTTTTTTTTTTTTTTCTTGTTGGGAGGGAGGGGGGGGGGGGGGGGTCCTCATTTGAATCGCGCTCATAAGACTCACAAATTTGCCTGCAGAGGAAGCTGATGACCCATTTCTTCTTTAATTCTCGTTCTGTTTCGTTTTTTTTTTTTTTTTTTGTTTTGTTTTTTTGTTTTTTTTTTGTTTTGTTTTGTTTTGTTTTTCTCCAAACCGACTTGGCGCCACGCCACCATTGATCATGGCTGCCAGCTTTGTGGAGTCACAGCGGGGAAACCCGAGCTGAAGACGGAAAATCTTTGATTTCAGTTCAAAGAAATTTGTACAGCTGACCTTTTGAACTGGTCGAGAGAAGGCTCAAAAAGAGAAAAAAGAATCTTCCATGACTGGTACACTGAACGCTATCTTTCCCTGAACATCATTTAAGCTCTTTTTCATCATTAAGTTTCTCATCCCTCTGGGAACAAGCAAACAAACAAAATCTTAAATACATACCGCACAGAAGTCCCACAGTTAAAAGAAAAACCATGCTCTAATTTACGATTTTTTTCTTTACTAATTAAAAAAGTTCAGGTATCATTTTCATTAAAAAAGAAAAAAAAAAAAAAAACACATACACACACACAAACCCTATATTAAAATCAAATAGGGAGAGTTTGTAACCATGTTCAATTTGTTTCTTATACAAGTGCAGGGTTGTGTCAAATCGGCTTGGAACTGTATGTGCTCCCCCCCCCCCCCCCCCCCCCCCCCCCAGCAGCGGCACGCTTTTCGCTTCGCAGGGATCGCGGGAGGTCGTGACGTCATGGAACGAAAACCGTCCTGACGGGGAGTGTGAACAGTACAGTCAACACACGTTCTGTTTCCTTCCCACCTAAAGCCTTTGTTACACAGCACGCGCCGGCGTACAGCTGTACACACTGCGTACCTGTAAGTCCCCCTCATATAAAAGGGTGATGGTTGTGACCGGGATATAACAGAAACGCTCCCACAAAACTGGCAAACACGACATACAGCCAGGCGCTAAAAAAAAAAGAGTAAAAAGAGAGACGAGGGGGTGGGGGGGGGGGGGGGGGGGGGGGGAAGGGAGAGAGAGAGAGAGAGAGAGAGAGAGAGAGAGAGAGAGAGAGAGAAAAACAGATAGACAGACAGACAGACAGAGAAAAAGACAGACAGGGAGAGAGAGACAGACTCAGAGAAAGCAGGAGAGAGAGAGAAAGGGAGAGGGAGAGACAGAGAAAGGGAGAGGCAGGCAGACAGACAGAGAGGAGGAAGGAGGGAGATGAGGGAGAAAATTAACTGTAAGAACCTTTTTTTCCCAGCCACTTGCGCAGACGGCTCGTGTAGAAAGCGGGATAAAAACAAACATACACCTGTCCTCAGTGTTAACAGAACCACGTGTTACACCTGTCCTCAGTGTTAACAGAACCACGTGTTACACCTGTCCTCAGTGTTAACAGAACCACCTGTTTACACCTGTCCTCAGTGTTAACAGAACCACCTGTTACACCTGTCCTCAGTGTTAACAGAACCACCTGTTACACCTGTCCTCAGTGTTAACAGAACCACCTGTTCCTCAGTGTTAACAGAACCACCTGTTACACCTGTCTCAGTGTTGACAGAACCACCTGTTACACCTGTCCTCAGTGTTGACAGAACCACCTGTTACACCTGTCCTCGGGTGTTGACAGAACCACCTGTTACACCTGTCCTCGGTGTTGACAGAACCACCTGTTACACCTGTCCTCGGTGTTTACAGAACCACCTGTTACACCTGTCCTCGGTGTTGACAGAACCACCTGTTACACCTGTCCTCGGTGTTGACAGAACCACCTGTTACACCTGTCCTCGGTGTTGACAGAACCACCTGTTACACCTGTCCTCGGTGTTAACAGAACCACCTGTGTTACACCTGTCCTCGGTGTTGACAGAACCACCTGTTACACCTGTCCTCGGTGTTAACAGAACCACCTGTTACACCTGTCCTCGGTGTTAACAGAACCACCTGTTACACCTGTCCTCGGTGTTAACAGAACCACCTGTTACACCTGTCCTCGGTGTTAACAGAACCACCTGTTACACCTGTCCTCGGTGTTAACAGAACCACCTGTTACACCTGTCCTCGGTGTTACACAGACCACCTGTCACCTGTCCTCAGTGTTACAGAACCACCTGTTACACCCTGTCCTCAGTGTTACAGAGACCACGTGTTACACCTGTCCTCAGTGTTAACAGAAACCACGTTACACCTGTCCTCAGTGTTGACAGAACCACGTGTTACACCTGTCCTCAGTCTTAACAGAACTAGTGTTACACCTGTCCTCAGTCTTAACAGACCTAGTTACACCTCGTCACAACAGAACCAGTTACACCTCGGTCTTAACAGAACTACGTGTTACACCTGTCCTCGGACTTAACAGAACTACGTGTTACACCTGTCCTCGGTCTTAACAGAACTACGTGTTACACCTTTCCTCAGTCTTAACCGAACCAGTGTTACACCTGTCCTCAGTCTTAACAGAACCAGTGTTACAC
>JADBJO010000672.1:397500-415000 GCA_016801955.1 Conus betulinus | reverse complement strand
TTACCATACTAAGAACTTAAGGGAGAGGGAACGCTGGCCAAAATGCACAAGAACACTAGGTCTGGTGAAATGTGATGCATCCAATGCTGGGTGCTTAAACCCACTAATTCGCTTCTTGCTATCGCCTTCGTGTGTCTTCTCCCTCTGCACTCCTTTCGTCGGCTCAACCTTCCCTGAAAAGAATCAGGTACTCCGTCATTACTGGGAGGGCAGAGAGGATTTTCAAGCCGTACATATCCGACCCCATAGGCGGTTTGAACTCAGAAGTGTCAGCCCTGCAATCGATCGCTCCTAACACTTGACTGCAGCCTCTTTAAAGTAAATCTTTAACGAATATCAAATGTGACGCTGAAAACCTTAAGTGTAATAATTATTATTGCAAAAAACAGATAAAAATCTGCTAGTCGCCAATGTTTAAACGTGATAGCGACGGCCGATTTGGAGAGATTTGAGATTTCTTCTTAAATCCAGACGGTCAAAGTATGGATACATCACTGGATGACTGCACCACTTATAATAAGCAAAGTAATGTAGGTGAACTGACTGACAATTCATCGTGCTGTCTTCATGCTCGCTCAAAACATAATCACATGCACGTGATCTGTTTGTTTCAAAGCGTAACAATTAAAGCGGGAGTGTAATACTGCCATTGAAATCCCAATCAACTGTAATAATGCCATCAAAATCGCAATCAATTGTAGCAATGTCAAAATCCCAATCAATTGTAATGATGCCATTGAAATCGCAATCAATTGTAGCAATGTCAAAATCCCAATCAATTGTAATAATGCCATTAAAATCGCAATCAATTGTAGCAATGTCAAAATCCCAATCAATTGTAATGATGCCATTGAAATCGCAATCAACTGTAGCAATGCCAAAATCCCAATCAATTGTTATGATGCCACTGAAATCGCAATCAATTGTAGCAAAGCCAAAATCCCAATCAATTGTAATAATGCCATTACAATCGCGATCAATTGTAATAATGCCATTGAAATCGCAGTCAACTGTAACAATGCCATTGAAATCGGAATCAAATGTAATAATCCCATTAAAATCCCAACCAATTGTTAGCCTAGTGGTAAATTACACTCCAAAACGCAAGGGTCGGCGGCAGATCGGCTTCACTGACCCGACCCCCACAGACCGACTTTGAAGCTGGTTCCCCGAAGTCAGCTAGCCTGGCCCTGAGCCCCATCATCCCCCAGATTAAGCCTCGCCAATCAAACGCTTCCTCTGCTCGTGCCCCCAAGTCTCTCTGGTCCCACACCTCCTCTCTGTTGTGTGTGTGTGTGTGTGTGACGCTCGTAGCAGGATTGGGATCTGACCCAATGTGCAGACTAAAGCCTGATTACCGCGCTAAATCACAGAGGTTTTCCGCCTTGGGTCCTAGGAACGTTCACTTCTCCAAGCCTTGCTGCACGTCTGATCACCCTGTCCCTTGCTGTCTGGGCCTCTTGTCAGCACACAGTGACGTAAAGAGAAAGAAAAATACGTCAGTCGATTCGTGACCTTGAACTTGTTCCATTCAACAAAGATACAATCATGTAAAGGTGTGAATGAATTTCCATTCCCAGCTGCATCGGACCGCAAATGGAGTGTGTGTGTGTGTGTGTGTGTGTGTGTGTGTGTGTGTGTGTGTGTGTGCGCGCGCGCGCGCACGTGCTTGTGTGTGTGTGTGTGTGTGTGTGTGTGTGTGTGTGCAACGCGCGCGCGCATACGTATGTGTGTGTGTAGGCTGTGAGTACAAGTGGTCTTCAGTAAGCTTACAGGCGGGACAGGTGCTAAGCTGTGGCACTGACTGACTCAACCAGCATTAACTGGAATTATGCACTAAATCGATGCTGAACTGGTTTCAAAGTTGTTGTTGTTGTTGTTGTTGTTGTTAAGTTACAAGCACTTAATTCTTATCTGACACGTAATTTCTGTTTCAACAAAACGAAGAAAAAACGGGCAGTATTTTTTTTACAATATCAGTCGAGCGTATGCTTGCACATGCTCTTAAGAAAAAAAAAAAAAAAAAAAAGAACGAAAGAGACCGATCCCTATTATTTTCATCCGACGTAAGTCTCCTCCTCAGCACGGAAACCATTGCGAACTTTCAACCTGAGTTCCTGTTCCTGAGCATTACCTATTTGCTTCGTGCACGGGGGAAAAAAAAAATGACCCAAATCACGTGAGTTATCTGTCAAGGTCGTCAGGGAGTAGGTCCACAATGTGCCAGGACCTCGATGGTACCATAAGAGACACGAGATTAAGGGGGGGGGGGGGGGGGGGGGGGGGGGGGTTCTTCTGATTGTAGACACCGGCACGACTTTTAAAAACAAGTTATTCTTCTCTGGGTGGGTTATCTGTTCAGTATCGCAAGCTGTTGAGAAACGGTTGTGACGTTTTGACAACTGAATATACCGCCCTCACCCCCCCCCCCCCCCCCCCCCCCCCCCTTCAAAAAAAAAAAAAAAAAAATCGAATCGAAGCGAACACTTCGTGTTTTACTGGACTTCTTTCACACACACACACACACACACACACTTGTTCATATACGGTATTCTCTTGCATTCAAGAATTTTTTTTCACAGTACTAGCGAAAGTAGTGTACGGTGGACCGGCTACACAGCCCAAGCCTCGCGGCCTTTCAAGAGTCCCTTTGGACAGTGTTGTCAATACATCTGTGTGGCTGCGTTTGCGCACACTAATTTGTGTTAAATATTAAGTTCAATAAAATGATTCATAGAATATTTTGGGTCACTGTCCAGAAATTTTTTCTTTCATTCATACGTATTTGGTGCACATTTAAGCTGAACAGGAAGGTTATTCCATGTTTGTGCTATTCTGTCAGCATGCTTTTTTTTTTTTTTTTTTTTTTTTTTTTTGGGGGGGGGGGGGGGGGTAAGTCGGGTTTTTTTTTTTTTTTTTTTTTTTTGGGGGGGGGGGGGGGGGGGGTAAATTAAGATTTCTGTGGCTCATTAGTATTTTCATATCAAAATTCTTGTTTTATTATGATTTGTTACTCTAAAAAATCTTGCTTATAGACTATCAGTGTCATGCAGAGCACTGAGAATTTCATGTCTCAATAAAATCATCTCTTTGCGGTGGCCATTAGCATTTTCATATTAGAGTTTCTTGTTTTAGTATAATGTGTAAACAACAACAACAACAACAACAAAAAAGTGCTTATATCAATGCTATTGAGACCACTGAAATTTTTACGTCTCGATGAAATCGTCTCTTACTCTGCCTGTTAACGCGCGTTGGTCAGGTATTTAAAAGTCTTTCGAAATAATTCATTCCATTACATTCTTTCAACAGTCTAGTAGCTCTTTTCTGTACCCTCTCAGTGGCAACGGCCTGTCTTTTCAGATGGCGATGCCAGACATAACCTGCATATTCTATATGAGATCTGGTTCAGTGCTTTGGACAGTTTCTAAAAGTTTTTTTTTTTTTTTTTTTTAAACAGTTTGTGTGTCTTGTCCCCAAGTTCTCCGGAACAATGCTGTGTATCGGTCTTAAGAAACAGTACTATAGGCTCTGACCAGCTTCAGTTTCATCAAAGTGTTACTGAGCGCGGACTAGAACTTACACGCTACACCGCATGTGCTAAGCAATGTGACGACAGAGCCGAATGATTACATCGGAACAGACAATCCGACCAACAGCTTTCCCCAGCTACGAAACAGCGTTCAAAAGTTTCACATACGACTTCGACACATCACGCATGGTCACACTACGGAGTAAGTATTACGATACCGAGTTCATCGTTTTCGTGAGTAAACCTCCAGTTCCATTCTTTGCGTCGCGGTGACCGAGTCAAGGTTTCACTCCGAACTTCGATCGCCTTCGTGTATCAATAGATCCATATAATGGGGCTTGCACAGAATGGTGCTTATTTCAACGTCTAATCAATCTGACGGCGTTTTGACTCCTATCGTATATAATCCTGTGGAGGACGGTTGGGAGGGGGGAGGGAAGGGGGACTGAAAGAGTCCTTCTCCTTGGTCCACGATCCTTTTCAAATGTCCACCACCTACCTCAAAGCGGAAGGAAAAGGGAGTTTGCTGATTGCACCGACAGTACTGTGCCGTTGCTGCTGTTACAAAGGTCTATTCAGGGATTCGTTTTGTGATTCAATCGCCACCTGCCACCAAGCAAAATGAACACAACTGAACACAGCAAATGGTCTTCTCCGTTAAGACTGGATTAGGAGGACCCCCCATTGGTGTCAGTAGTCGAACTTTGAAGGCTTTGAGACTTTTCTTTCCTGCTCCGATCCGCTCCGATCCTCACTCACCCCTAAGGAGGTGCGCGCGCGCGCGCGCGTGTGTGTGTGTGTGTGTGTGTTTTTTTTTTTTTTTGCGGGGGGGGGGGGGGGGACGATATCAGAAAGAGATACACGAGGACAGAACTCGTATGTCATAAATAAATCCAAAGGAAGTCTAGTAAATCAGACGGTCGCGCAGGGGAATGAGGAAGGGGCAGGAGCAAAGCAGGAACGGGAAAGAAGACAGACTGGTCAATATAAACGTGCACTGACACAATCCCGCAATGCTGTGGGGGCATATCACCTCCGTACGCCGATAACAGCTGTTTTTCCAGGAAAACGGCTAGCATCCTTTCAGAAAAACTGGTTATGCCGTTACACCTGAGAATCACTACGGTTTTCCTTTAGTACAACAGCTACTTTCACCGTTCTTCTTGAGGATCACGTGGGGTTCCCTATTTTCCAGTTATTATTGGTGTCATCCCTGGGGATCAAAACTTTGTTTTTCCACGTCTTTGCAGGGAAAACAGAGTGCCTTTGATATTTAAAATAGCAATCATAGCTGTTCTCTCTGCGATAATATCTGTTTTCCCTCAGGGAACAAGTATAACAGAGGTGTGTGTGTGTGTGTGTGTATGTGTGTGTGTGTGTGTGTGTGTGTGTGTGTGTGTGTGTGTGTGGTGTGTGTGTGTGTGTGTGTGACTTTTGTGATCCTTACGAAAAACGATTAATATCCCTGAGAAAACAAGCGATATCGCTGTGATCCCCTATACTGAAAAGCAGGTGTGACCCTCGGGTCGAGAATAACTGTTTTCCCTCTTATCACTGTTTTCCCTCAAGGATCACGGCTGTTTGTCTGAAGAAAACAGCTGTCAACTTATGTCAACTTACCCTCCGGTCCCAGTCATGGAAGCAGAGAGGATGGCCATGGAGATGATACCTACCTACTGGGGGAGGAGATGGCCAGTCAATCAAGTGTGCTCTATCAAGCGGACGGTGGTACGTATGGTGGCAGTAGCTGGGCGGGGAGCGGGCTGGGGGGGGGGGGGGGGGGGGGGGGGGGGGGGGGGGGGGGGGGGGGGGGGGGGGGGGGGGGGGCGCGCTCACGGATCATTGGGCACCCCCAAATGGATCTTATAACCTATCATCATCTCGTTCCTTCCGTCAATGGACGCTTTCTTCTCAGGTGTCATGCCGTGCCCCACCCCCGACCCCCTCCCCACCCCCCAACTCACCTCCCACCACGCTCCCCTCTCCCCTCAAAAAAGTCTCTCTCTCTCTCTCTCTCTCTCTCTCTCTCTCTCTCTCTCTCTCTCTCTCTCAGATGAGCGAAAAAAAAGTCTGAAATGGAGTGTAGTGTTGCTGGGAACAAACTAACATAGAAATAAATAAAACAAAACAAAGCGTAAAGCAGCGCTTTTTTTTTTTTCCTTTTGTTGTTGCTGTTATTGGTGTGTTGTTGTTGTTGTTGTTGTACTCAATACGAAATGGACAAATGAATTTCTGATTTAAAAAAAAAGAAAAGAAAAAGAAAAACGTCTTCTTTGTACTCACAGCAACCAAGATGTTTTCTTTGTTTTCTTTCTTTTTTAAACGGCACAAAATACATCGCCAAAGAAGGCTGTGGGCGCTAGGAGAAAAAGGCTATATGAACGAGAGAAGTGAAGCGAGGGCAATACTTCAGAAACGGTGGGGACAGAGGCGGATCTGATGAACGAAACCGCAAGTATTGCACGGTAACAGGTTTACGAAAGACAGCATTGTGGATTACGGCTCGTACTTGTACTTAAGGACTTACCTGTCTGCTGAAAGCGAAAGGGTCAGTCGCTAAAATCGGCCAATCGTTCTGACCTCAGGGCAGGTTGCCACACCCTAGCACCGAATTACGAGAACGAAACGGCAAAACTCTAATTATAACACACACACACACACACACACACACACACACACACGCACGCACGCACGCACGCACGCTCACACACACACACACACACACACACACACACACACACAGAGGGGAGAGAGAGAGAGAGAGAGAGAGAGAGAGAGAGAGAGAGAGAGAGAGAGAGAGAGAGAGAGAGAGAAGAGTACACACACAGAAAAAGAAAGACACACAAAACACACAAAAAAAGACAAAAAAGGGGGGAAGGGTATTTTTCACATGCGATCATACTGTACAGTTGGCCGTAAACTTGAGAACCCCCAACATCCGACTTTGTCTGAAGTGTATACTTCCCTGAAATCAGATGGCTACAAGTTTTTGCTTGGGTTCCCTGGTCATGTTGGCATTTGAGGCAACGACGTGCAGCGCTGGCCAACTTGCAAACAACGAATGCTACAAATAAAAAGTTGAACAAACTTTCTATCCTTCACACCTGTATTAAAACCCAAAGCTCAGACTTACGTTTGAGTGAAAGCAATTTTAGCATGTTTTTAGAATGTCAATGATTTGTGTGTGTGTGTCATTTCCTTTTCTTTCTACTGTTTTTATTTATTTATTTATTTATTTATTTTGTTTTTGTTGGTTGTTGTTGTTGAAACTTCTGAGTAGGATGTCTGTGACGAAGTGACCGCCCTGATACGACCCTTTGCAGTCGACTGGGCTAAAAACAGCATGGCATTGAATCATAAGTCGATAATAGCTGTAACAGCTTCTTTTTCCCTGAGGAAAAAACAACTATGATCCTTTATGAAGACGGGGCTATGCCGTCATCCCTGAGGATCACCACTATTTTCCTAGGGATTTCATTCTGTCCCCCCCCCCCCCTCCCCCACACATCATCCCCTCCCCCAAGCACCAAGGGATTAGACAGAAAAGGGATTAGAGTTCCTTTGTCTAAAAAAAAAGAACTCCGATACTTTTAAAGAAAAAAAAAAAGGGAGATAGGTGGGTGGGGTAGGGGTGGAGGTGGGGGCATGCGTACGAAGAAAAAACAGCGGGGGAAACAAAACGTGAAAGAAATGGGGAGAAATGGTCAGTCGCCGAGCACGAACATCTAAGGGGTTGGAAAACGCCGATGTTTTCCCAAACTTTTTTTTTTTTTTTTTTTTTTGGGGGGGGGGGGGGGGGGGGGGGGGGGGGGGGGGGAGGGTGTCATCTGCGTGGAGTCTTTTGGGTGCCTGTGCTTCACGACCAGTGGTAGTATCATTTACAGCAGCCCAACAAGAGGCTAGAAGAGTGTGGCCGCGGTTGACAGCGTGTTTCGATCAGCACGAAACCGTCCATTCGGCTTGACACTGAAACTCCGAGTGCACTTCCAATTCGATGCCGCAATTACCATCAGAAGGGAGCTGCTCCACAACCTACTGCTCTAATTAACACCATAAAAACCATCAATTAAGAAGCGCGCGTGAAATACATCGCGACCGCGAGGAGGGTCGTTGGGAAGCGAGTGTGGGGAAGGGGGCGGAGGGGTGAGGCAGTGAGGAAAGTGGGGAAGGGGGGGCGGAACAAAGTTGAAAGAAGGTAGAGAATGTGCCCAGTCTCTTAATGGGTGGAGGGTGTAAAAAAACTTTTCGAAAATCCAGTAACTCTCCAAGACATTCACTGTACAAGCTTACTTCTAAACTAACTAAATAAACAAATAAATACAAGCGGCTGTGTTCAGAACCATTAAACATTAATAATTTCTTATTTTAGTGCACAGACTTCTTTCAATTGATACTATGTTTCACCTATGCTAGAAATAGGAAAAAAGTCCAATCTCCCTCCGCACCCAAGCATAAAACAGGCCCGAGAAAAACTGAATCCTGCAGTGTTTGCAATTCAAGAAATTCGAGTAGCTCCCCCATCGTCCTACTCAAGCCCAGTGCCCGCACAATTGTGGTCCTGTCTTCCTCTCTGTTCCCAAAGCACCCTCAACAATGGTCCTGTCTTCCTCTCTGTACCCAAAGCACCCTCAACAATGGTCCCGTCTTCCTCTCCGTTCCCAAAGCACCCTCAACAATGGTCCTGTCTTCCTGTCTGTACCCAAAGCACCCTCAGCAATGGTCCTGTCTTCCTCTCTGTACCCAAAGCACCCTCAACAATGGTCCTGTCTTCCTGTCTGTACCCAAAGCACCCTCAACAATGGTCCTGTCTTCCTGTCTGTACCCAAAGCACCCTCAACAATGGTCCTGTCTTCCTCTCTGTTCCCAAAGCACCCTCACCAATGGTCCTGTCTTCCTCTCTGTACCCAAAGCACCCTCAACAATGGTCCTGTCTTCCTCTCTGTACCCAAAGCACCCTCAACTACGGCCCTGTCTTCCTCTCTGTACCTAAATCACCCTCAACTACGGCCCTGTCTTCCTCTCTGTACCAAAATCACCCTCAACTACGGTCCTGTCTTCCTCTCTGTAGCCAAAGCACCCTCAACTACGGTCTTCCTCTCTGTACCCAAAGCACCCTCAACTACGTTCCTGTCTTCCTCTCTGTACCCAAATCACCCTCAACTACGGTCCTGTCTTCCTCTCTGTACCCAAAACACCCTCAACAATGGTCCTGTCTTCCTCTCTGTACCTAAATCACCCTCAAACTACGGCCCTGTCTTCTCTCTGTACCCAAAGCACCCTCAACTACGTTCCTGTCTTCCTCTCTGTACCCAAATCACCCTCAACTACGGTCCTGTCTTCCTCTCTGTACCCAAAGCACCCTCAACAATGGTCCTGTCTTCCTCTCTGTACTCAAAGCACCTCAACAATGGTCCTGTCTTCCTGTCTGTACCAAAGCACCCTCACCAATGGTCCTGTCTTCCTGTCTGTACCCAAAGCACCCTCACCAATGGTCCTGTCTTCCTCTCTGTACCCACCCTCAACTATGGTCCTGTCTTCCTCTCTGTACCCAAAGCCCCTCAACTACGGTCCTGTCTTCCTCTCTGTACCCAAAGCACCCTCAACTATGGTCCCGTCTTCCTCTCTGAATCAAAAGCACACTGAACAATTGTCCTGTCGTCCTCTATAAACCTACAGTACAATCAAAAAACCAACAGGACACTCAACCATAGTCTTTTCTTCCTCTTTGAATAAACAGCACATTCAACCACGGCCCTGTCCTGAACAGTATTTGCAGACAGGAAGAAAAAAATCCACCTTCTTTCACCACCCTCGCTTTTTAAATGCATACGAGCATAGCGTGTGTGTGTGTGTGTGTGTGTGTGTGTGTGTGTGTGTGTGTGTGTGTGTGTGTGTGAGTGTGTGTGTGTGTGTGTGTGTGTGTGTGTGTGTGTGTGTGTGTGTGTTGTGCATGCATGCGTACGAGAGAGAGAGAGAGAGAGAGAGAGAGAGAGAGGAGAGAGAGAGAGAATGTGTGTGTGTGTGTGTGTGTGTGTGTGTGTGTGTGTGTGTGTGAGGGTGTGGAGGGGGGGGGGGGGGGGGCGGGCGGGCGCGCGCGTGCATGCTTGCATATATGCGCACATGCTCACTTATTTGTTCTGTATTTAAGTTTCTCCGGAATAATGGAAACTCCACTAACAGCACTAATAGTTCAAAGAGACTGGTCAATACTCGCTGACCTTCTGGTCATTCCCCGAGACCAAACAACATAATACACCCTTTCCATCTCTCCCACCTTCATCCTCCTCCACCATCCCGTCTCTCTCCTGCCTCTTCCACTCCCCTCAACCCACCCCCCACCTCTCCCCTTCTCTTCTCCCAGCTCGTTCTTCACTTCTCACTCCTGACGGTTTAAAAAAAAAAAAAAAAAAGGAAAAAAAAAAAGGCGACTTTATTATACTTATCCCCCCCAACCGAGCCAGTCAGTGTCCTGAGAGAGGAAGCGATATGATCTCCATAGTCCTGTTCATAAGCGAGCGCTGCGTGTGGGACGGGGCGGGAGCCTCTTCCACCTGGCTGCTAATCTTCGTCCTGTGGTGTGGTCAGACGCAGTCGATACCGATCATCACTTTCCTGGTGCACGTGCACAATGGCCAGAAAAAGGTCACAGCCTGTTGTGAGGTGAGTGAGGAGGTGAGGTGAGGTGAGGTGAGGTAGGCAAAGGCCGCGTAAGTCCTTGAGGTAAGAAAAAGAAAAAAAAAACCAAAGAAAAGAAAAGAAAAGCTCTCTCTGTGTGTGTGTGTGTGTGTGTGTGTGTGTGGTGTGTGTGTGTGTGTGTGTGTGTGTGTTCCTCTTTTTCTCCACCCCTCTCTCTGTTCGTGAGGGGGTCCCTCCCCTTTTTCTCGACCACGTTCCTCCCCCCCCCCCCCCCCCCCCCCCCCCCCCCCCCCCTCTCTCTCTCTCTCTGTGTTTCGAGAGTGGTTCCCTCTCTTTTTTCTCTACCCCTTCCCTCGCCCCCCCCCCCCCCCCCCCCCCCCCCCCCCCTCCCCCCACTCCCCCACTCCCCTCCTTTGTCACCTACCTCCCAACTCTTGTACTCGCTCAGTACCGTTACTCTCACAGCTTCTCTTCTAACACAGCTCCTGTCTTTACACCTCCGCGGGTCCCCAACTCCCCAGTACCGCCATAAAGGTCCTAACTCTGCCATATTGTCACAAAGCGGATCTAAACTCTGCCATATAGCCACAAAGCGGGTCCCAACTCTGCCATATCGCCACATAGCGGGTCCCAACTCAGCCATACCGCCACATAGCGTCCCAACTCTGCCATATCGCCACATAGCGGGTCCCAACTCTGCCATACCGCCACATAGCGTCCCAACTCTGCCATACCGCCACATAGCGGGTCCCAGCTCTGCCATGCCGCCACATAGCAGATCCCAACTCCGCCATACCGCCACATAGCAGGTCCCCAACTCTGCCATACCGCCGCATAGCAGGTCCCAATTCTGCCATACCGCCACATAGCGGGTCCTACGTCTGCCATATCGCCACATGGTCGGTCCCAACTCTGCTATAACGCCACACAGCAGGTCCCAACTCTGCCATACCGCCACATAGCAGGTCCCAATTCTGCCATACCGCCACACAGCGGGCCCTACGTCTGCCATATCGCCACATGGTCGGTCCCAACTCTGCTATAACGCCTCATAGCAGGTCCCAAACTCTGCATACCCGCCACATAGCAGGTCCTACGTCTGCCATATCGCCACATGGTCGGTCCCAACTCTGCTATAACGCCACATAGCAGGTCCCAACTCTGCCATACCACCACATAGCGGGTCCCAACTCGGCCATACCGCCACATGGTGGGTCCCAACTCTGCCATACCGCCACATGGTGGGGTCCAACTCTGCCATATACCGCCACATAGCGGGTCCCAACTCGGCCACACCGCTACATAGCAGGTCCCAACTCGGCCATACCGCCACACAGCAGGTCCCAACTCGGCCATACCGCCGCATGATGGGTCCCAACTCGGCCATACCGCCACATAGCAGGTCCCAACTCGGCCATACCGCCACATAGCAGGTCCCAACTCGGCCATACCGTCACATAGTGGATCCCATGGATCCCAACTCTGCCACACCGCCACATAGTGTGTCCCAACTTTGCCATATACTGCCACATAGCAGGTCCCAACTCGGCCATACCGCCAAATAGTGGGTCCCAACTCGGCCATACCGCCACATAGCAGGTCCCAACTCGGCCATACCGCCACCACATAGCGGGTCCCAAAGCTCGTCCCATACCGCCACATACCGCCACATAGTGGGTCCCAACTCGGCCATACCACCCAAATAGTGGGTCCCAACTCGGCCATACCGCCACATAGCGGGTCCCAACTCGGCCATACCGCCACATAGCAGGTCCCAACTCGGCCATACCACCAAATAGTGGGTCCCAACTCGGCCATACCGCCACATAGCAGGTTCCAACTCGGCCATACCGCCACATAGCAGGCCCCAACTCGGCCATACCGTCACATAGTGGATCCCATGGATCCCAACTCTGCCATACTGCCAAATAGTGGATCCCAACTCTGCCACACCGCCAAATAGTGGATCCCAACTTTGCCATACCGCCAAATAGTGGGTCCCAACTTTGCCATACCGCGTAACAGTGGGTCCCAACTCTGCCATACCGCCATATAGCGGGTCCTAACTCTGCCACACCGTCACATAACAGGTCCCAACTCTGCCATATTGCACATAGCAGGTCTTAACTCTGCCTTACCGCACACACAGTGGGTCCCAGCTCCGTCATACCGCCACATAGTGGGTCCAACTCTGCCATACCGCCACATAGTAGGTCCCAACTCTGCCATACCGAAATAGAGCGGGTCCCAGCTCCGTCATACCGCCACATAGCAGGTCCCAACTCTGCCATACCGCCACATAGTGGGTCCAAACTCTGCCATACCGCCACATAGCGGGTCCCAGCTCCGTCATACCGCCACATAGCAGATCCCAACTCTGCCATACCGCCACATAATGGGTCCCAACTCTGCCATACCGAAATATAGCGGGTCCCAACTCTACCACAGGCGCATAGACGGCGTATCATGCCATCAGATAGATTTCTTCTTCGGCTGGGAACAACTTGGTCTACAGTCTGAATGAAAAATGATGTCAGATTGGCCCATTTGAGAGCTGGAGGACAGCTTAAGTGGCTTTCTGAGCGAGAGAGAGAGAGACAGACAGACAGAGAGAGAGAGAGAGAGAGAGAGAGGGAGAATTCATGCTGGCACCGCGTGGCACACGATATGACAAACAGAAATCTTTTACCTTAGCCTGAGAAACGTAGCCGATCAAACAGACTCAGAAGGCAATGGCATCTAGCCTGATGTTTGTGGACCAATTGATGTCTTGCACACCCATTTTTCTTCTTCTTCGCGTTCAGGACGCGTTCTCCTTGATGACGGGAACCCCCCCCGTGTCCTTGATGAGGCAAATGGTGCACCCCCCCCCACACACACACACACACACACACACACACACACACACACACACACACTTGCTGGCTGTTTGTTGATGATTCCAGATTTGTTTATGTTGAAGATGCTGGGCAAATGGTGCCTCTTGTTAGGGGGTTCTTGCATGCATGTTCAATACACGGTGCATAATACACCTGCCCCTGTCCCCACCTCTCTCTGTCTGTCTGTCTGTCTGTCTCTCTCTCTCTCTCTCTCTCTCTCTCTCTCTCTCTCTCTCTCTCTCTCTCTCCCCCCCCCTCTCTCTCTCTCATAGGAAGTACTAAAGCTATCACTGCACTGCCACCTTAAAAAAAAAAAAAAAAAAAAAAAACCTCCAGAAGAGATGAGATTTCTTATCTCAATAACATTTTATCCGAGAATTCATCGGTTTTGATTCCAGTCTACCCGTAGTGATTGTGATATAGATAATGCACATCCATCTCTCAAGATTTATGAAGCACTGAATATTGATCACATCTACATCTCCCTGAAAATGTACTGTTCAAAAAGAGAAGCGTTTTTTTGTCAACTCCCACACCAGCACTATGTACGATACCACCTTTTCAGCAGCGTAGCACCCAGAACAGGAGAACGAAGGGCTGCGGTAAGTACTAAACCAGACCCCCCATGAGGGGAGGGAAGACGGGAGGAGGGGGAAGTGGGGGGTCAAATTACAAGGCTCTTGGACACGGCCCAACGGTGCCTAATGCCTGATCTGCGCCTGCTGTTGCATACATTACTGTTACTATGATCGGTTCCGGTCTTGTCAACACGGCAGGACGGGTACACAGCCAGACCGAAGCCAGGATCGGTTCGGGTCTTGTCAACACAGCAGGACGGGTATACACTGCCAGACCGAAGCCAGGATCGGTTCGGGTCTTGTCAACACGGCAGGACGGGTATACACTGCCAGACCGAAGCCAGGATCGGTTCGGGTCTTGTCAACATGGCAGGACGGGTATACACTGCCAGACCGAAGCCAGGATCGGTTCGGGTCTTGTCAACACGGCAGGACGGGTATACACTGCCTGACCGAAGCCAGGATCGGTTCGGGTTTGTGGGTCGGGTTGTCACAGACAAGCCAGGATCGGTTCGAACACGGCAGGACGGGAATAAAGAGTCGGTGGTTACAGTGAAAAGGAACGAGAACAAGAACACAGTTTACTGCTGAGAGAAAACCAGAGGTTTTGCGAGGCACCGATGATCAGGTTAAGACATTCAGTTACACTGGTTACAACACCGTCACGTCTTGAAACATGACAATAAGTACCAGAAAGGAAGAACACAATGTGTATCAGGGTCTGATTCAATTGTTCCGTCTCCGAGGAGAGAAACACATTAGGATATACTGGGCAAATACAATTTGGAAGCAGTCCATTTAGATGTACTTCCTACTCCGAATGTACTCCGAATTTTTAACTTTTTTTTGGGGGGGGGGGGGGGGGGGGGGGGGGGGGGGGGTTTTTTGGTGGTGGTGGTGGGGGGGTGGTTCTGTTTTTTGTTTTTTTTTCGTTTTCGCCTGTGATGGTAAAATCTGTCTTTCTGATCATCGTCATCAAGTCACTACGTTGTCGGTCAAAAAATTTACAGTCATCGAGAAAATGAGGTTCGTCCTCCACAACGTGGCATGTCGTGCGTAGTCTGTCTTCCATGTCAGTGTTTGTATAACGACCCCTCTCAATTTGGGGGTGACAGGCGCTTATTCATAATCTAGTTACTGGTCGTCAGCAATAGGTGCGAATGCGTGCTGTGTGGGGCGTGCATGTAGAATACGGCCAATCATTCCGACACTGGTGTCCAAACCTCCTTAACAACACTGCTCCCCCACTCCACCCCATCCCCATCTCAACAGTCAGCAGCCCCCTCGTCCTTCAGTTCCAGCCTGGTAGGGCGATGGTTCAGTTCCCCGACGTTTTGTTTCTACTACACCAAGTTTTCAGTTTGGAGGTGGTGTGGTGCATGGTTTGGGGGGTCGGGGGGGGGGGGATAAGGGATGGGAGGGGGGAGCTGGTAGTGGGGGTGGGAAGTGGTGGTGCTGAGCTATTCCACAGTTCACTACGTGCAAGCCGGGCTCTCTCTCTCTCTCTCTCTCTCTCTCTCTCTCTCTCTGTGTGTGTGTGTGTGTGCGCGCGCGCGCGCGTGAGTGTGTGTGTGTGTGTGTGTGTGTGTGTGTGTGTGTGTGTGCGTGCGCGCGTGCGCGCGCATGTACGCATGTGTGTGTGTGTGTGTGTGTGGAGATTATTTCATTCTAAGAATTCATGTATGCTGCCAGGTCTAATATCGCTCCTTACAACAGACGCGATAAAATCCCTGCATGTATGTGCGATTTTCAATTATTTCATATTTCCATAACCTTGATGCGTATGTACTATTTATTGGCTAAAACTTGTTAACATCATTTCTGACTCCCTCTATAAGCAAACACCACTACCACTGCCTTTTTTTTTTTCAATCTCTCTAACCCTGTCTGTTATCTCCTAAGCTTTCGTCTCCCTACACCGCCCCCTCCCATCTCTCTCTCTCCTCTCTCTCTCTCTCTCTCTCTCTCTCTCTCTCTCTCTCTCTCTCTGCCATCCTATCTGTGTGTATATAGCCTTACCATACATACTTATAAGTATTTGTTAATCAAACCGACTTTGCACTTGGTATTGAATACTTCACATTTTTCTCTGTTTATCTTTCACTGAATCTATTACTTCATTTCTCTCTTACATTGTATCTTTTATTTCATTCATGGTGATGTTTGGTTTTGTTACTGGTGCTGCTGTTTTTCTTTCAGTTTATTTGAATGATTTTTTTTTCCCAATTATTTCCATTAAGTAGTCCCTGTACAGGGCGAGAACTGGATAAAAAAAAAGTTTGTAAATGCTTCTCCATTATCCTCGAAAATAATTTTTTGTCTCGTCTCCTATCTCTTTCTCTCTCTCTCTCCTCTCTCACACACACACACACACACACACACACACACACACACACACACACACACACACACACACAAGCACGCACGCGCGCGCACGTACAGGCGCGCACGTACGCGCGCGCGCACACACACACACACACACACACACACACACTTTCTCTCCCTCTCTCTCTCTCTCTCTCTCTCTCACTCACTCACACACACACACACACACACACACACACACACACACACACACATCTTCAGTGAAAGGACATTAAAGACGAGAGGGCACCAATACATAATACAAGCGTACTGTCTTTATGTATCCAAATGCATCATGTACCTGCACATACAGACCTGCACGTGTACACCTGAGAGAGAGGGAAAGAGAAAGAGACAGAGAGAGAGAGAGAGAGAGAGAGAGAGAGAGAGAGAGATGGACAGACAGACAGAGACAGCAGACAGAGAGAGACGGAGAGAACAGAGACAAGAGAGGCAGACAGACAGACAGACAGACAGCGAGGCGACACGTCCACTTACCTGCCACAGATTAAGCTGGCACTTTTCCCCATAGATCACAGACCGACGACCACAGCACCATGAATCATAACACGTGCAACACACACACACGACTCCCCGCCACTAATCGGGCCGTCCCTGATCTTTCTTCAATCCTTCCGTCCGTCCGTCCTTCTTTCTTTCTGTCCCGTACTGTCACTCTCCCGTCACTGGGGCACTTGGTCCATCCCTTCTTCCTGCCGACCCCTCTACTTACTCCTTCTGTCCCTATTCTCACTGTGAGCCACTTTGTCGTTCCTTCGTTCCTTCCAGCTTTCTATTCTCTCTGTCTTCCTCTTTCAAGCGGGCCACTCTGTCCTTCCTTCTTTCATCATTCCTTTCTTCTTTGTATTCGTTGCGTCTTTGACCTCTCTCTCTCTCTCTCTCTCTCTCTCTCTCTCTCTCTCTCTCTCTCTCTCTTCTGTTCTGCCTTAACACTCCCGACTCACACGTAAGCTGCGGTACGACACAATGTAACCCACGACTCAACCAAGCCGAACGGAGATGCGTTTTTTGATTTTCTGGTCTGTTCTGAAGACTATGTCATCTACCCTGACGTTACGATCTCCATCTAAGGCCTCGGGGTACTTCCCGAGGGCCGTTCGGTCCGCCCGCACCTTGCTCCCTCACGACGCACGGTATTGTCCGTACGTACGACTGAGCTCCTGAACAACCCCAAGCCCGACTCCCAAGTATCGGTGGAGAGGGGGTGCGTGGGGTGGTAAAGAGGAAGGGAGGGAGGAGGCACTCGCCCACCCACAGCTCGCAACTTCTCCGGCCCGCTGGCTCCGGGCTCAATTGAACCGCAATTAATTCTTCGGGGTTTCCCGCTAGGTCGGGTCCGGCCAACGCGTGTGGGGTTCCTCCTGCTGCTAAGTGCTGCTGTGGGGGTCTTCTTCTTCTTCTCCCGTACTTAATATCGATACTGTTTCTGCCCTCGGGGCGAATGATTCTTGCTGGTAAAGGTGTTTCGCGCTTCCTGGAAAGTCCTAGCG
>JADBJO010000672.1:390000-392500 GCA_016801955.1 Conus betulinus | reverse complement strand
AAAGACACGCCACTTCTGAACTCCCCTCGACATCCTGTAATCCACCTTCTGGCCCTCCTCGTCCTGCTCTTCTCGGAACCACAAGCTTTTCGGGCGGGGAGGGGCACGGCCGAAAGGTATCATACTTCCACTATGAGTTGAAAGGAACAGGAGAAAAACCGGAGCGGAGGGGGGGGGGGGGGGGCTGGCGGGGGACAAACCAAGTCCAGCCACTGGCTACAGTACAGGCGAGACAGCTCTCGGACCAGCCCAGCAACCAGCCTGCCGGTAGTGGACACAGCTAGCTAGCAGGGGACTCCGGTGACCGTGCTGCCGGCCTCTAATCCGTCAACACGGGTCGGGGCGACAAGTTCCCCCTGGCCGCCTGATCCGGCTTAAGGCCTGCTGGGCAGCGGAGCGGTCACCTACAGCTGGACGGGACAGAGGTAGTGGTGGTGGTGATGGCCGGGAGAGTGGGTGATGGGATGGAGGGTGTGATGGGTGGGGGGTGTGGGGCCAGTGAAGGGCAAGGGCTGGTGGGGGGATGGGGAGGTTGAAGGGGCAGGAAGCATGAAGACTGGTCAATATTACAAATCGATACCTATCGCCAGGTCTCGGTGCGTAGCTGCCTTACACAGTTCAGGTAACAGGCACATGGCTTTGGTACATCTACCCACACTTTTTACGTCTTCCAGCAGCATTAACGTCCGTTCCGGCAGCTTCTTCTTTTCTTTTTTTTTTTTTTCAGGGTCCCTGCGGGAATTCGTTTAGATCTTTCTACATCCCGTTGTCAAACCATGACGCGGTCAGTCCTCATGTCATCCACCTTCAAGACATGAACAACTGAATCCATGCTGAGAACCCTCAAAGCCATAGATTACACAGTCCACGCTATCTACCCTCGAGCCAATGGATTATTCGTTCCACCCTGAGAATCTTAAAGAGATGAAATCATTCAGTTCATGCTATGAACCTTACAGTGATGAATTCTTCAGTCCATGGTATGAACCCCAAAGTGGTAAATCATTCAGCCCCATGCCATGAACCGAAAAGTGATGAATCACTAAGTCCATACAATGAACCCCTAAGGGGTGAATGATTCCGTCCATGCTATGAACCCCAAAGTGATGAATTATTCAGTCCAATGCTATGGATCCCAAAGCGATAAATTACTCATCCGTGCTGTTCTATCAACCCTGGAACGTCCAAGCCATCAATCCTTTCTTTCCGTGCACAAGAATCTATATGAATTATACATAAATGCCGTCCTTCTCAGAAGACTTTATACGCGGGGATTCTGTGACATGGCAGCACCAAAACGGCTGCACGCATCTGCTTGCTGGAAAGCACGCGTGGTTCTCCGAACTCACTTGAGATCAGACTTGAACTTTCCTAGCGTGGACACCCGGCGGAAGTTATTCCAACACTCGTGATTAGCACCGAGTCATTAAAAACACAAAACACTGAAACAAAGCACAGACAAACGATGACGGGAACAAAAGTTGCAGAAAAATGCCTGCTCTGCTTGCTCGTGAATACAAGCTGTATGTGTCGACACTGGTTCTATGTCAGAGAGCACCTACTGGTGCAGAGTGCCGTGCGCGTGCGCGCGCGCGCGCACGCACGCACGCACGCACACACACACACACACACACACACACACACACACACACACACACACACACACACACACACACACAGAGGCGCACAAGGACATGCACGCACACAGACAGACAGACAGACAGACACAGACAGAGAGAGAGAGAGAGAGAGAGAGAGAGAGAGAGAGAGAGAGAGAGAGAGAGAGAGGCAAGTGAGCTGTTCCAACAGCTATTGCGAGGTAACCGTTTTTATTTGCAAGGACTTATATTTCAACCATATTCCTCGTCACTCCCCTTTCTCTCTCCACTCCTCCGACCCCCTCTTCCCCTCCCTTCCAAGCTCTTCTGTATGGGATTCATTCTCATCTCTCTCTCTCTCTCTCTCTCTCTCTCTCTCTCTCTCTCTCTCTCTCTCTCTCTCTCTCAGAGCGCACGATGGGCACTGACGTGGGTTACCCTTACCCCTCTCATTCTGTTCCTTTTCTTCTCTCTGATCATCAGCACGGATTTTGTGACAGATGTGGATAGAGACAGACAGACAGACAGACAGAAGAAGGAGGAGAAGTGGGGGGGGGGGGGGGTCGGGGAGGAGAGGAGGCAGTGCGGAGGGAGGGAGTTATGGAGCGGATGAGGCCACATAAAATGCTAGTGTTACGTAACATCATTCTCACAGGAAAAACTCAAGGATCCCTCCTTCCTCACCAAAGAATAATAACCCCCACAGATCCTTCTTCCTAGAAGATTTCTCCTTCCTAACTGAAGAGCAAAAACTCTACTGGTCCCTTGTTTCTCACAGAAAAAAGTAAATAGTGGTTCACACATTATTCCAATTCACAGACAAGCTTAAAAAGAAAAGAAAAGAAAAGAAAAAAAACTCAACACAGTTCTTCTCTCAGGGAATAACAAAACTTTAAGACATA
>JADBJO010000672.1:332500-380000 GCA_016801955.1 Conus betulinus | reverse complement strand
CTACTGCAGTGCCAACGTTGATGAAAGAGATTAAAAAAAACTAAGCATTTTTTTGTTTTTGTTTTGTTTTTTAATCACAAAATCTTCAGAAAAATCAATAGGACATCCTGGAAATCAATGGGACAAAGTGTGGGGTTGCTTAGGGAAAAAAAATTTACAGCATGGGTATTTTCAACTTGTGGTGGATGATACGTATACACATGACATGCCCCCCTCCGTGGACCAAAAATGAAGGAATGACTGAGCGACTGATTTCAGACCGAATGAAACAGGGAAGAGGGACAGGCACAGAAGAACACTTCAAACCAGCAGACAGAGAGGATGTGTGATCCTCTCCTATGAAACAAGCCAGGAAGTGAATATGACATTTCTGGAACAAATGCATGCGTAGGTCAGACATCTGCTAAGTCATAGCCACCAGATCCTCTTCTTACATTTCTCTCATCTTCCAATTCATTCATGAGTTCATCAGCTTAAAAGCATGCGCAGTATGGTCCCAAAACTTAACGGATGTGGTGCAGTGTATATATGGACTAGTCAGCACACAGTGACACCTTGATGAAACTGAAAACTGAAACAAACACTGAAAAGGAAGCAAGAGAGGTGTGTGTGTGTGTGTGTGTGTGTGGAGGTGGGGGGGGGGGGGGACACTTTGAAGCAAACGTAACAGGAGGAAAAAAAAAGAGAGTGAAACGATGGCCAAAAGGACAGACGAAATGTTTTGAGCCAACAGACAGACATGTGTGACCTTCTTCCATGAGACAGGCCAAGAAGAAAGTACAAGCATTTCTGGAACCCATTGAAAAGAGAGCAAGTGACAAGGCAGGGAGCACGGGGCAGGGGGCAAAGGGCAGGGGGCAGGGGGCAAGGGGCAGGGGCCAAGAGGCAGGGGGCAGGGGTGGGGGGTGAGGAGCGGAATGACTCTTTGATTCAAACATCACGGACACAGAGAGTGGAAAGAAGGTGCGAGGGACAAGGGACAAACATTTCAAACCAACAGACAGACATGAGCGACCCTCTTCCATAAGGCAGGCCAAGAGAGTACACAAAAATTTCAGGAACAAACACTGAAAAGGCAACAAGAGAGACAGGCAGAGGCGAACATGTTGAACCAAGCATCACTGAAACAGAAGAGAGAAAAGGTAGAGCCAGAGGGACAGGGACAGCTGACCATTTAAAAACACACACACACACTCACACAAAACCCAGACATGCATGACCCAATGAAACAGACCAGAAAGTGAAGGAAATACAAACACTGCAGGGATACACACTGAAAAGAGAGCAAGAGAGACAGATAGGGGGAGATAAATCCTTTGAGCCGAAAGAGAGAGATACATGTGAACCTCTCCTGAACCTCTCCTCACCACCACCACCACCACCCTCTAACTCCCCTCACCCCCAGCTTCCACCAACCACCACCACTACCACCCCACTCCCCATGATATGAGTCACAGTGCACCTCTGTCACTGATGTCGCTCCAGAATCCCTGCTGACTTAGTCTGTTCGAGCATCCAAACCTTTGCTGGAAGAGTGTTTCTACCCCCCAGTTCCAAATTTCAAAGGGTAACCCGTAACTCCACACCAACGTTTATGAGAACAGAATCTGTGTGACGTTCAGTGGTCAGCGTCAGGTCTGCAGCCACAGCAAGCATGTCAACAAGACTTGGGTTCCAATGTGCCTGGGTGCACTAGCTCTATCAATCTATGTCCTGACTTCGGGGGAGTTTATAGCACTCACAGTGAAGAACTTGCATGAAGTTCCAAGTTGATGCTCAGCCACATTTTCCACCGTTTCAAATGCACCACAGGGAAAAAATCACTGCACTGGTCTCTGATGTTTCACAGCTGTTTAACTGATTGATAGTACTGCATGTACTATGAGGAGAGGAACAACCTGGACAGTTTTGTTGTTACATGAACTATGAAGCTTAATGCCAGGAACCAACCTTGAAAATGCCATTCTTGTCACTGTCATGACCTCCATGTTGGAAGTTACATTTTCATCCCTGTTTGTTGGTGTGTTTGTTCATTTGCCTGTATGTCTGCAGGATCAGGCAAAAAACTACTGACCTCAATCAACCACACTCAAAAAATGTTGCATGGCCAAAAGAACACAGCCATCAAACTTTCGTGCAGATCTACGGTCAGGATCCAGATCCAACAGGTTATCCAGGATCATTTAGCAAAATTTTACAAAATTCTAATATGCAGAAACTCCTGAACCACTTTCAACAAAAGCTTGATGGAAGGATGGATATGGCCTAAGGACAAACCCTTTCATTCTGGTGCCAATCTGTGGCTCAGATCCGGATCAGAGAGCAGATCCATGCTCTATTCTCATTGCTGATTAGTTTGTCACCAGTATTCCACTGAGCAATGTCAAGTTTCAAATGATAAATATCCACAAAGTAATTGTTTTCATTGATGCTCAACTTTCCAGTGATGTAAAAGATTTTACTATGACATTTTGTGTTTGGCATTGTTCTTTTGAAGAAAAATAAGCAGGAAGTCACTCCAGTCAGCACAATTGTTACTTCCCCTGAAGGTAAAATTATTCAAAGGGTAAATCCATTTGATCTACGCATATATCTGCACTCTGACAGGCATGCCTCTACTATGCTACTAGCTATCCCTTTGGCTGAGAGGTGCAATATGACCAGGAGCAGGTTCACACACTATTTGATCACCTGAAGCACACATCAGTATGCAGTGCGAGGCAAAACAGAATTACACATATCCACACACATACACCGACATGACAACACACTTCAGACGTCACGTGTACTCACTCATCAGATTTCTCCGACC
The DNA here is from genome assembly GCA_016801955.1 of Conus betulinus. Classification (NCBI taxonomy): domain Eukaryota; kingdom Metazoa; phylum Mollusca; class Gastropoda; order Neogastropoda; family Conidae; genus Conus; species Conus betulinus. The sequence goes on along the minus strand of JADBJO010000672.1, from coordinate 377,188 downwards.
GATTCTCCCAGGAGCCACGTGGTGTTTTGTAATCGTGAGGGAGTGTGGCACGCACATGACTGTTCATACAGTCCTGCCGATTGAAGCCATAATGGGAGTGTTCTGATTGGCCGGAAAAAGTCTGTGATTTGGACAAATGCCGGTAGCCGTCAATGTAATGTTTTTCCTCGAGAATGGCATTTCTGGACACTGCACCCACTGTTCGCCGGTACCGTTTGCTAGGCGATCTGAAAGAGGGAGAGACTGGTAAAATAATGGTGAATACCACTGGGGAAAAAGCCACACGTCAGCTGTACAAAGTATGGAGCAAAATCAGATCAGACTTTCAATCTGTGCGTGTGTGTGTGAGCGTGCGAGCATGTGTGTGTGTGTGTGTGTGTCAGTGTGTGTGTGTGTGTGTGTGTGTGTGTGTGTGTGTGTGTGTGTGTGTGTGTGTGTGTGTGCACACACACTAGCCATCTAACTTCAATTTTGCTGTGCTTGACCATGTCTGCACGATTATATCAAAACCATTCATGTTCAGTCCTACCCACATGAATTTCACGGAGCTCTTACTTAATACCATGTACATCATTTCCTGGGTACAGAAAAAAAAAACGGCAACAAAGCAAGGCCAATCATGTCCTGGGTTAGACAGTTTTATGCGTATGAGCGACAGCAGGGGAGAGATCAAAGGCAGTCTGGCCAAGCATGTGCTGCTTTTTCTCCACAGTTCTCTACAGTCCCATCACACAACCTTCAACAGGTGCAACTCAGAGAGGAAGGAAAGTTTTACAGGAAGAAGGAATAGGTGTTCTGCTGTGTGTGTTAGTTATTACCATTAAAAGAGAAGGGGTACAAGTCGATAAATATGCCATGAAGAAGGAAACAATTTGTGTGTGCATGGGGGGGGGGGGGGCCTTTGTCATCTATTCTATGAAAATACCTTTCATGAAGAATGAAACCACCACCATAAAAGACAATAAACCCTGATCTCTATTATCACTCCAAGCACAAGAGAAAACCCGTCTTTCCATTACCAGACACTGACAGACTTCTCTTCTTGGAGATATCTTTTTTTCAGCAGCATTTCATCAGTGTGGCACAGACAGCCACCACAAATTAATGGCTTCCAGATAGTGTCTCTATGGACCAACCTGTGGCGTTCGGTAAATAGCCACCCCACTGATCTCACCTTATTCAAGCCAATGAGGAGACACCCACACATTACCCTAACGCATAAACACTAACAAGAACACTATGTTCTCTCTCCAGTGCCTCACAAACAAACACACCGGGTTAAAAGCCTGGGAGAGAAAGCATATCCTACAGAACATGGAACGAAACCTTTGGGGGTTTCCTCTCATGGAAATGTTTTATGATCAGCTGGCCAGGAAAAGACAAAACACAAAACAAAAAAAAAACATTTGCAATGAACCGAGGTCTGGCTGGGGGGGGGGGGGGGGGGGGGGGGCAGAATGCGTAGCATGAAAGCAATGCCATTGAAAGGGGACAGAAGATGACATGGCTTAAAAATAAATAAACAAAAAAAAAAAAAGGATCCCGTAAGGCGTAGTGCCAGAAAGACAAAGAAGAGGCAAAAGGAAGAAGAGGTGGGAGGACACCATCAGAGAATGGACAGTCCTCCTGTCCTGCCATTAGCTCTCAGAAAGCCACAGAGGACTGCCACAGATGGAAGGGCAGACACCAGAGACTTCTCTTCTCGTTATCCTTAAAATAAACCATGCCAAAGGTTGTGGGACAGGCAGGCAAACCTTCCCAAGGCCGACACCAGCACAGTAGATTTTTTAGCAATAAGACGATGGATTCTGTTTCCTTTTCTTCATACCAACTGCCACCTGTGGTCACTCTCTTTATCATTTACACCACATGAGTGTTTTTTCTGTTTTTTTTTTGTTTTTTTTTTAACAAGAGCATTTTTTTCTTAACAAAGCGTTTTTTTTGTGTTTTTTTTTTTCTCAAGTATTCACTCCTCTCTTTGAATTGCAAGACATTGATCCCATGAGGGACCCAGAAATGGGGAGAAAAGAACCGCAATGCTTGCATGGGGTATGTCGCTCCCCACCGTAATTAGACGTCATTGGTCACTCTCCTGGATCAGGCGATAAGCTGCATACTGAGCAATTCAATTCCAGATATGCTATACAAACTGGAGACAAGTTCTACACTGAACATGTAATGAATTCCGGTTACACTGCACATCTTCATTTCTGTTAAAATGATACACAGGCACAGTTAATGTACACTTCAGGTGACTCTGATTTCCATGTTTCGGGACCACCTTAAAAAAAAGCATTCTGCACATGATATCATGCTATTTTTTTCATAGCCTTACACACTTTCCTGGCTTCGTTTGCCAGCTCTTCACAACAACTTCAAACATCTCCTCGGTAAACTCATTCCGTTATGTCTATATGATGTTCATTCACACAAATGGCATCACAGCAGGTACTTCAAATTCAGTTCCTTGATTTTGCTTTATGTTTAGGTTAGTATCAAACCATTCCGCCTACCCTGCAACCTGAAAAAAAGAAAAAACCCAAAGGAAAGAAACAAACAAAATGAGGGTGAAAGAGCCAGTTTGATGAAACAATACCCTACTGAAATAAGACTGCTGTGACGAATCACTGCAATGAAACTTGTTTCATCTACCCTACTGATGACACCCCAAATCCAAACAATTCATCGGCCAACTCAAACCCCTGGCATAAAGTTTGAGGAGACCACAAAAAAAAGGGGAAGAAGGGAGTGGGAGGAATGTTGGAGGGGGGACTGAGACGGTGCCATAACAACAAACATGGAAACACATCAAGTGCCACATACTGACAGTACTGTGTGCCAACTTGAGGTGTCACGTCTGTTGTGATTTATTACACAGGATTAACTTCCCCAAAACCACACAGTAACTGTACAAGGTCCAGCTCTCGCACTCATGGAAGTTGCGCCCGTTGCCTTTATATCTCTATTCATAAGTCAAGGAGATCATTGCACCCGTTGCCTTTATATCTCTATTCATAAGTCAAGGAGATCATTGGGTTTGGGGGGTTTCTTTGAATCATTTTTTTTTTCAAAATCTTAAAGATTTCTTCTTTTTTTATTTTTAAGAATGGATGAGGGGAACAGAAGGTAGTAGTATGGAGAGGGATGAAGGATGAGGGCGAGGGGGTCGGGCAGGACACATAAGTTACAATAGTTCAGAATGTGTAACAGGCAAGCATTAGCTACTACATTCAATCAACTGCAACTTCCAAGAAAAGCAAGGGCCCATACCACCATCAAGGTCAGAAAGCAGGATACTTTCACTGAAGCCTGACCTTACCTGTTGATGAAACACATAACTGGCAGCTCTACCTGCAAAAAAACTAACAAACTCCACTGTCAATACTGTTTCTGTTTTAGACTGAGTGGAGTTTTCCCACAGGTCAAACAAAAGCCTGATCTGCTACATGTCAAACAAAACTCAAATGCCTGAACTCTTGTTGAAGAATAATCAATGAATAAAAGTCGTGAGAGGGGAAACATACAGTACCTGGAAAAGGTTCGTTCTAGTTTGGCACGTCTTTTACTTTCTTCTAATGATTGATATTCGGTCCTACCGCTGAAACAAAATGTCAGAAAACAAGTCACAACGAAACTCTTGATCCTGAGTCAACCAAAATTTTTAAAAGTGAAATTACGAGCAGCTCTGGTGGACAAGCAGATTTTGTAGAACATTATGGAACAAACGGGATTGCATTCAAAATTGGGAGGGGGGTGAGGGAACACCCATATAAAAAAATTGAATGCCAGCAGCTTTGGATAGGCAAGCAGATTGCAGAACATCAAGGACCAAGGAGACGATCCACAGATATGCAAGAAACATGCAGCAGAAAAGGGAAACAAACCAACCTCTTTCAAAACTCTAAAAAAAAAAAAAAAAAAAAAAAAAATCTATACATTTCAAATGAAAGCAAACAAGTTACAGCATCAGAAAGGCAGAATATACAAGTAGCAGCCAAGCGGATTCACTGAACATGAGGAAACATAGGAGCAGCACAAAGATTTGTGGAAAAAGACACAACAATAAAGCTCAGATTTGGGAAACAAGCCAACGCTGCTCAGAACCATCAGTAAACAAATGTTCTGAAGCTTGGAATTAACAGGACACACATCAAGCAGACAAGCAGGTCACTGAACAACCTGAAGCAAGACAAAAGTACACAGACTTCTAGGAAGAACAAAGTTCAGCTTGGGAAGAACAAGCTATCATTGTTCAGAGCTGTTTAAAAAAAAAAAAAAAAAAAAAAAACTTTCTGCTCTGTAGAAAAGACAGGAGACCTTGCACATCTTTCCTAAGACCAGAATGTACTTGAAGGTCTACCATTGGTCTGAAAAAGGGGAGTGTTACACACCTCTGGAAAAACAAAGGAACAAGGAAATAGGGGAATAGAGCAAAGCTTTTTAGAACAACCATGAAACTAACGCGACAATGACCATGACGCAAAACAGAGAAAAGTAACTGTCTTTGTTGTCCTTGCTTTTTCCAGTTGATTAGCTCGCTGGTTGGGTTGTTACTCTGTGTATATATATTAGTCATTTTGGTTTGGTTTTTTTTTTTTGAGGGGGGGGGGGGGGGGGGTGGTGGTGTAGGGTTAAGTAGACTGGAATGACCAAAATAAAATACAGACACATGGGAGAAAAAGGTAATGAGACAACTTCACAGAGTGCAAAAGAACTAAACTGCTCTGAGCAGTACAGTAAATATGTCCTTTTTGTTTTTTTCAGACAGGGGAATCTGCATAGATCCTGGGAACCACTGGATACAGCAGAAACTGCTCAGTTTTGGAGAGTAGTAGTACACTGCTCAGATTTGAAAACAAAAAACAAAACAAGAAAAAAAAAAAAAAAAAAAAACAGTGCGCAGATTATAGATCAAAAGAATACTGAATACTGCTAAGATCTGAAAGCACCATAACACCACTCAGATTTGAAAACCAAAATGGACATGGCTCAGACTTGAGAGCAAAAGAACACTGCACAGATTTGATATCAACGATACAGCTCAAACTATGGAACTACAGGCTACAGCCCGGATGAAACGGCAGAAATCCACTGCTCAGTTACGATAACAAAAGGTCACAGCTCAACTCAGAAAAGGATACTGCTCAGCCTTTTTGAGGGCAGTTGGGGGGGGGGGGGGGGATGGAGAGGAGGGGAGAAGAGGAAGTGAAGACACTACTTGACTGACAGAGCAAGTCATACGGCCACACGTGGAGGACAAAAGCACACATTTCAGATTACAGAGCAAAGAAACGCTGTCAATTCTGAGAACCAAAGGACGCTGCTCAGCGATAAAGCAAAGGATATGCCTCAGCCTTTAAGACGGTACAAAAAACACTGCTTGACTTTCGGAACAGAATCACACTGTCACACTGACAGAATAAAAAGACACAGCTCAGCTTTCAGAGTAAAGGGTCACTTCTCAATTCTAAAAACCAAACCAATGTGTGAGTGTTTTAAAGGACAGGCTGTTGAGCACCATCAGGGGAACGAAAGAAAAATTGCAAGGCCTATCAGTGGTCTGAGAAAATCCCATAAGACTGATGGTCAAACCCAGGACCTCCTGCTTCCAAGTTCTGTGCCACCTACACAATCACATCTTCATGAAATTTAAAAAAAAAAAAAAAAAAAAATGGTGGGATGGGGAGAGAGAAAAGGAAAAGAAAAAGACAGCTCAATAATGAGCTCAGCTCTCTTGTACCATGGAAACACAAGGCAACTGGCTCAACACAGCAGCATGCACGACAATTATAAACAGGAGCAACAATTTGGTTACTCTACATAGGGGCCCAGAATAGTTCAGTGGTAAGAGTGCCGGACTCGTGATCCTGGGGTTGCGTGTTTGAATTTCAGTACAGGGGGATTTTTCCCTCAGAGTTAACATTGGTTCTGACTCCATTCCCCATACAGTCTGAATGAGACTATAAACTGAGGTTCCGTGTGTGAGCGCACGCACAGCATCTTGCACACACGTAAGCTCCCATTGCCGACTTTCGGAGAAGGCCACTTTGGCCGTTGGTATGGATGACACATTACACATAGCATGCACCTTCCCGAAGATGGAGTATGACTGCCTTTATGGCGGGATAAAAAAACAGTCATACACACAAAACTCCACTGCCTGTCTATACAGGCAGTGTCCGCAGGAGTATCAGCCTGCTTACGCAGAAAGAAAAAAAAAAGAAAAGTTGCTCTACATAAATTTTGTGGACTTTCAGAAAGCCTTTGACAGTTTGCCCAGGGACAGCTTGTGGCACCTATTACGGCACTATGGAGTACCATCAAAGATCACCAATTTGATCCAGAAATCCTATGAAGGGATAGCATGTCAAGTGGTTCACGCAGGACAGACAACACATCAATCTGAGGTGAAGACCGGAGTCCATCAAGGTTGCCCCCCTCACCATTCCTGTTCCTTCTGCCATTGACTGGGTGATGAAGAGGACGACAGAAGAAAAGAGGAATGGCATACAGTGGACACTCTGGACCCAGCTCGATGACTTGGACTTCGTGGACAATCTGGCCCTGCTCCCATACCACCAGACAACAGATGCAGGACAAAACATCAGACCTGTCAATTTTTGCAGCAAAGCTCGACCTTACCATCCATCCGCAGAAAACCCAAACACTAAAAATTAAAAGCACAGTCAGTCCAGACCCTGATGCTAGATGGAGCCTCACTGGAAGAAGTCAGCAGCTTCACCTATCTGGGCAGTGTAGTCAACCAGCAAGGGGAACTGATGCCGACGTGAAAACCAGAATAGGGAAAGCAAGAGCAGCCTTCATCACTCTGAAAAAAATCTGGAAATCTCGACTAATCACCACCAGGACGAAAAATCCGCCTCTTCAAGTCAAACGTCAAATCTGTCCTCTTATATGGATCAGAGACCTGGCGAACCACAAAAACCACCATTCACAAAAACTGCAGACGTTTGTTAACAGCTGCCTCTGAAAGATCCTCCACATCCACTGGCCAGAGACAATCAGCAACAAAGAGCTGTAGGAAAAAGAAACAACTAACTGCCAGTAGAGCAAGACATCTGCAAAAAGAAGATGGCGGTGGATAGGACACACACATTTCGAAAGCCCCCGGACAACACACACCAGAAAAGCCCTCACCTAGAATCCCCAAGGCAAAAGGAAGCGAGGAAGACCAAGAAACACCTGAAGGCAGGACCTGGAAGCGGACACAAGGCAGATGGGTTACACCTAGGGCAAATTAAAAAAGATTGCCCAGGACCGTGGTCAATGGCAGGCAGTTGTTGATGGCCTACGCTTTGGCAAGAGCAATGGGCCTAAGTAAGTAAAAAAGCAACAATTTGGTTAAGGGATTAGACTAATATTGCATAAATCTGGAAAACAGAATGACAGACACATTTCACCTCCGGGAAGGAAGCATGCCAACTAGACCCTGGGAATGAAAGATAGCCTAGCCTCACTGAAAATGAACCTAGACATACGTCCACTTTCGAAAAACAAGGTCACATATCAAAGCTCAAAAGAACAGAGGGCGCTGTTTATTTTCCAGGAAAAAAGAAAACATATCACAACTTTGAGGAACAAAAGCATTCTACAGTATTTGTCAAGATAAGAACATTAAAACTACAAAAAGGGACGAGAACAAGAAACATAACACAACTCAGGCAGATAACAGGGCACTGCATTGCTTATAAACAAAAGGACATAAAGCAAGGTAGGAAAACAAAGAGGACACCACAAACTAAAGAAACAAAGGAACTTGGAACTGCTTGGGAGAACAAGGCCAGGAGACACCACAACCTGGTGAAATAATAGGACTCTGGAAAAATTCAAGGGAACATAAGGACACCACACCTTGGGGAAGTAAGGGAACAGCGCACAATTTCATGGCATAAGAAGTACAACAACAAAAAAAAAACAAGAACAAGAATAAACCACGCCGCTGAAGAAAGCAAGCACCCACAATCACAACAGGTCAGGAACATCAGGAGACTGATTGGTTTGATCAACACAACCATCAAATCAGTCCACAGTCTCTTCCGAAGCAGATAGTCATCTTTCTTGCTGCTGTCGGTATCTACGGTGCTTAGGTCTTCCACGGCTAATCAAAATCTAAATCATAGAACTTCAACCATTTTTAACACACACACAAAAAATGCATATTTCTGCAGGGGCAGCTGATGGATTTGTGAAAAGGGCAAAGCACTCAGAAGATGTTAATGGTGTGACGACTCAGTGCCCTGAAGCTGACGCAGTTTTCTTTAAAGGGAATCTCCATGATGATTGATGTTAGAAAATGCATTAGGATCTATTAAAGTTGTGGTTTAAAGGAACCAAACCCACCTCGCTTCATCTCTCTTCACTTTCTGTCTCTCTCCAACATCAAGTAGTTGAAGAAAACAGTGTTTTGTACCAAAGAAATTACAAAAAAATAAAGCAAGTCTGAAAGGTTGGTAGCTATTTCAAAGTTTAAAGCAAACAGAAAAAGAAAAAGAAAAAAGAAAAAAAAAATGTACAAATCCATTCACCAAGAACGTGTTATAAATTCACTTGTGGTATGACACGTCTGTTCTTCAGTCTCACCAAGATACAAACTCTTTTCTACCAATCCAGACCTTTCTTTCCTCCTGCTCTCTACAAGCCCCTCATATATCGCACTTTCCAGAAAAATAAATTCCTGCTGCAATGTATAAAAAAAAAAAACATCCAAAGGCAGGCTACTATTTTTTCCCACGTTAAATTTAACCTTCTCTCTAAGGAAGAGCACATAGGCACCACACAGTAACTTCATCTGCATCCCATTTCTCAAGTTTTTTTGGTCGTCTACTACAGATTCCAATACCACTTCAAGGTCGCTGTTCTGTCCAACTCAATGTTTCCAGAATAACACAACATCTTCTATAACACTGAATAGCTCCTAAGGCAAACATGATCTGTTCCACAGCACTATATGGCACAAAGGTCTTCCAGTCAAGTTGGTTACTTGAGTCATACGTAGTTATTCAGCAGAAATGTCTTCCAGTCATTGCTGGTTTGAGATGTCATGCATGATTATTGGGCAGAAACATCTTCCAGTCATTGCTGGTTTGAGATGTCATGCATGTTTATTGGGCAGAAACATCTTCCAGTCATTGCTGGTTTGAGATGTCATGCATGATTATTGGGCAGAAACATCTTCCAGTCATTGCTGGTTTGAGATGTCATACATGGTTATTGGGCAGAAGCATCTTCCAGTCATTGCTGGTTTGAGATGTCATACATGGTTATTGGGCAGAAGCATCTTCCAGTCATGGCTGGTTTGAGATGTCATACATGGTTATTGGCAGAAACATCATCCAGTCATTGCAGAGATGTCATTGCTCTTCCAGTTTTTGAGATGTCATACACAGTTATTGGGCAGAAACATCGTCCAGTCATTGCTGATATTGGGTGTCCTACATATGGCACAATTGTCTTCCAGTCACTGCTGGTTATAGAAGTCATATACATGGGGCACAAAGGTCTTCCAGTCATCACTTGATAGGTTTTTTTTTTGTTGTTTTTTTTTTGTTTGTTTGTTTGTTTTTTTTGTCCTCCAACCTCCTATTTTAGTTCTACTTTTATTCACTTGCTTTTTTTTTTTTTCCTTTTTTCTTTTTCTTTTTTCTTATGACAGCGGGAACACCATCCTTTTATTTTTTTTTCCCACTGTCATTTTTTTTTCTCTGATATTCACTCATACTCGCCATGCAATGTCTGTGTGTGTTTCTAACAGATGGAAATACATAACTATGTGGCACAGAGGTCTTCCAGTCATTGCTGGTTATAGACATCGTACACAGTCATCAACTGTTCCTGGAGTGCACTGAGGACAACTGTTACAAGCCTTGTGCCACTCCCCAGACAGACACAGAGGCATGAGGATAACTGCTATGGACTAGAGCTGTCAGTGCACCATGCACTATGTATGACAAGCAACATCTGATCCACTTGATGGTTCTCAAGTCCAGTCTTCAGAAACACGACAGCAGCATGCCTCCCTGTCAGTGATGCCAGTCTCTGGTTGTTACATGTCAGGAACCAGAAAGTGCAGTCTGACTGTGGACCCCAGGACTCAGGGAACTATTTCAAACAATAAGATGCATGCTCTCCACAAAGTTTCTGAAGAGAAATGAGTCATGTCCATTAAATGACTTAAGAGCTGCAGCACCGGTCAGCATGTCAAAGTTTTCATGTCCATTAAATGACTTAAGAGCTGCCATGTCAAAGGTTTTCATGTCCATTAAATGACAAGAGCTGCAGCATGTCAAAGGTTTTCATGTCCATTAAATGACTTAAGAGCTGCAAGAAAGGTTTTCTGCCATTAAATGACACAGCACGGGTCAGCATGTCAAAGGTTTATAGATCTCAGCCTAATGCGACAGATTCCTTCTGAAGATTGTATGAGGACATGACTGTGCAGATTGATAAGCACTTGTTGAAAAAAAAAGGCCTTTGTTAAATTTTGAAATCATTGCGGTCTGATCAGCGATTTCCCTGTGTTACTGAACACATCTGGGAGATATTCACTGACTGCTTCCTCTATGTGATGAATCACTTCACAGGTTAAGATCTTCCATGTTGGAGTCCATGTTTACCGATCGACTATATGTAGTATGCACCAACACACAAATTAGGGAGCCACATTCACTGAAAGCATTTTGGGTACAACTGCTTCAAGACGTCAACAGTTGGGTCATACAGAACACAAATCTCCTAGTCCTTGGCAAGTGCGTGACATCATTTTAGCTTTGCTCGTCAAACCTTACATCAAACTATCAAAAAAAAAATTACCTCAAAACCTCACTTCTTTTAAAAATAAAATTCTGAAATTCAAGATTTCTTTTTTTTTTTTTCATACTAGATTTTTTTAGAAAAGACTTTTCAAATGAGATTTTGAAAATGTTGGGGGGGTGGAGGGGGGAGGGGGGGGGGGCATGTCAGCGATAAGTATGTATGTAATTAGGGTGGACTCGGACGACTTATAACACACAGAGGCTGGTTTTAGTGTGCTCATCACAGAGCAGCAGTGGTGGGAAGAAGTGGGAGGAAAGAGTGAGTTAGCATTACTGCACATTGCTCCCTTTAGTCAGCAACATACATGTGAAAGCAGAAATACACACGTGATAAATCTCCGCTGGATTAAAAATGTTTTCCACGCTTTAGCCAAACTAATGAAAGAAAAAAAAAAAAAAAGGGAACAACACAAGCATAACTAAACAAAGAAAACTAAGAGAGATGTTTTTAAGTTTCGGAATTTTGTTCCAGGTCATATACTGACATTTCTAACTGATGCCACTTAGTGTCACTTGCTAATGTTCTTTACAGTCATTCATAGCCAGATACCAGACTTGCTATTAAACACTGGTTTTCACAAAACTTTCACCTGGTACTGTTGCTAAAAGCCATTCACAACCAGGTATCAAACTCACTACTACTGTACACTGCTTCTTACACGACTGTCGCTTGCTAATGCTTTTCACAGCCATTTGCCTCCAGATATCAGACTCACTATCGTACACTGCTTTTTGCAGAGCTGTAAGTGGCGAGTTAGGTTAAATCACTCTGAAATGTGGAGAACTTGCATGACTGTACAACAGAGAAAACATTAGTTCTGCAAAATTCTGAGAAACCTCAAATATTCACTGATCACCTACCAGAATCAAATATGTACACAAAATAACATGGAACCAGTTCATTAGTTGTTTACAAGAATGAATTTTGTATGCAAAATACTATACAGCCAATGATGAAAATAACTGAAAAAGAAATCCCTTGACATACAATTCACATGTTATGATTACCCCATGCAGTCACTAAATGCAACCAAAAGGAAACCCATCGACACGAACCTTGCCTTCTGCCATCATAGCAATTCTCTTTTGGTCACACACCAATTCTATCCTGGTCACACACACAACAAATTCTACCAGCTGAAGGACAGTGTCAGTCACTAACCACTTAACACTACCTCACTCAGAGTCAGGTCAGTGTTCCATTACACAGATCTGCTGCTGGTCAATCACTTCTTTCAAAGAACTCAAATTCAACCAGTTATTCGATGGGGTCTGGCTGGCCCGCTGCATATGGCTCAGACTCTTGTTCCAAGTTCCAGAAACCAGATTCCCATTCCAGCCACCCACTCTGGACGACATTTTCTCTTCAGACTGAACGTCTGTGTACATTACCTTCCTCTCCTTGTCCTTAGGATAGGACTATATAACGAGGCCCCATTTGTAAATGCACGCACACACAATATCTTGCGAAGATGATAAATCCCATCCCACCTTTAGAAGCGTGGGCCATCTGTGCCTATGGGACGGACAACATGAGAATTGAAGGAATGCACATTGGTGTCATGTCTCAACATTCTTATTGATGATGGAGCGTGGCTACTACACTGTGGAATTAAAACCGGTGGAATAATCTCACCAATGGTGAATTTTTTTTGTTCTACCCAATCAACAAACATAGTTCTAGCAATAAACAAAGAAAGAAAAGAAAGAAATAAAATGCACCCCATTACATAGGCTTTTCAGTCTGCTGGCCTTCTTAAAGGCAAGTATATTCAACACAAGATATCCAGTATATACTTAACCAGTTCTTAAATATATCCATTATATGATTGCGTTAAGTTTACTGATCCCTTCCCAAGAACTAAGACAGCCAATACAATTCAGCCGGTTACTAAATGTACCAAATTATATGACCTGCTGTCAGTCAGATTCATGGCAAAGAACTATGACAGCTAACACAAATTCAGACAGCTATTACCAATAAATGTCATCTCTTCACCTCTCTAAAATTTTGTAAGTTTGATTATGATCCATCAATCACAGCAACTGGATTGAACATGAACACCTGTTCACACGCGCATTCCAAGAAATATGAGCTCTCTCTCTCTCACTCCCTTCATTTATCTCGTTGAAGATTTGTTTGTTTTTCTCCCTTTCTCTCACTTGTTTGCTTGCTATCTATCTCTCACAAGCTCACTCACATGCACACAGGCATACACGCCCTTACACAGATGTGCGCACACATATATGCGACCGCGCTCTCTCTCTCATTCAAGATTCATTTAGTTGTTATTCTCTCTCTCTCTCTTACTTGCTCGCACACATGCAAGCATGTACAATGTGCACACACGCATGCACGCACGCATGTTCACACACACACACACACACACACACACACACACACACACACACACTCAGGCACGCACATGCACAACAGCGCATCAGTAACATAAACATGTATATATAAATTGAGACTGACAAGAACAATTCACTGAATGCCAGACATGCAAAGAAGAGACAAAGTATATAAATATGAATTCACACATGTTAAAGAAATGCAAGCAGATAAAATAATCTCGTTAAATGCGATGCATGCAAGCCAATATACAACAAGGTATTTGCAAAGGCAGGCTGGCATTCAGTGTTTAACACAACGAAGGAAGAAACAAAATAAATTTAAAAAACACGCACACACAGGAGAATCATGAAGATACTCAACATTTTACCACAACTCTGTGAGTCATACAACTACTCCCATCCATATCAATACCAATCTCATGTGTTCAAGCAACAATCAGCATGATGCCACATTGAAACATTGAGTCATTTAGAATTAACTTACACCACACATGACATAAAAATCACAGTAACCACAGAGATTTCAATGAACTATCCCTCTCTCTCTCTTTCTCTCTCTCTCTGTCTCTTTCTCTGTCTCTCTCTCACACTCTCATTCTTTCTTCTTTCTTCTCTCTCTCTCTCTCTCTCTCTCTCTCTCTCTCTCTCTCTCTCTCTCTCTTCTTTCTCTCTCTCTCTCTCTTACATGCACATATGCACTGTGTGCACATGAATACCACATACACATTGTGTGCACACAAATACTACATTACACAACACACAATCCATGTCTGCACATACAAACATATACACGCAAACAAAATCAAAGGCATGCTTACCATAATACAATAATAACATTTTTTCTTTTCTGAATAAAAGAAAAGTTGAGACAGAGAAAACAAACAAAACTGAAAAAAAAAAAAAAGACTAGAAAAAACAATGAAGACACAAAGCAGTCAGGCATGCCAACTGGAAATCTTACCTATACCTAAATTTTGAGCCTATAGAGAAAATCTTTTTGGAGGGAGGGTTGGGGTGGTGGAGGCGAAAGAAGGTGTGATGCTCCACGCAGGATTTCCACAAGCTTTTGCATGACCGTAGCTGACCATGTTGAACCCTATCAAGTTCTCCACCGAGTCATTCTGAAACACAGCAATGCAGCATACTGAGACAGAGAACAGACGGAGAGAGCCTGATCTGAGGGAGACAGACAGACAGACAGACAGAAACAAAGACAGAGAGAGAGAGAGAGAGAGAGAGTATGTAAGAAAAAAGTGAGCGAGATGGACAGAAAAGAGACAGACAGAGACAGAGGGAGAGAATCAGATAAGCAGAGACACTAATAAAGAGAAAATACTGAACCCTTTTGACACTGTTACCTTTACCCCTCATGTGACAAAGAGCAGCAAACCAATAAAAATGCAAACAATAAATCCAGTCCTCATGTAAAGCAGCAGAAAGCTTTAAAAAAAATACATCCCTGTCATCAAATATACAGATAAAATCATAAACAAAATATATATATCTAGTTGCAAAGTGAAACGACTGCAGGCGGAAATCTAAACAAATCTTAAATAAATGTCAGCGAACCGCCCAGAGAAACGTGGACAAACGGTAGCTGACCATGTTGAACCCTATCAAGTTCTCCACCGAGTCATTCTGAAACACAGCAATGCAGCATACTGAGACAGAGAACAGACGGAGAGAGCCTGATCTGAGGGAGACAGACAGACTGACAGACAGACAGACAGACACAAAGACAGAGAGAGAGAGAGAGAGAGAGAGTACGTAAGAAAAAGTGAGCGAGATGGACAGAAAAAGAGACAGACAGAGACAGAGGGAGAGAATCAGATAAGCAGAGACACTAATAAAGAGAAAATACTGAACACTTTTGACACTGTTACCTTTACCCCTCATGTGACAAAGAGCAGCAAACCAATAAAAATGCAAACAATAAATCCAGTCCTCATGTAAAGCAGCAGAAAGCTTAAAAAAAAATACATCCCTGTCATCAAATACACAGATAAAATCATAACAAAAATGTGTATAAAAAAAACCCTCCTTTTCTCTTTTCTTCCCTCGTTTCCTTATTTAAAATCAGTATTCATTTCTCTTTGCTCAGAGGTGTTTCACAAATCATTTCACGGAATTATGGTCAAAACTGATTTTCAGCACATCAACGCTGCCCTTGTCCACTGCCCTCGTTTGGGGGCAACATTTCTTTGTAAAATGAAGCATTTTCACAGATGTTACCACAATGCTTTACAGTGATACATATTAATGCATTTCATCATTGCCAAAGTAACTCTACGCTGAACAAAAAAGGCACTCTGGCTGCATCAATATGGAACCATTTTTAATACATACCAAAAAAGCCCAGTAATGCAATATCGTTTATTTTCAAAGTTAGTAGTGAAGCAATAGAGATTTAGCCCTGAGAAGGGTCTGCACCAAAAGCATATTCATACAGATGCTAAATGCAACAACGCATGCAAAAGTAAGATGTAAGTGGAATGTCATTTTGAAGAGGTTATGGGGAAAGCGAGACACAGAGAGAGGAGAGAAAGAGAGGCAGAGACCGACAGAAAGAGAAAGTGAGAGAGAGACACACACACACACACACACACACACACACACACACACACACACACACACACACACACACACACACACACACAAGCACACACACACACACACACACACACACACACACACACACACACACACACACACACACACACACACACACACACATACACACAACAGTAATACAGTGTCATAATTTCCGAACTACAGCAATATTTTTTTCTCCACTTCTGATCATGATGCATAATATATTCAAGCACCAGATACATGGCAAAATCAGTTAGGACTATACAAGTATGGTGTCAAGTGATTTTCCAGTATCCATGTCAACCCGATTCACAGCATCAAAAATTCAGCATGCACAGCAATCCAAAGCACAACACATATACAACACGTGCAGATTTCCACTGAGACTGACACAAATACTGCACACACCTCCACGATCACATGCATAGTGGGCTGTCATCTGAACCATCTGCGCTGCTTACCCAGTCATGTAAATCTCAATGCAAAACTGCATGCTGTATATACGATATTGAACTTAACTTAGGAAATTACAAAATAAACAAAACCACCATTTGAAAAGCTGATCTTAACTTGAAAATTTAACTTAACGACAGATCAGAAATGAAAAACTGTTGATGTTAACTCTGACCTGTCACCAAACCCAGGAAAAAAAAAAAGAAGGAAATGGTTCTTTGCGTTTAGTTATGCCAGGTCATGTAACTGGGTGAATCATTTGATTGGATGTCTTGAGGGTGCTTATTACCGACTGTAAGTACATTCTTACTTACTTAAATGTTATTATTTTGAAACTTTTTCTCTCCATTTTGTACTTTGACTTTCTGGTGTATTTCAACACAATTTCTGATTGGACCTCTGGCACAATCTTTCACACTCAGCCACAGCTAGAAGCTGAGTTCCTGCACAATTAAAGTCATGTGCCCTATTTTCAAAAAAAAAACTTCTCTAGTGTAAGATTGGTTTTTATCTATAAAACACACACACACACACACACACACACACACACACACACACACACACACACACACACACACACACACGCTTATGCTGTTTGCATACAAATCTACCCACACACATGTTTGCATGCATAAACATGCATACACGCACACGCATGCACACACACACACACACACACACTCTCACACACTCTCACACACACACACACACACACAAAATTATACCACTTCATCTAACATCACTTTAAGTGAAAAGACACTGAATTGATGAACTAACACACACACATACACTTACACTTACACACACACACACACACACACAGAACATGATCTTGTCATCTGACCAGGACAATAAAACAGATGTGATTTAAAGACAAGAAAAATAATTGTAAATACTTTCAAGACCAAAGACAGTAGACTGGTCACAAAAATCAAGAAAAAGAAAAAAAAAAATAGTAAAAGAAAGACAGACAACTCTTGTACAAGGCAGAATCCAATGAGAACAGCTCACATAAACTGAGAGCCTCTCTCCATCTCCCTCATCTCTTCAATCCCTTCTTCTCCCTTCCTTGCTGTTTGGTATTCTATTGATCTGTTCTTTTTTTTTCTTTTTTTTTTTTTTTTGTGTGTGTGTGCCTGACATCGTAATCTTTGAATATAGGGTGGAAAGGACTGGCAGATGGAGAGGAGAACTGTAATGATTTCACAACACATGAAATGAATAAGAGCAGTAGACAGGATCTCAACACACTGGATTCACTGTTCCAAAAATACCATGCAGCTTCTTGTGTTGGTGAAAAACCACTGAAAGTGATGGTACATGTACAGGATTTAAAAATGCACAAGCTGATTATCACAACAACTGTGTTGACAATATGGATAGCAAAAACTGCAAAAAATAAAAAACATGCAGATACATAACACTGATTTTTTTTTCCTTTTGAACTACACATGAACATTCATCATGAAGCTAAAAGATTGATTAAACTGTTAAGTAATGCTACATATCGTACAAGAACTGTTTCAACAGTGTGCTAAGTTTCAGAGATTAAAACATCATATGACAGAATGAAAAGCTTGAGTAGCTTGGGGATCAAAATATCTTTTACCAGATGAAACAGAATTTAAGGCAACCACAAAACTGCTCTCCCACCCCCCATCCCTTCCTCCCACTAAAGAAAAAAAAATCACCAGAATATTAGACTTGTAACCGAGAAGGGTGGAAGGGGGTTACAAGACAATCTGGTCTTCACATTAATTTATCACATACATTATCAAATCAGATGACTGCCAGAGTAAAGAACACAACTTTTGTTTCTCTATGGACATTAAAACCAACAACACAAAAAAAAGAATTGGGAAACATATGAAAAATGTTGATAGCACATGTAACAACAATGTAGGAGGAGGGAAGAGAGGGGGGGGCAGGGTGAGGAGGAGTGGGGGTTTGGGGGAAGGGGAGAGAGAGAGGCAGAGTGATGAGGCGATGGCTGAGGTGGGAGACAACATTTGGGCGGAAGGGACGATCATAGGGTTCTGAAGTGCCTACATTAAACCAGCATACTGAACTCAGTCTTGTGAACAGAACAGTTCAGTCTGCCTGTCCAGTCACCTTTCCACTCCTGTGTGAGACTCATCAGTCACTCCAGCCTGGCTGAAAGTCCATACGTAAAATGGAACAGAGACTTTACCAGGTAAAAATCATGGCCAGTCTCATCACATCTCCTTTGGGAGAAAAGATGTTGCCAGATAACCAGCTCAAGACTGCAATCCCTTGTGAATAAGATGAGCCCACCAGAAGCACAGAGGTGAGCAGTGCCAACGACATCAGAATGATGGTACTTAAGACTCAGATGACTGGGACCCCAGCTGCACTTCCTGATAGTATCTGCATCAACCACTGACCTCATTAACATGGAAAAGACCAAGATTACAACAACTGGGATACAACATTACCACCAATTTTTTTTTCAATCGAAAAGAAAAGAAGAAAAAGAAGCACCTGAGGGTGCAGGTGGGTCCCAGAGAAGTGCTCTCCTCAACCGCCAAACGAACCAGCAGGAAGCACTCCTGCACCAGCCTTGGAAGCTTGCACTGTATTGTCATAGGATGCAGGCATGCACAGGGCATTCCATTAAGACATCAAGGGACATAACTGCTTGCTAGCAGATGTCATTGTGCAACAGCCACCAGATGTGACGTGACAGAACCTCCATAGGAGCGCTACCATGGGTGTACCAGCCCAGTTCAATAGAGCCTATATCAACCACAACACGTTAAATTGAAGTTGTAGACCATTTAACCAGCTTTGAACAAAACTGCCTTTGTTCACCAGCAGCTACACATTCTGATGTTATCTGACCACAAAAGTTAGCACAGCACAGTGAACACTCTCAACAAATTCTCCCATTTTTACAGATCAAGATTATAATCAAGATTATTTCATACATTTATTTTAGCTTTTACATCTCTGTCTTCTATGATAAAAAAAATTCAAGAATTTATCCCAGGTTGCTAATGAGGCTTCAGTGCATTGAAACACTGTCAACTGATTTTGGTATGGACTTCGCCTTCATCTAATAAGGCACTGTGTTGAAAATAATGCATCTGTCCTTTTGTCAAGGCAATTTGTTAAAGATATCAAGCACCTGTCCTATTTCCTTTGTCAAACTGCATTTTAAAGCCATGCTCTGTAGAATTTCTTTTTACCAAATAAGATCACTGCTATTTTAACAGGAAAAGCACAAAATATGAACCAGTCACTCATGGTAGTGAAAGGCACATGTTCAAAAAGTTCTACATTGGCGTCTGCAGGGTGCCCCTGCGGTACAGCCACAATGACAGTGGAACACTTCCTACAGGACTGTCCAACACACCATAACCTGAGAGCAGAGACCTGGCCTGCTGACCAATCAATGAGGGAGAAACTCTGCGGATCTCTGGAGGGCCTCCGCCAGACAGCAGCCTAGTCAGTGCATCGGGGATTCCTGTCTAAGCGAATGACGAAGAAGAAGAAGAAGCATGTTACAGGCAGCTTGTGATATCTCACTGAATCTGCCTATATGCATGATGTCATTTTCTTTTTTCTTTTTCTTTTCATTCTTCCTTTTTCTTTGTTTTTTCTTTCTTTTGCTTTTGTGTTTTGTTTGTTTTTTCTTTATTTTGAAGACAAAATGTACAGGATAAAGATACTGCCTTCAGATCAGTGAAATGCTGCCAGCCTGGGGCATACACTCCCCATAGATAAACACTGAATATCACAACCATTCTGAGGCCTCCCACACAGCCCCTCCACTCCATTGGTCAAAGGAGGAAAAGGTTCATCCAAGAAGAAGATTGATAGCTGAACAGCGTACGGGACTGGGTGGTCCACCTGTCCACAGCTAATTTTCAGATCAACTATCAAGACCGTTCAACAGCATCAAAATAAGCAGTAATCAGATAACATCTGTGGATCAAAATTTCACCTACGCAGTTTTTTTTTTTTTTTTTCAGATTCAAATATTTCAGGTTGTGTGCTTTCACACTCCTGAGTTGCTGAAGATGCTGTGTGGTCTGCATTCAGGAGAAGAAGAGGTGCACACCATGGGTTCCCTCCTCAGACCCACAGAAACTGCAGTACAAAATCTACAGTCTCTTTTGTCCTCTCTTCCTCAGACTGATTCCTGTGTCCTTTCCTTCAACTGTATAACTATCAGTGGCCTACATACTGCTGAAACAAGTGACAGTATTAATCATCGCCATACACATACATACACACACCTCCAACACCCCCTGCTCTTCACATCACATCCCCTTTACTCTCTGTCTGTCTGTCTGTCTCTCTCTCTCTCTCTCTCTCTCTCTCCCTCTCTTTTCAAACTCCTCTCAGATCTTTTTTTTTGTAAAAAGAAAAAAGAAACAGCCATGTCCGTTCAAAGCCAGAATCAAAGCAACTGCCCCTAAACACTGAGTACCAGCATGGAAAGGGTTAACACGATGATGAAACAGTTAAGGAACAAAGCAGTACATTACAAACAGATTGCAGGACAGGCCAGACCCCTTTCCACATCAACACTGTTATACTGACAGCAAAATCCAGGTCAGAAAACAGTTAGAAAAGGACAATGAAAGGTTAGAGAAACGAACAGTTCCAATCAGTGGCAAGCAAGAAGTCCCAGGGCAGATCGATGCCTGCCAATGCACTGTTAGAAGGGTAACAGTCCCTGATTGTGCACACACAGAGAGCACGATAGGTTACGGTGTTAACAACAATGAATGGGGCATTACTTGTGATTTTTGCATTTTTCCCGTCCTCTGGAGGGTCTACACTATCTGTCACCTGAAACGAGGAGAACACAGCAAGTATGGTGAAGGTAATGCCAAACAACATCACTCAGACAGTCCCTGATAATCCTTGTGATCATCATCCCAAACCATACCATAGTAAGGGTGAATACTGCAAGTTTCGTTTGACCTGTAAGACAGCATGCTACATCGACAGACTAACATACATCACTCACCACATATTTTATATTCAACAGCGATACTGAATTGAAAAAAACAAAAAAAAAACAGCAAAGCCAAGTACTCACAGTAAAAATTAACGCTTCATTATCTATAAAAAAAAATTTTTTAAAGCACGCTGAAAATAAAAGAATGAAAACATTTTTATCACAAACAACAAAACAAGAGCTAGAAAATATCTTGCATCTATCTTTTACAAATTCAGCAGAAACGTAACAGCTGAACTTCTCTTCTGTTCAAAATGTCTTCACATCTACCATGCCCAATGAGTAAAGAAGGGAAAAAAAAAAAAAGCATAATTGTATCACACAAAACAATCACCAAAGAACAGGTAGTGAAACTCACCACCTGTTGAACAAATCACCTAATATACATCACACCAGTCAATAGAAGTCATCCCAGTTAACACTCCCTCTGCAGGAAAACTCTTCGTCTCTGGAATGATTTGCTCTGTGTCTGTATACGTATGAGATTTCACCTCCTAATTAACAAAACATTTTTAAAACTACAAAAACTCTCTTTTCTAGAACAGCAAACAAACTTCCGAAACTTTGTTACTTTTTTTTCCTTTCCAATCATATGAAAACAACCCTTAGATGTAAGTCACACTGAATTGTGTATAAAAAAAAAACCTCCTAGTTGATGCAGCTTGCTCTGCAGGTGTCTGTCTGTCAGTCATTGATGTTTAACATTTGACCACAGAAATCACTTTCCTGATTACACTCTTGAAATTATGCATTCAACATGATATTACTTTGTTTAAAAAAAAACAACCAAAAAAAAAAATGCCAGCAGTATTCAACAACCACTTTCATTTACATGCAGTCAGAGATTGCAAATGGGCAGTTACATCCTATCAAAGAGTTAATAACAGGTACGTTCAAAAGACTAGCCAATTCCCCCTGAGCATGGGGATACCATGTCTAAACTGTATGAGTTGAAAATTTATTAGAGTTTTTCAATACTATGGGCATTACTTCTTCGCGAGATCAAAGATCAAAGCTGTGTACAGGCTGAAAATCAAAACTTGATGCTCAAAGATCTTCCTATATGAATCGAGTATTTACAGAATGGCACAACTCGCCTGATGTTGGAATTTTTCACGTATCTGAAAGTTGACTCCCCTTTTTTTCCCTTCATACGCTCAGACTAGAACTGAACTCCACAACATTACATTCACCTTCCTCATCCTTACTGATCAGCATTAAAAAAAAAAGTCTGAAATTCTATGGCCTTTCATGCCCTGCTCTCAAAGAAACCTCACGATCAGTTTTCTCTCTGCTTCTAAGCCCTTGGTGAGCTTATGTCTAGGTCATTGGTACTGGCAGGCCCATGTGGAATGTCGCCGGATGGACATGGAAACGCCATTCCAGATGGGGACGTTCACTCATGCTTGTTCCACAATTAAGCAATGCTATGGGCTCAGCTGGGTGGTGTCCTGCAAATGTTGGCTCAGAACAAGCATCACTGACCACCAGCAGCGAGACGCAGTAACCACATGATGAACTTGACGCTGACAGCTCCCTGTGGATTGCAGGTACCAGCTGCCACTGTACAGGCCAAGGTGTGACAGTCCACAGTGACCTGCATGGGGGTACTGCCACTGTACAGGCCAAGGTGTGACAGCTGCAGTGACCTGCATAGGTGTACTGCCACTGTACAGGCCAAGGTGTGACAGCTGCAGTGACCTGCATGGGGGTACTGCCACTGTACAGGCCAAGGTGTGACAGCCGCAGTGAGCTGCACAGGAGCACTGCCACTGTACAGGCCAGGGTGTGACAGTCCACAGGGAGCTGCAGTGACCTGCACGGGGGCACTGCCACTGTACAGGCCAAGGTGTGACAGCCGCAGTGACCTGCACAAGGGTACTGCCACTGTACAGGCCAAGGTATGACAGCCGCAGTGACCTGCACGGGGGTACTGTCACTCCACAGGCCAAGGTGTGACAGCCGCAGTGACCTGCACAAGGGTACTGCCACTGTACAGGCCAAGGTATGACAGCCGCAGTGACCTGCACGGGGGTACTGTCACTCCACAGGCCAAGGTGTGACAGCCGCAGTGAGCTGCACGGGGGTACTACTGCCACTGTACAGGCCAAGGTGTGTGACAGCCGCAGTGAGCTGCACGGGAGTACTGCCACTGTACAGGCCAAGGTCTGGCAGTCCACAGGGAGCCACAGTCAGTTGCATGGGGGCACTGCCACTGTACAGGCCAAGGTGTGACAGCCGCAGTGAGCTGCATGGGGGTACTGCCACTCTACAGGCCAAGGTGTGACAGCCGCAGTGAGCTGCATGGGGGTACTGCCACTGTACAGGCCAAGGTGTGACAGCCGCAGTGAGCTGCATGGGGGCACTGCCACTGTACAGGCCAAGGTGTGACAGCCGCAGTGAGCTGCACGGGGGTACTGCCACTGTACAGGCCAAGGTGTGACAGCCGCAGTGAGCTGCATGGGGGCACTGCCACTGTACAGGCCAAGGTCTGGCAGTCGACAGGGAGCGCAGTCAGCTGCATGGGGGCACTGCCACTGTAGTTGCATGGATGATAAGCAAAAAAAAAGAAAAAAGAAAAAAGACATTTCTTCCTGTCTCTCTGTGCTCTGGGCATTCACCACTAACAGCAGATTCTTAATACAGTGAAGGTCAATTGCCTTTCTTGCCCTGGGGGGGTGGGGAGGTATCTGTGCTAGGAGCATATAAAGACTTAATTGATACTCTCATCCAAAAGATTAGTGGATGGGGGGGGAGGGAGATGGGGGGAGGGAGAAAACTAATGTGGCATCCCAAGGGACATTCAATCCCATACCCACAACCTCACTTCAAGGCTGCCCGCATTGCCATCTAAACCACCACTCTACTAGGACATGCAACATCAAACTGAAATCATCAAGCAAAAATCATCCAATAAATCATCCAAATGTATGTATCATGATCATCAGCTTACCACATCCCTCCGGAGCTGAATGAAGAACTGTTTTCTCTTGAACGAAATCTTCACAATTTTTGCCCTGCAAGAATAAAATGTACACACAAAAAACACAGTCTTAAACATTTAGGTTCCAGCACACATGCCTAAATCACTTTGCAGTGAATAGATATACACCAATGACAAAAACAACAGAAGACTGATTCATGTGTAACACTCCCACAGCTTATAATCTACAGTAAACTAGTTCCGAGACTGTTGGTTCTTTCAATATAAAGTCCAGTGATTAAGATACAGCAGTATTGCATTTCCGTAAAAGCAGAAAACAAAAAGAAACATGTGACATTGTGATAAAACTTATGGTGGTACACATCGTGAAAAGCAAGAGCTAGAGCTGTGACGAAACGCTGAATTTGTTTATATTATGCTCAAAGCATGCCACATCGCTCCAAGGGAAACAACAAGTACCCATTTGCTTGACCAATGATCCATACACAATTCTTTCTCAGATCTATACACATTTCTTTGTCACAGAGCCAAAACAGAGTAGTAGTTTCTGTCCCCAAGGCAATCAAAACAGAATCATCAGGTAAGACTCCACCAGTGGTTGTATTTTGATGACAATGAAAACATCCATCAATAATGATCTAATTCTTTTTCCAGTGTGTTTTCTGGTGGGTAGTAGAAACATTCATAATTTTGTTCCTCTTTCAAGATTTAGAGACACAATTCACTTTTCTTTTTAACTTACAACTAGCATACATCACAAAAAATTTACATGAGAATCAGGTACACCTAGTATCATCTTGTCATTTCCTTTGCGTCTGATTTTTTTTTCTGCTTGAATATGACTAAAATAGAACTCTGCAACATAATGACTTAATCTGTTTGACTACACTTCAACTGAGTGTAAAATACCAGCTTCTTTTCTTTAATCAACTGTATACAGACATATGCATGATCATGTCTTTCACCTTTTTCTGATGTTGTCAGCATCTTAAACAACAAATCCATTTTCTGATTCTGAAGTTAAGCGTTTGCAGCCAGTAAACTCCCCTGTAGCATTAACCTACCAAGGAAAACAACAGTAACAGAAATAAAATTGCTTTTAATAATCAAGAGAAGTCAATCAACAGAAACAAACTAACAACATCAAAGCCGTGAGGAAAGCATTCCAATCTTCAATCAGTGGTCCTTACACTTTCCCATCTGCCTGAAGCAAGGAACAATAGCTGGTCCCTACAAAGTCTGCCACTTCCTTGTTTTGAATGCTTTGTTTTCAGCAAACCCATGTTTTAATATGACTTACAGTTCTACATAGTAAGGAGGATGCCAACAGGACAAGACCATAAGCAATTTTCTAAAGATTAAAAGTAGAAGTAATAAAATATAAGAAAGAGAAAACGCTGAAAATTTCACTCCAGATCCACACACATTTTTTTTTTCTACAGCAAAATGTTTCAAACACACACACACACACACACACACACACACACACATACATACACACACACACACACACACACACACACACACACACACACACACACACACACACACACACAGACTCTAAAAGACAAAACTACAAACGGTCAGAGGACACCTGACTGAAAAAAAAAGAAGACAGACAAAACGGAATGTTTACCAGGAAAATGTGTTGATTTTAACATTGTTCTGAAACACAACCAGGCCTGCAGAGGTCACACCCAGCTGAATGTCTATACTGCTCTGATCCTGAAACAAACAAAATAAATAAGCAAACAAATAACTTTAAAGAAATCGTCAACATAAGCCTTTTTTCTTCTCAGTCCAAATGTCCATCTGTCACTTCCACACACTTTGTTGATAGTGGTGCGGCATGCCAGTGGGCCTGCAGTCATGAAATATGGGCTGGTACACCCATGGGAACGCCCCTGTGGAGGTTCTGTCGTGTTGCATCCAGTAGCCATTATACAATCACATCTGCCACAGAGCAATTATGTCCCTTGACTCTTAATGGAATGCCCTGTGCATGCCTGCACCCTGCGTGTACACAGTGTAGGCTTCCAAGGGTTGGTGCAGGATAGCTCTCCCAGCTGACTGGTTCGGCAGTTGAGGACAGTACTTCTCTGTGCTCTGGCATTGAGGACAGTACTTCTCTGAATCCCATTCGCACTTTACAGTGCATCTTTTTCTTTCTATGTGTTCATCCTCATCATCATTGGCCCATGTTTAACTGTTCCAGGCAGGCTCTCTGTGAAGCTGATCTGCAAAGAATCCATACCCTAAAGAAAAGAGCATGAGTCAGATGGGCCGACCACCTCCTGCAAATGCCTGGTACATGTCTTCCCAGAGGCTGTTTGTTCTACAGGAATCTGGCAGAAACCAAGCAAGCACTCACATGGTGATCAGAATAAATGCTGAAAGAACATATTCAAAAAGCTCACTCAACTGCTTTGACACTGACCTAGAGAGCTGGGAAGTAGTTGCACAATGATGCTGCCTCCTAAGAGCAGCACAAGATAGCAGACACCTTAGAGAAACTCAAGCTTTATAAGTCCCTGGGCTAATCGCTCCACATTTCAGCACCTGCAGACCCCCACCTGTGTGCCTAGTCTGCAGCAGCATCTTCTACATTGGCATCGAACAGATGAACCATAGAGACAAACCGCATAGTGCCATCTTCAGTGCGATGTCTTTTGGTCATCACACATTGTAACGGGACATGAGACGGGCATTGCTGCCCAGGGGCTCACACATCAATGATTCCAACAGCAGGGATGACTGCAAAGATGTGACTGAAGTTGATTCATGCCTGCCCACCTGTGGGGAGTCTGCATGAATATGCCAAGTGCAATGAAGGCGAGTGACCACCATCAGCAATCACAAACATCACCAACACCTAGACACTTTTTTTTTTTTTGACTAGAACCCCGGTTTGTCTCACACTCTAGAAAAAAAGAATCACCAGGTAGCTTAGAGAACTTTTTTGCTCAAATTATTCGGAAAGTAAAAGGTAGGCATTCAAAACATTTCAAACTGAAAATCTGGCCACATGCAAATAGCTTAAAGACAGTGAAAACAGTAGAAGTAAACACACTACTGATATATCCCATATCCAAACAGCTTGAACATGGTGACAAAACCAGAAACAAAGTAAATGATACTCT
The DNA here is from genome assembly GCA_016801955.1 of Conus betulinus. NCBI lineage: Eukaryota > Metazoa > Mollusca > Gastropoda > Neogastropoda > Conidae > Conus > Conus betulinus. Next base: position 349,876 of record JADBJO010000672.1, on the reverse strand, counting down.
GTCCATGAACAAGCAGCTGGAAGATGGTAGCAACAGCACAAACAAACTATTAATCTACCTGTATACAAGCTGTTTGAAGATGGTGACAATAGCTGAAACACACAACATCTAGCAAGTGAATCAGTCACAGACAACCATTCCACACTACTTGCTGTGGCTATAGACAGACAACCATTCCACACTACTTGCTGTGGCTATAGACAGACAACCATTCCACACTATTTGCTGTGGTTATAGACAGACAGACAACAATTCCACACACTACTGGCTGTGGCTATAGACAGACAACTACCATTCCACACTACTTGCAGCAGTTATAGACACGACAACAACAATTCCACACACTACTGGCTGTGGCTATAGACAGACAACCATTCCACACTACTGGCTGTGGCTATAGACAGACAACCATTCCACACTACTGGCTGTGGCTATAGACAGACATCAACCCACCACACCACTGGCTGTTGCTATAGACAGACAACAACTATTCTACGCACTACAGGCTTTGGCTATAGAAAGCCAACCATTCCGCACACTACTGGCTGTGGCTATAGACAGACAACAACCATTCCGCACACTACTGGCTGTGGCTATAGACAGACATCAACGATTTCATACACTACTGGCTGTGGCTATAGACAGACAACAACCATTCCATACACTACTGGCTGTGGCTATAGACAGACAACCATTCCGCACACTACTGGCTGTGGCTATAGACAGACAACCATTCCACACACTACTGGCTGTGGCTATAGACAGACAACCATTCCATACACTACTGGCTGTGGCTATAGACAACCATTCCATACACTACTGGCTGAGGCTATCGACAGACATCAACCATAACCATTCCATACACTACTGGCTGTGGCTATAGACAGACAACAACCATTCCACACACTACTGGCTGTGGCTATAGACAGACATCAACCATTCCACACATACTGGCTGTGGCTATAGACAGACTACAACCATTCCATACACTTCTGGCTGTGGCTATAGACAGACAACCATTCCACACACTACTGGCTGTGGCTATAGACAGACAACCATTCCACACACTACTGGCTGTGGCTATAGACAGACAACCATTCCACACACTAATGGCTGTGGCTATAGACAGACATCAACCATTCCGCACACTACTGGCTGTGGCTATAGACAGACAACCAACCATTCCATACACTATTTGCTGTGGCTATAGACAGACAACCACTATTTCCACACATACTTGCTGTGGCTATAGACAGACAACAACCATTCCACACACTACTGGCTGTGGCTATTGACAGACATCAACCATGCCACACACTACTGGCTGTGGCTATAGACAGACATCAACCATGCCACACACTACTGGCTGTGGCTATAGACACACAACAACCATTCCACACTACTTGCTGTGGCTATAGACAGACAACAACCATTCCATACACTACTGGCTGTGGCTCTAGACAGACAACAACCATTCCACACAGTACTGGCTGTGGCTATAGACACACAACCACCATTCCATACACTACTGGCTGTGGTTATAGACACACAACAACCATTCCACACACTACTGGCTGTGGCTATAGACAGACAACAACCATTCCACACACTACTGGCTGTCGCTACAGACAGACAACAACCATTCCACACACTACTGGCTGTGGCTATAGACAGACAACAACCATTCCACACACTACTGGCTGTGGCTATAGACAGACAACCATTCCATACACTACTGGCTGTGGCTAGAGACAGACAACAACCATTCCACACATACTTGCTGTGGCTATAGACAGACAGCAACCATTCCACACACTACTGGCTGTGGCTATAGACAGCCAACCATTCTGCACACTACTGGCTGTGGCTATAGACAGACATCAACCATTTCACACACTACTGGCTGTGGCTATAGACACAACCATTCTGCACACTACTGGCTATGGCTATAGACAGCCATCAACCAATCCACACACTACTGGCTGTGGCTATAGACAGACATCAACCATTCCACACACTACTGGCTGTGGCTATAGACAGACAACCATTCCATACACTACTGGCTGTGGCTATAGACAGACAACCATTCCGCACACTACTGGCTATGGCTAGGGACAGACAACCATTCCACACTACAGGCTTTGGCTATAGAAAGACATCAATCATTCCACACACTACTGGCTGTGGCTATAAACAGACAACAACCATTCCACACTACTGGCTGTGGCTGTAAACAGACAAGAACCATTCCACACTACTGGCTGTGGCTATAAAAAGACATCAATCATTCCACACACTACTGGCTGTGGCTATAGACAGACACCAACCATTCCACACTACTGGCTGTGGCTATAGACAGACAACAACCTTTCCATACACTACTGGCTGTGGCTATAAACAGACAACCATTCCACACTACTGGCTGTGGCTATACACAGACAACAACCATTCAACACTACTGGCTGTGGCTATAGAAAGACATCAATCATTCCACACACTACTGGATGTGGCTAGAGACAGACAACAACCATTCCACACTACTTGCTGTGGCTATACACAGACATCAACCATTCCACACACTACTGGCTGTGGCTATATAGACACACAACAATCATTCCATACACTACTGGCTGTGGCTATAGACAGACAACCTTTCCATACACTACCTGCTGTGGCTACAGACAGACAACCACTATTTCCACACATACTTGCTGTGGCTATAGACAGACAGACATCAATCATTCCATACGCTACTGGCTGTGGCTGTAGGTAGACAACCATTCCACACTACTGGCTGTGGCTATAGACAGACTACATCCATTCCACAGTACTGGCTGTGGCTATAGAAAGACATCAACCATTCAACACACTACTACTGGCTGTGGCTATAGATAGACAACAACCATTCCACACCACTGGCTATGGCTATAGACAGACAACATCCATTCCACAGTACTGGCTGTGACTATAGACAACCATTCCACACGACTGGCTGTGGCTATAGACAGACAACAGCCATTCCACACCACTGGCTGTGGCTGTAGACAGACAACAACCCACCACACTACTGGCAATGGCTATACAGCCATGATCCCACCCCACCAGTGGTAGTGGCTATAGACACAACAATCATTCAAGACACTTCTTGCTGAGATTTTAACCAGGAAACAACCATTCGACACACGACTGGCTTCCGCTATAGACAGGCAACAAGTCCATACACAAGTAGATGCACTATAAACAAACAGCAACAACTCCATACAAAAATGACTCTGACTATGGACAGAGGGCATCATTTCCACACACTGCCAGCCATTCTCCAGACAGCCAGCAACAATCCCCGCACACTTCTGGCTGCTGGCCACAGACAGGCATCGACAACGTCACACACTACAGGCGCTGGTGGCTATCAGTGAGGCAGAAGCAGCAGACACAGCACGTGCGGCAGCCTGGCAAACAGACAGACACCACCCTCTCTGGGGAGGAGGCAGTGGTGCACCCAGAGGCCCGGGCATGCTTACCCTTACCACGCACAGTGCAGGTCTACCCCATACATCTCCAGCCGCTTGGCACGCTCCAGGAAGTTGAACTCTGCGTCTGCCGGGGTCTGACCCCTGAAACAAAAAGATGATTGCAGAAATGGTTCAGTCCTCGTCAGGGGACACAGGCTCAAAAGTCTCAGAACTCAAAGCAACTTTAATCGATCAAAGATGGAGAGTCTAGGCACAGCTTACACAGTCGACTGGGCCTGGTGAGTTTACACTGTATGTTTCCAAAAGCTGATTAATAAACAAGCACATGAAAGGGCCACTACGGCTGTTGTTGTGTGCTATGTGAATTTCAGGTGACTACCTAGAGTTGCTTTACTGTATCTATTTCAAAACAAGCATTATGACATTCGATATAGCCTTAACTGAGTGTGAGATTCAAGTGAGAGTAAGGTCTGAACTTCACAGTTAAAAAAATGAATGAAATATTTGCTGACTGCATGTGACAGTGTGACATAAAAAAAACACATCCCCTTCTGATGTGAAAACAATATCAATAGCCTTTTACCTATTGTTTTATTCTATTCTGCCCATCTGCCAAAACTCTATGTAACTGCTGAGCAAGCCTATTCACCCCCTTGTGGGTGACTTTGCAATTTGTGCTGCTGTTATTTGGGAAGCTTTGCAAGTTAAGACGCATCCTTTGAGGACACTGGTCTTTGCTGAAACGACCACCATTATGAAACTGCTCAAATTCACCTTACAAAAAATTATTCCGAAAATTAAACAAAACCAATACTTTTTCATTCCTGTCGAATGCGACAAAGAGAGACAGTGACACGTGAGTGTCCATACCAGAGGATTGTGGAAAATTTTTATGCCAAAGTGCCGTTGAACTGATAATAATGACTCAGAAAACCATGTCTGCTACATGGCTACACTTGAACTTGCTTTACAATTTTAGTAGCATTGTGTGAGGACCAGTCAATTCACAGATAAGGACAGCTTTGGTACTTACCAGAAGGTGGTAAGAGACCACAATGGTTGCTTACATAAACAAAACCAATACAAAAACAGGACACATTCAGAGCAAACTACATTCATTACTAGATTTCACACAATCTTTGGTATGGTTTAGATGCTAATTTTGTGAGTGATTTCTATCCAAAAAAAATGGACCAAAGTTTTAAATTCTCATTTGATCCTTGTAGACGTAACCTGGTAGTTGCAGAAATGCTACACATGAAAAAAAAAAAAAAAATTGTTAGACGAAGAAAGACAGCTTGTTGTTCTGATGTGGGAGACTGACCTTGTGTTCTGAACCTGCATGCCCTCAATGCCCAAACAGCCTGAAGGCAGCTGTTGTGTGAAAATTTTGATGTAAAATATTCTGCACACATGGCTCCTGTTGGGTGTCATCTCTGAGTGTTATCAGGCATCACACCAGTCAGGTGAGAAATCAAACACCTAAGGAATCATAAGGACTGTCAGTTTTAAGCCAAGAGTGTGACCTTACCTGTGCTGCCTGTGTTTCTCTGCTACCAGCTGTTCAAACTCCATGGTCTGATTGGGGAGAGAAACATGAACCCACTCAGGTAACCATCCTTGTGTTCATCAAGGTTGAAATCCCCAAGTTCCGCTGAAATTTCAAACGGATGTGGCATGTACACACAGATACACACAGAGACACACACACATACATACACACACGGACACACACAGAAACATGCACGCATACACACACACACAAACACACACACACACACACACAAAACACACACACACACACACACACACACACACACACACACACACACACACACACACACACACACACACACACACACACACACACACACACACACACACACACACACACACACACACATATATATATACACACACACACAAGATAAGACCTTGCGGACAGAACAATTTTCAACAAAGAACTTTGGACCAAGCGTGAGGAAAACTTTGTGTAAGCATCTGTTAATAGGGGAGTGGAAAATATGCAACCGCCACAAGTGACTGACTCACTACTTGTGCCAATAGCATCTGTTCAGCATTGGTCTGACAGTTACACCTTTGTCCAACAAAATTCAGGGGCACCAAACTCAAGTCAACAGGGGGATCTTCTCACATTCCACCAACATCAACGATAGCCTGGCCATAGGCGTGTTTCACAGATGCAAGAAAAGGCAAGGGGTTTGCATTTGCTTGTAGCTAAGAGAAGCACGAGGTAGGGTGAACAAAGCAACAGTTAGGTGAATGATCATGGTCAGCCATTCTCATTTTTTTGGTAGGTCAAGTCAAAATCATATATTGACTGGCCAGATTCCATCGTCTTAGTCCATTATCATGTCATGTGCAAAGCAAAGTGCGATCGACAGTGCTTTGAGCTCTGACATGTCGCATCATATATCAGTGCTATGTTTAAATTTAGAATGCTATACGTCAAATGTCAAAATGCTACACTTTATGCAAATGAGGCCTTCAAAGCTCTGGGATACACATACTTGTGCATGTATGCCAGAGCTGCACACACAGACACATGCATGCAGGCACACATGCGCGCACGCACGCACACACGCTCGCACACATACACATACACACACACATCACTCACACTGCACTGCATAACTGGCAAGGACAGCTGCTTGGCCCTCCGAACACACCAGCTTCCCAGACATCATGTCCTGGCGAACTTGGAGAAAGAAATGGTACCTGCAACGTTCCATGGAAACAGTCTTTTCAACAACAATTTGTCATTATCTGTTTCAGCAAAAAGGGACAGCAGCATACTCTACCGTCTGATTATTCATGATAATTCACAAAAAAAAAAACCTTAAAGCATTTCCCTGATTATGATCATGTTATCAACACAACAGCGCAACTAACTGGAAACACTGCCTTGAAAAGCGTTTCTAAGTCTGGCATGTCCCAGTCTCAGAAAATGGATGAAAAATGTGGTTAGAAAGCAGAGATTAATTGAGCCACACTCGCTGTTCAATATAACAAAAGGTTATGGTTAAAGTCTCATACGCTAAAGGCTGTATGGACAGTGTACTGTGATAGATTCACCATATCTGAGGCTTGGCATTGTCGGCGACCTGAACACTCCCAAAACTGAATTTACTGTTGGGTGAACAATATCGCTTTCAAACTGTAGAAATTCAACCCCCTGAGCAGTTCAACTGCACATCTGTCAGCTCCAAAGCCGAACAATCTAAAAATTCAACTGAGGACCCCTCTGATGTTCAGTTGAACAAGTGTACACAAACTACTGGTCCCTGAGATTCAAGTGCCTGCTGTCTGGTCCATGTTTTTATTGGTAATTTGTTAAATGCCCTGAATACCACAAGGTTTTGGCACAAATCCATCAAAAAATGAGGATTTCTTTTTTTTTTAATGCAAAGCATGCAGAATCATATGACAAATAAAAGGTCTTGGGTGTCTTCACTGGCTTGTGTCTGAAGTTTCTAAAAATGTTTTTAAGAAAAAAAAAAAGAATATCATAAAGCTCAAAACATTTGCAACTGCACTGGCTTATAGGACATAAAATAACATCAAAAGAAACACAGTTCAGTTCAATGCATGTTGCTTAGAGCCAAGGCAACCATAGACAGCTATATCAGCGCTGTCACCTAGTCTGAAAAGTTTACAAAATGATGTGGTGCCATGAGTGTTTCACCATAACACTCCCTTTCTAAAACCCATGTGACATGGCCTAAATTTCAGGTGTCACAGACTTCATTTTGTATGTGTCATCCCTGTAGATCATTCTCACCTGGTGTATTCTTCAGCCAGCTTGCTGGGATCAGACACGTAGAACTTCACACGAAAAAAGAAATTCATATGGAGGACCCTGAAAGCATGAGAAAGACAAAACAGCTGAAATGAGCAAGCCTGCTGATAGAAATATTATAGCAGGAGGGATAAGAGGAAGTAAGACAGAAAGAGAGAGAGAGAGAGAGAGAGAGGCAGATACAAAAACAGATAAACAGAAGGCCAGACAGAAAGACTGAGAGAGACACAGAGAGAGAGAAACAGACAGACAGAGACTGAGAAAAAGAAAGCATAAGACAGACATAGACAGATAGAGAGACAGAGCGAGACAGACAGACAGATAGATACAGACACAGACAGAGAGGAAGGGAGGGGAAAAGAGGGACAGAAGGAGAGAGAGAGAGAGAGACAGACAGACAGACAGACAGACAGACAGAGACAGAGAGAGAAACAGAGACAGACACACAGACAGTGACACAAATAGACAGACAGACAGACTCAGAGGAAGGGAAAGAGAGATAGAGAGAGAGAGAAAAAAACAAGAGACAGACAGAGACAGACAAAATAGTGACAAAGAGACAGAGAGATGAGACAGACCGATAGAGAGACGGAGAGAGACAATAGGGACAGAGCTCAGAGTACAACTTGACAACAGAGAAAAAAGCCAGACATACGCTCGCCTCTACATCTAACATAAGATCAAAAAAAAAATTTTATTTAAAGAGTTGTCCATGAACAGAAAAATATATAACAACTATGAATTTCTTCAAACAGAAGGAAGTGCCAATCAATAAGGGTCTTTCATTGTGACAGCAGATTTCAAAATGGCATAACAACATCAGCGTCCTACCTCTGCACTGTTTCTTGATGGTCTTCAGAGGGTCCAGCCACCGCTGTGAAACACAGTGACCACAGTACTGTGTGAATGGAGAAGTTTCTTCAATCAACAACATGTCACTAACATCGAAAGACTCTAGGATATGTGGTAAAAAGACAACAACAAAAAAAAGGCACAAACTTGACAAATTTTAAAGACTCAGCTGGTCTCAAGACACAAAGTTTACACACATCAAACATCCACTTGGTCCTGATTTCCAAACCCAAAATATACCGAAGACTGTTTGTAAGTCATAAAAAACAAAACACATTTTTCCTGTATCTCAGAACAAGGGCTATCTGCTTTGATCAACAAAAGTAGAATCCACTCATCCTTATGTCACTACTGGTTGCATCCTATTTCCCTAAGAATCTCTACATGTTTCAAAGGTTCCAGTTATTAGTCTTAGAGAAGAAGAAAAAGAAACACCCGAAGGTGCTGGGGAGGACCCAGAGAAGCACTGTTTTCACCTGCCTTTAGAGCAGTCCTGTACCACCCTTGGAGGCCTGCGCTGTGTTGACGATGGGTACAGGTGATTTTTATTAGTCTTAGAATCTATACAGGAGACTGAATTCATGCATAACACCAGAATCCTTTTTGTCCATTTGGCAAGTCTTAGGCTAATGCAACAAACTACAAACAAACCCTCTGCATTTTAAAGTTCTACAAATTTCCATCCAAAGTTTTATGAGCTACATTACATGCAAACAATCACAATTTAAACTTCAAAAACTAGTGAGTTATGGTATTAAAACAATTTCTCTCAACTTCTGCCTCTAATCTTTTTTCCCAGGATTTCTGCCTCAAGGCAGATTTTGTAGAACAAATGCACTGAAGAGTGAGAAATGATTTTTTTAAATATTGGAATAAAAACCCACTGAGAAGATATAGGGGGTGTTGGAATAAGCGGCATGGGTGCACTGCCACTGAGGTGGCACAGAAGTTAGCACAGCTAAAAAAAAACATATATATATATATATATCACAAGCACACATACAGTTCATGATGTCTGTATAGAAGTCAAAACAGGTTCTTGCAAAGACCAAATTCACCAGGTCTGACAGTGTACAGAACAAGTGAAACAGAGAAAACAGATTCCCAGAAAGACTTTCTGCTTCTTCAGAGAAACGAGGTTTACCATTCCCTCATCGGCAGGAGCCATGTCCATGAACTGGATGCCAAAGTAGTCCTTCTCCACCAGCTCCAGATGCTCAAACACCTTGTCCAACAGATGCTGGGCCTTCTGTCGCTTCTGTCACAGTGCAAACATGTCTTCAGGTCAGTTTGGCTTCAAACAGTGGTGACTGCAGGCCAAAATTGAAACGAGAGCAAAAGTTGATCTACTGGGCTAACAAACAAAGGAACAAACAAATGACAAAAGAGACACAACATGTTTCCACCTATTGGTCTTCTTTGGGCCGGACAAAAAAACAATCAAAACAATGAAGACATAGGAGGAACAGTCAGTCACCTATCTCCTCTATCTGGGTGCAAAATTTGGTCTTGAGTAGCAAACAAAAAGCCACTTATCTCTTCAACATGTATGCAAAGTTTGGTCTTTGGTCCACCCGAGACCAAATTCTGCACCCTGATCGAAGAGATACAAGCCTGTTCATCTTCTGCTTCCATTTGTTTTCCAATGTTATTGATCATGCTTGATGAAGACCAGTAAGTTTGAAAAGTGGTGTGTCTGTTTTGTAATTTGCTTGCTCCTTCCTTTGGTTGCCAAGTCATTCTATTTTCGCTCATATCTTCAAATCAGCTAGGTAACAACTAACATACATTGTTATGTTTTCTCATAAACTGTCTTCACAGAACTTGCCAGACAACAGAGATGCCACAGAGTCATGTATGTTTTCTATAAGCACACATATACACACTGGAGTGTGGACCACATGCAGCAACAACCCTGAAGAAGGTGGAGGAGGAGAAGAAGAAGAAGAAGAAGAACAAACAAACAACAACAACAACAACAAGAGAGAGAGAGAGAGCAGAGAGAGAGAGAGAGCGAGAGAGAGAGAGAGAGAGAAATTTAGAGAGAGAGAGACAGAAATTGAGAGAGAGAGAGAGAGAGAGAGAGAGAGAGAGAGAGAGAGAGAGAGAGAGAGAGAGAGAGAGTGAGAGATTTAAAAAAAAGAAAGATACGATGCAAAAAACAACCAAAGATAAAACAGGAGTACAGAAAGAAAACACTGTGCAGCATCAGCAAAGAAAAGAAAAGAGAGGCAGATGTGAAGAAAGAAATGATGATGGTGCTGCAACCAGCAGCAGAGAAGAGAACCTGGTGAAGAAAGAAATGATCATGATGCAGCAACCCCAGTGAAAAAGAGAATGAAAACATGTGAAGAAAGAAAGAATTATGGTGCGACAAGACCAGTGAAAAAGAGAAAAAAAAAAAAAAAAAGGCCATGTGAAGAAAGAAAGGATAAAGTGCGACACGACAACGTAGACACACACAAAAAAAGAAAACAAAGAGGATACAGAGAGAGAGAGAGAGAGACTACCAGTTAAAATCAGAATCTGGAACCTCCACACTTACATCGATTTCGAAGGTTTCATCGGTGTGTCGTCAAGGAAGTGGACCAGGCAGAGAACGGTCTTGGGCTGTCGGTCCTGCAGGTGGGCCATCTCCGAGGCACGCACATTGTAGCTACCACTGGACACCAGCTTCATGGACATGCTGTGGAGCTCTGTCACACACAACACACATCATCGCTGTAGACATACAACACAACACGCATCATCACATTGTAGGTACCACTCCACACCAGCTTCACGGACATGCTGTGAAGCTCTGTCACACACAACACATCATCACTGTAGACATACAACACAGCATGCATCATCGCATTGTAGCTACCACTGGACACAACTTAAGGACATGCTGTGGAGCTCTGCCACATACAACACGCATCATCGCATTGTAGCTACCACTCCACAACAGCTTCATGGACATGCTGTGGAGCTCCGTCACACACATCATCGCTGTAGACATACAACACAACACGCATCATCGCATTGTAGCTACCACTCCACAACAGCTTCATGGACATGCTGTGGAGCTCCGTCACATACAACACATCATCACTGTAGACATGCAACACAACACACATCATCGCTGTAGACATGCAACACAACACACATCATCGCATTGTAGCTATCACTCCACAACAGCTTTATGGACATGCTGTGAAGCTCTGTCACACACAAACACATCATCTCTGTTGACATACAACATATGTTATCTCAATGGATGCACAATAATACATCATCTCTATAGAAATATAACACACACCATCTCTGTAAACATACAATCCTTGAAAGATAACCCAGCTATACATGTTTTGTGAGTGAGCGAGTCAGTGAAAATAAATACAGTACACAATACCATCAAACACAAAACAAAGATGAATGGCAGTATGGACGACACACAATACCACCAGACTCAACATCACACTGAACGTAATGGGCACAGAATGCAATACTATTTAGCACAACACAAAATTCAATAACATCCAAGGTTCCAATAACCAGATATTGCTGGTATGATATGCTCATTAAGAGGACTAAACACTGACAAAAACATTGGCCGCTGGCACTGCATACTGGCTGTGCCAACCTCTGCGCCACCTCAGAGGCAGTGCACCCACGCCGCTCATTCCGACACCCCGTCCACAGCCACAGCCCAGTCAGCCCCGTCGCAACCCCGGCACCGGCAATCCACAGGGAGCTGTCAATGTCAAGCCGTCAAGAGGCAACCCACCGGAGGAAACACTGCACTGCTGCCGAGTCACTTCGGTGGTGTTCAGTGGAGCCTGTTCTGATCTAACATACGCAGGACACCACCTACTAAGCCCCCTACTGACGACAATAATTGCTTAGTCGCGGGAGCCGGCGTGAGCGAGCTCTCCCTCCGGAGGGCGCCACCACGTCCGTCCAACGACAGCCCCCATGGACTCGCCGATACCGGTGACCCCGACGGAACCAAACCAAGGCCACAGATGTGAGAGGGCATCGAAACTGAGGTCACCATGAGAGCAGGGCATGAAGGGTCACAGAGCTTGATACTTTTTTTTTTTTTAATGCTGATCGATGAGAATGAGGGTGATTATGATGATGCTACGGATTTCCATTTCGGTCTGAGACTACATGACAGGGCTGTAATCTACGCTTCCTTTCATGATATATCCCGGCGTCAACCAGGCCTGAGAGATACAGGCACCTGCAGTGTCAGGAAATTTGAGCAACACTCTCAGAAACGCATCCATTAAGTGGATGAAACTCGACTGTGTGGTCCCAGTCTTCCCAACTGAGTCCGCAGCAAACTCAACTCTGGGTAGGAGCCGGTCGGGGCAGAAAAAAACCCACATGACTCTGATGGGATTCGAACCCACGACCTCCCAGCCTGAATGATCTCAAAATTGCTTTAAACACACAACATAAAACTGAGTATCAAAAACACAGAACACAGCCCCATTAAACCAGAATAACATCAAGAACTCAAAAGCAAATAGCGTCACACTCACTTACACAGCATACAATACCACAAAACATAACACAAAACTGCAGAACAGCAACTGATTCAACCATTCACTGTTTATGAGCAAGCAGATGTGGGTTTATTTGTTTGTTTTTTTTCTGTTTTGTTTTAAAGGGGGGGGGGGTAACAAAACAATAACATGACTGAGTTTTTTTTTTTCTATTATTTTCCAGGAAAGATCTAACAAGACTGAACGTACAGAGACCAGAGATCTGGGTATTACACAACAATACAGCAGTGCCCTAGCGACAAAGCAAGAAGCTGGAACGTCCCAGGCACACAAGACAAATATTCCACACATTGTTTCATTTGGGGGGGGGGGGGGGGGGTGGGGGGGGTTCAATGTTTGTTTGTTTGTTTGTTTTTGTTTCTCCGAGGTGGAAAATTTGGCATCTCTTGCACTAATTAAAACTATACACCCCTTCCCCTCATCCTCCCTCCACCCTCAAACCCCCATGTCCCCATCTCCCTCTACTGCCCTCTCCACCACAATTAACCCTCTCTTTCTCCCCTCCATCCCCATTTACTGTCACTTTCCAACCACCCTACCCACGTCCATCCGCCAATGCCCTCATCCCACATGCACACCCTCCTGTCCCCAAAACACACACACACACACACACACACACACACACACACACACACACAACTTTCATTCTTGCCTTGGATACCTTTTTTCACTTGCTTTGCGAACATTTCTTTTTCCATCACCATCTCTGCAGTCTTTCCTCTTTGAATCCTCAACATTCAGTCACAGGCACATCTCACCTCACCTCACAATTGAAGAACCCCCCATTCCCATCACACTGGATCAAAATGAGCCCAACAGTTTCAGATTTATCCTGCAAACTGACAAGGAGACACACAGGATTGAAAGCAATACCATGCTGCAGCCAACGCTTTTCCTTCCTATATGGTAATGATATGGTGCAGTGCAGTGCGCTATTGTTCTTCTTTTTTGTTCTTTTCTTTTTCTTTTTTTTTTTTTTTTTTGTTTAAACACACAGCCCAGCCTGGAGTGGTTCAAAGTGCTGTGAGTCATACATGGAGCAGCTATGGCTGTGATCACTGAGAAAGGAATGTAAACAACCCTGACCAATTGCATCATCTGGAAAGGCAACGTTCCCAACCAAACCAGTAACATAACCAGGAAAAGGACCTTCCCCACCTCCCTCCAGCCCAATAAACAGGACAACAAGAGAAAGGAATGGAATAAACTTAACCAACAAGATGACCAGAGAAAGGCAACAAAACCAACCCAATCAATGAGAAAGATAAAGAAATGAAACCATACAAGCAATCAAGATAGCCAGAGAAAGGAAACAAAACCAACCCAATCAATGAGAAAGATAAGGAAATGAAACCACACAAGTCATCAAGATAGCCAGAGAAAGGAACAAAACCCAACCCAATCAATGAGAAAGATAAAGAAATGAAACCATACAAGCAATCAAGATAGCCAGTGACAGGAAAACAAAACCAACCCAATCAATGAGAAAGATAAAGAAATGAAACCATACAAGCAATCAAGATATAGCCAGAGAAAGGAAACAAAACCAAACCCATCAATGAGAAAGATAAAGAAATGAAACCATACAAGCCATCAAGATAGCCAGAGACAGGAAACAAAACCAACCCAATCAATGAGAAAGATAAAGAAATGAAACCATACAAGCCATCAAGATAGCCAGAGAAAGGAAACAAAACAACCCAATCAATGAGAAAGATAAAGAAATGAAACCATACAAGCCATCAAGATAGCCAGAGAAAGGAAACAAACAAAACCAACCCAATCAACGAGAAAGATAAAAGAAATGAAACCATACAAGCCATCAAGATAGCCAGTGAAAGGGAAAAAAAAAAAAAACCATCCAATCAATGAGAAAGATAAAGATATGAAACCATACAAGCCATCAAGATAGCCAGAGAATGGAAGCAAAACCAACCAAGCCGATAAGAAAACCAGACAAGGAAATGGAACTAACCAGGCCCATAAAACAGCTGGAGAAAGAAACGGAATGAGTCGGCCAGAAAGAGGAAACGTAAATAACCAAGCTGAGAAAACAACCAGAGAAAGGGACTTAAACTAATTTAGCCAATAGACATCCAGAGAAAGAAATGGAACCAACCTAGCCAATAAGACAACCAGAGAAAGGAGCACAACCAACCTAGCCAATAAGACAACCAGAGAAAGGAACGCAACCAACCTAGCCAATAAGACAACAGAGAGAAAGGAAAGAGCCAACCTTGCCAAAAATTAGGACAACCAGAGAAAGGAACACAACCAACCTAGCCAATAAGACAACAGGGAAAGGAATGCAGCCAACCTTGCCAAAAATTAGGACAACCAGAGAAAGGAACACAACCAACCTAGCCAATAAGACAACAGAGAAAGGAATGCAGCCAACCTTGCCAAAAATTAGGACAACCAGAGAAAGGAACGCAACCGACCTAGCCAATAAGACAACAGAGACAGGAATGCAGCCAACCTAGCCAAAAAGAGAAAGGACAATAGCCAACTTAGGCAGACAAAACAGTGTACCCAACCAAGCCACAAAGACAATGAGAAAAGGAATGGAACCAACCATGTTACTAAGACACCCAGAGAAACGAACAGAAGTCAGCCTAGCCAATAACGTAACCAAAGAACAGGATGTAACCAACTAAGCCAACAATACAACCTGAGAAAGAAATCTAACCAGTCGAACCAATAAGACAAGTGAAAGGAATAGAACCAAACTGAGTGATCAATAAGACAGTCAGAGAAAGGAATATAACCAACCTGTACAATAAGACAATCAGAGAAAGGAATAGTATCAACCTGACCAAAAAGATAGTCAGAGAAAGAAAGTAGCAGTTAATTACTAATGCTGTTTGATTGTTTGTGCATGCACATGGCTATTTTGTGAGCTAACAGCCACTGGTCAGTTTGTTTATTTGGTTGTCGCATTGGTTAGTCTGTGAGCATTTTTTATTTGTTCAATATATTTACACCCATGGGTCCATTGCAGGGCTGAAAAGCAACAGCCATTATTGGGCGGGGTGTAGTAGACCTAACGGGTGAAACATGAGGAGCTGCAGCGTGTAGCACGCACTGTCCTGAGGTGGGTGTGTCTACAGAGAAAGAAAAATACCGTAAGTTGGCTGGTTAATATGCAAGATGTGTCCTTTTTGAATTTCATCATGTATGTGGACACACTACGCAGATGATTTTTTTCCATACAACTGTGTAACTGCTATACGGCCCAAGAAATGCCATGCTATTGAAAATTAGATGTCGTTTAATTTCATTCATTGTTCATACCTCTGCCGTTCACAACAGGGTTTCCTTTTGTGTGTGTGTGCTTATGTATGTTCAATCATGATACTGTTCTTCGCTATGAAATTATGATCCATGCTTTTGACTGTTTGTAACTCCTGCCGTTCACCATGGGGAGTTTCTTTGTTAATGTTATGATTAGGAAATAATTATATTGTTGATCCTGCCATTCGCAACGGGGATCTCCTTTGGTTAATGTTATGATCATGATATGATTATGTTATTGCTATTGTTATGTTATTTTCTCTGTTGTAAATCCTGCACCTTAATTTTGGTAATGTCTAGGTGCTGCAGGGACAACATTCAGATATTCTTTGAAGCTAAGACCTATTGTTTTAATGTATGATTTCACAATTCCATGATGCATGATTTCACAATTCCATTATGAATGTTTGCTACTTGTCTTGGCTTAAACTGAATGATTATGTTTTTCTGTATATGTTTTTTTTTTATATGATACAATTACCTTATGTTTTTACAATTATTACTGTTTATGTCTTAATAGGTCAGTGTGGTTGGTTCGATCCAACTATAATTTGAAATAAAAGAGAGAGAGGAAACCAACAAGCTGGTGTTGGTGTGGAAGATGATGTGCCCACTCGCTCTTTTTCACTCCTCTTCCCTCCTTATCCATTCTCCTTACAAAAAGACAAGCCAGGAAAACACCCACCACAAAAAAAAAAAAAGGTCCTAACACAGCAGTCTGTGAAACGATGCATCAATGCACGTTTTCTCTGATTGTACATGTACCCTAGTCGCCTTCATAATGGATGGAAGAATGAAAAGTTGAGGGAAATAAGACACCAGTTCAACCATGAGAAAAGATCTGGCTGAAGATCCACTTTTTGTTATGTAATAATCTGATGGCAGTGGCCCGAAGCCAGCCATTGGATCATACAATGATGCCACATGAGCACCTTTCATCTCTGTACTAGCAGTTCTAAACACTTGAAGTGGATTTTTTTTCATTATATGATTTGCTTTCTTCACTACTTCTGGTTTCTCCACTGCATCCCATTCTCTTCCCTATTCCCCATCCCTACATCCTTTACCATTTTTTTTTTTTTTTTTTTTTTTTCTCTCCCCTCTCTTTTCCACATTTCGCCCCAACCCTTTTTCTCTCTCACTCCACCATTCCACCACCATCCCTCACCCCTGAACTATGTCACCCTTCAATTTACCCTCAGCAATGGTCATCCCTTTGTTCCACTCATTTCCGACAACACATCAAAGAACAAACTAAGCTTTCCCATTCACAAACACACACACACACACACACACACACACACACACATCACTTATTCTCTCTCTCTCTCTCTCTCTCTCTCTCTCTCTCTCTCTACACACACACACACTCTCACACACT
>JADBJO010000672.1:317500-327500 GCA_016801955.1 Conus betulinus | reverse complement strand
AATGATGTTGATAAGAAAATAGTTAACTTGCAACAATTAAATAAAATTTGGCTCAATGTTATTTCTTTTACCACAAATACAATTAGCATTTTTACTAAACTTTGTTTATAAAGCATTTAGCTCTAATCGAATTATAAAACTTGCAACAATTAAATAAAATATGGCTCAATGTTATTTCTTTACCACAAATACAATTAGCATTTTTACTAAACTTTGTTTATAAAGCATTTAGCTCTAATCGAATTATAAAGGAATATATTTGTCTGGAATAATAAACTGGATGATCAGACATTTTTCTTACACAAGGTCTATTGGAAAAGCTTCCCACTGTTTGGATGAAATATCAACATTTATTTGAGCTCTCTTCCGTGCAGTTGATTCAAGGATACGATAACGTTCTATGACTGATGGTTTTATTTTCAGCTTGGAAGATGACTCTGCTTTTTTAGCACCTTTTTTTGCAGCCCTATCAGCCAATTCATTCCCAAGTATACCAGTATGCAAAGGAATCCAGCCAAATTCTATAATAGTGCCTTTAAATGCCAGCCAGTATAAAAGATATTTAATTTCAAACACATGGTCGGGTTGTGTGTGTGTGTGTGTGTGTGTGTGTGTGTGTGTGTGTGTGTGTGTGTGTGTGTGTGTGTGTGTATGTGTGTGTGTGGTGTGTGTGTGTGTGTGTGTGTGTGTGTGTGTGTGTGTGTGTGTGTGTGTGTGTGAGCGAGTGAGTGAGTGAGTGAGTGAGTGTGAGTGAGTGAGTGAGTGAGTGAGTGAGTGAGTGAGTGAGTGAGTGAGAGTGAGTGAGTGAGTGAGTGAGTGAGTGAGTGAGTGTGTGTGTGTGTGTGTGTGTGTGTGTGTGTGTGTGTGTGTGTGTGTGTGTGTGTGTGTGTGTGTGTGTGTGTGTGTGTGTGTCTCTGGGTACAGGGTGTGCAGATGGAAGCTAGAGTGAAGTTAGATAACTGCAGTGAAATAATGTGGAGAGATGTTCTGCAACAGTTTGTGATCATGTTGTACAAAATTTGATTTATGAACTAGATTTGTTGTGTGGATGCTTAAATTGTATTTCAGTTTTTTTGTTCCCATTTAAACCAATAATTGAAACATATATTAAATGACATGGCATGCAAATGTAAACTATGGGCCACTTTCATTTATTTCATTCTGTGATACAATGATTACAGAATGATTGTACTTTTCTTTGGAAAAGAAAGAAACTTTGAGGAGAATAAACCACACACACACACACACACACACACACACACACACACACACACACACACACACACTCACACACTCACTTGCAAATGCCATGAATGCAAGAAGATTGTGTGTGCATGCAAGTGTGCACACACAAGTGTGTACCTGTGCATATGTGCATGCATGTGTGCATATGCATATGCATATGCATATGTGTGTGTGTGTGTGTGTGTGTGTGTGTGTGTGTGTGTGTGTGTGTGTGTGAAACTGTAGGTGTGTCTGTGTTACATGTGCGTGTGTATGCATGTGTATGTGTATCAGTCTGTAGGTCTGTCTGTGTCACTGTATGTGTGAATGCATTCACGTATGTGTGTACATGTGTATGTGGGAATGAATGTATGTGTACATTTACTCACACATGTTTAAGTCTATAAGATCACATACTGGCATCATTACACATAGGTCTATCATTATATGTCAAAAAGAATATTCCTTTGACAAGCTTAGAAATAAACAAAATATTTTACACAGAAGGAAAGGGTTGGGAATACTGACCCCATGTGATGAGCAACAGCGATGTTCTGAACCATTGGTTCTTTAAAGACAAAATTGATTTGATCCGTCAGTCAGATCGCTCAGTCATCTATAGGTATTTTACACCTTACACTGAGGGGTTCCCTCCACCCCCTCCTCCCCCCTCCCCCTCCTCCTCCTCCTGCATATGCACGATTCACATTGTCACAAACCCATCATGTTTCACGGTACAAATATTGATGCCATCCGATGTTGTTGTTTTTTTTTCCCAAAGGGAACATAAGCATGGACCGGTGTATTTCCTAGCACATGTCCAGCAACATGCATCATTGCAATATTATCTATATTCTGCCAGAGCATCTACCTCACCTGTCACTCCTCCACAAAGCTTCATCATCCTGCAGAAGATTACGAACAGTCCACGGAAAAGCAGTAACAAGTGACAAAGACTGTTTTCACACATCCACTCTTTTGTGGTGCGCGGGCAACGTCAGTACACCAGTTATGTCCACAACACCAATACAAGCAACGCTGTATATAATGCCAGAACAGGAGAGTGGGACATGCCGACTACTGTTGCTGTTATCCACTGTGAATTTCACATGTCAAACAAACCTGACACCCGACAACATTACTCTGTTGACCGTTGACGTTTCCTTGCGCAGTCTGATACCCCATTTTGTTGAATATTTGGAAGGGCAAAAAAAACTGTTATTTTTCGGACATATGCCAAAGTAGATGGCCCTCGTAGTCATGAAAGACACAGGCACTGAAATATTATCCAAAAGCGATATCATTTGTTCTGTGACTCTTTAGATACGAAGACTGAAGTTGCTGAGCTCAAAATTAAAAACAATTATAGATGGAAAAAATAAATAAATAGATAAAATAAATAAGGGATCCAACATATGGGATCCAAGAATGAGACAGTAAACAACCCCCACTAACTTCAACATGTAATGAAAGGCTTGAAATACCCCCCACCCCCCACCCCCAACAAACAAATAAATAAAAGTAAAACAAATTAAAAAAAATCACAGTCACATCACTGACGAACCAACGGCCATCACAACATCCATGTGCCAATGATAAAGCCACCTGCATCGCCATCAACATCCAGCTTACTCTTCACCTATTGTTTTCCCAAGACCTTGGCCACGTAACAATTTCACAATGCATCAATCATACATGGGCTGACGAGAAGAAAAGCGAGTTAGGGCAAGGTGGGATGGGGAAGCAGCCGAGAGTGGTGGGGGTGGGGGGTGGGGGGAGCCTGTCTGAGACAGGTGTGGGGAAGGGAGGGGGGGGGGGGGGGGGGGGGGGGGGTCGTTCGTTCAGATAGTAAAGTTGCACAAATCACGCCACTCATGATCCAGACGGCAGTTCCGAATGGAAGCGTGCTTTTCCCACACACATCTCATCAGCAGCCCACTAAGTGTGGGGCTGGCCCTTTCCCAACCACACATCAACGATGCACACACACACACACACACACGCACACACACGCTCTGTGCTACAGCGCTCAGCGGGCAGCTACCCGTACGAGGCTGCACGTGCCATTGCCAGGTAAAGCTATCAGACTGACTGACGGAGAGGTCGGCTCACAAAACCAACTTCCTCACCGCTTCTGTGCCGTGACCGGGCAAGCCGGCAGACGACTTTTTTTTTTTTTTTTTTTTTTTTTTTTTTTTTTTTTTTTTTTTTTCGGTCGGCAAATAGGTACCCCGAGATGACGTCACTACGACACACCTCAGTTTTGTCTGGCGCCTCTTTGGCTAGGAAGAAAAGAAACCTGGTATCCTTCACCCTTGCGACACGACGGAGTTGCCTCTTGAAAACAGTGGTGGTACCCTAAGTGATAAGTATTGCGGCTTTATTGCTTTTTGTCTGCCATTTCAGTGATAATCTTATCAAAAAAACGCTTTTGACAGTGCATGACATATTAGCTTTCAATGGTTAAAATAACATGTGTTAACAATACCTCTCCCACATCCACCCCTGCCAAAACAAAAAAGCAAAAACAAAACAAAACAAAGTTTAATGTTCATACTGCATTAGCGGGCTGATTACTGTGTATGGAGGTACGTAAAAGAATTAGTTTGCGCAATATTATTGGTCTTCTTGCACGTATGTGCCCTGCTGCCAGAAAACAACAGCAATCACAACAATTATCGTCAGCATCATCATTCATGAATTTGCTGTTTCCACTATGGTAGTTTGCTACAACAAAATTAATGTGACATCTGACTTTTGGGTTCATCATCACACAAGAAAAGCACCTTTTCTAAGTCCATTCAACAAGTCTGTCAGTATGATATTCACGATGCCTATTTTGTTATTGTTACCAACATTAAAATGTCTTGATGTCATTGGCATACATTTTAAAGGAGGAACTTACAGATCAAGTGCATATTATGTTCGATTAATAATGTTAATTCCCCCCCCCCCACCCCCACCCCAAAGAAAAAAGAGAGAGAAAAACAGAAAATGAATGTAAGAAGGTTCCCTGATCACTGCACCAAGATACACCACTGTATTTCTTTGCAAAGTGTCATGAATACATGCTTTTCAGCATAGAAATCTATGTATAAAGTATCTATGGATCCAAAATGTGATACTGATATTGCTTTCACTGCTTGATCATAAATGATGTGTTCCCCTCCCCTCTCTCTCTTCTCTGTCTCTCTCTCTCTCTCTCTCTCTCTCCTCTCTCTCTCTCTCTCTCTCTCTCTCTCTCTCTCTCCTTTTTTTCTAAAGTGAAAAAAAAAGTATGCCAGTTAAAATGTGCCCTAGGCTTTTTGGGATGCTGTGTCAAACATAAAAGTAAACTTGGTCATATAATGGTTTTGCATACAATAGATGAATTTTTACTGAATAGATAATGCTCACAGATAAATCAATGCCATTTGCAGACTCTGTCCACTATTAATATTATTGCCCACATGTTACAGATGTGAAGGTAGTCCTGTTCACCAGATTATGGCATAACATCAAAATATTGCCCATTACTGTTAGTTGTTCTTCTATTTGTCAGCTGATGGTATGTTGTTTTTTGTGTGTGTGTGTGTGTGTGTGTGTGTGTGTGTGTGTGTGTGTGTGTGTTGTTGTTGTTGTTGTTGTTGTTGTTGTTGTTTCCTTGTTGTTTTTTTTTGTTTTGTTTTGTTTTGTTTTCCTCCTGTATTCATTTCATTCATCCAACAATTAGAACTCTTATCCAACCCTTTTATCATAGTTCTTTCATTTGGTTGGTTGATCATTTCTTTTCTCAAATAATGATTTTGAAAAAAAAAAAAAAGCTTTTGTTTGAATATAGACATCCTGTTACACTACAGATACTATAACAATTTCTTTAAGAAGAAATGGTTTTGTTTGAATATAGACATCCTGTTACACTACAGATCCTGTAACAATTTCTTTAAGAAGAAATGGTTTTGTTTTAATATAGACATCCTGTTACACTACAGATCCTATAACAATTTCTTTAAGAAGAAATGGTTTTGTTTTAATATAGACATCCTGTTACATGACAGAATGTCATAATTCCATGGTTTGTCACAATGAAACAAAACAGGGTAATAACCCCCCCCCCCCCCCCCCCCCCCCCCCCCCCCCCCCCCCCTCCAGAAGCATCACCAAAGAAAGTAGCAATGTGACAAAACATGGCAGACACCCTCTTCCTCTCCAACCTCCTCCCCCATGAAAAATAACCACAGAACGTTGCAATAGTGACGAAACAGAAAAGTGAGAGCACTCCTCAGCTCCCCTCCCCACCCCACCCCCTCCTCCCACCCCCCAGGATGTTGCAAATCACAACATTCCAAGGCAAAGAACCACATTACGTGGGAAAACCAATACTGTCAGAAAAGCCTTTGGTAAATTCATTTCTTCCTCTCTTCTTCATTTTCTTTCTTCCGCTCTCTATACCATATACTTTTTTGTCTTTTTTTTTTTTTTTAAAACGCTAGTTTGCATGTCTATGAGAAAAACTAAAGACAGCAACACACACAACTGAAGTTTTTTTCATATTACATAATGGTACACACTGATGGTGTGTCTATTTGATTCCGTTCCGAGAGCACACACACATACATGTGTGTGTGTATGTGTGTGCGTGTGTGTGTGTGTGTGTGTGTGTGTGTGTGTGTGTGTGTGTGTGTGTGTGTGTGTGTGTGTGTGTGTCTCTCTCTCTCTCTCTCTCTCTGTCTGTCTGTCTGTCTGTGTGTGTATCACTGTGTGTGTGTGTGTGTGTGTGTGTGTGTGTGTCTGTCTGTCTGTCTGTCTGTCTGTCTGTCTGTGAGCCTGTGTGAATGTGCATGCACATACATATGTGTGTGTGTCTGTGTCTGTGTGAATGTGCTTACACATATGTGTGTGTGTGTGTGTGTGTGTGTGTGTGTGTGTAGGGGGGATAGGGTCACTGTGTGTGTGAACTTGAAATTGCTAGTTTGCTTGTATAATTTGAAAATATCTCTTACTAAAGACAACAATACACACAATCTGACTTGATGATCTCCACACTGGTGGCATTTCCACTTAATTTTGTTGTGTAGACATCTGTAGATTCCTCAATGTTATTCCACCTCCGGAAAGGTTTTTTCCCCCCAGTGTTTCAACACAGAGGTATACTGTTGAAAGTATGCAGTGTATATAAGAATAAAAAGATCTACCTTGCATTGTGGATGACTGCTCCTACTGTCTTATTGAATGGACAGAAGTGATTTCAGGGAAAGGGGGGGGGGGGGGGGTGTGTTTTAAAATAATCAACTGAATATATCCACCAGTTGAAAAGTGCATGATCAGTTATACTCCTATACCTTCTCCACTCTTTCTTCCTGACTCACGCAGTAGTTCTCTCTGTACATTTTCTCTGTACTTTTACCTATGTATGCAAAACTCCTAACGCAATGCCACGCAGAGTAATATATGATTTCTCTGATACAATGTTCCCTTCGAAAATTTTAATTCAACCCCCCTTAGAAACTCCTCTAGTAAAACTAATAGGAGTCTATGCTGTTTCTGCTCATGCATGATTACTGCTAGCTATACAAAGAACTGTCTTGTGTAAGAAAAAATGTCTAGATAGACAAAACAGATAGATACAGGGATGGACTGCTGCCAATCTTTTGGAGTCAAAATTCCGGAACCAGGAGATGAATGCAGATGGGTGGGGTGAAGAGGTGGCAGTTTGGCTTTTGCCAGAAAGCACTTTTAAACCCCCCTACTGCTTCAGGTAATGAATCTGTGGTTTAAAACAAAATGCTTTTTTTTCCACTACATGTGATTGCAAACATTCACTTCACATCATTTGGGCTTTATTCTGCAATACAGTACAGGCCCTAATCAAATATGTCCCACAAACCTCGCATTTGTAAACAAAATTTTGAACTTTTTTTTCTTCACTGAATTCAGGATTTACTATTTCGCCAAAACAAATTCTAAAATACAGCAATTCCAGAAAAATCTGGGCTGATTGGCAGCTATATACACAGACAGATTGATAGAAAGATGGACATAACTGGTCTGAAGTAAAGTAATGGCCACCAAATAACTGTTTGATTTGTAGGTAAATTTAACGAACGAACGAACACACACACACACACACACACACACACACACACACACACACACACACACACACACACACACACACGCACGCACACACACACGCACACACACACACACACACACACGCACGCACACACTATTTTATCATTTTCATTATGTGCATCTATGTGTGAGTCTGTGTGTGTGTGTGTGTGTGTGTGTGTGTGTGTGTGTGTGTGTGTGTGTGTGTGTGTGATTGCCCTGCAAAAACATTTTCCTTGTAAAGTATATATGAGGATATAATAAAAAGTCTGGAGTCTGGAGTCACAGGCACTCACATGGGTGTATATATCAAAGAACAAAATCAGGATTTCTTTACAGTGTTTGCATTTGTTCAGCTTTCTGACATGTTCACTATTCCCATCGTAAAACTAAAAACAAAATTGCTAACTATAGAGCTACACAAACATGTACACACGCATGTATGCATGCATGCATGCACACACACACACACACAAACAAACACACACACACACTGTATATACACACACACACACAATCACACACCAGGCTCAGAGTACCCACCCACCTCATTGTCCAGTACAATTAAACCTTAAGGCAAACAAGTGCTCAATCTGTTTGTCTTATGGACAACCAAAGTTTGACTGTTGTAAATGAAAGGGTTACTGAGCAGTCAGCTACAAGGCAGACTGATTACACTTCCTTCCTCCCCTTTTAATGTTTTTCACATCCCCATCTCTTGATCCCTCATGCCCACGTTCTGATTTTCCTTGAAACGCTTCAGAGGGATGTTTATCACAAAAACAACCTATTGAAAAAAAGAAAACTTTAAGTTTCAGCAGCATGCAAGCATTGTGCTTGGCCCTTTCTTTTTTTTTTTAATCTTTTTCTTTTTTTTTTTACATATATGTAAATGTAAATTGCATTACTATTTTCGAATGTGTGTATGGTGAGGTGAGAAAAAGAGAGAGAGTCCCAGAGAGAGAGAGAGAGACTGAGAGAGAGAGAGAGAGAGAGAGAGAGAGTACATATGGAGACAAAAAACAAGAAAATTCTATTTAGTTAGTAAAGGAATGTGTGAATTGGAGAAGCATGACAATTTTCTTTTCAGATTTATTGTTTTATACACTCATAGTCACACGCTGTGGGAATAATTTTTTCCAAACATATTCTATATATGAATGGCGCAAGCTTAAGTTTTATTAATATCTCTCAAACCTAATTTCTCATTCTCAAGCCTACATCACATGTGTGCATGCAATGAATTGTTGAATTATGTTTGCTGACTAGTCAGTACACTACCTGTAGTTGTTTTCATTCACTACCTCTTTGCTTAGGGAGGGCAGGTAGAAATTTTAGAGGACAAGTAGACTGTTTTATCTATTTGTTCTTAGGACAACTAAAAATTGTCTTGGAATTTCTGGCTCTCTCACACCACACACACACACACACACACACACACACACACACACACACACACACACACACCACACACCACACACACACCACCACACCACACCACACCCAACCCCACCTCACCCCAACCCCCACCACCCCACACCACACCACACACCCCACACACACACCACACACACACCACACACACACACACACACACACACACACACACACACACACACACACACACACACACACACACACACACATACATAAGGGAAATGCATGACTCTGTGTGTGTGTGTGTGTGTGTGTGTGTGTGTGTGTGTGTGTGTGTGTGTAAAATACAGATTTATGAGTGAAGTACTAAAGATATGACAGTTTGATAAAGGACAAGCCTCTGAGGGGTCTAAAATTTGTTGCCTTTTTTCTGTCAAATCAGCATTACATAACACAAGGGGCAGTAAATATTAAACCAGTTTGTGTGTGTGTGTGTGTGTGTGTGTGTGTGTGTGTGTGTGTGTGTGTGTGTGTGTGTGTGTGTGTGTGTGTTTAACTCTTGAGTCTGAGCATCCAGTGCCAGTCAGTTTTCTTTATAAGAATGAAAGAAGCTAGTTAAGATACTGATACAGTACTAATAAAACATGTGTAAAGAAACATGTGCACACTGGAGCATAGCAAAACAGAAAGACAAATCTACCACCATCTCTGTTTGAGTCCCTTATCAACATGTTATTGTGTGTGTGTGTGTGTGTGTGTGGTGTGGTGTGGGGTGTGTGGTGGGGGGGGGGGGGGGGGGGGGGGGGGGGGGGGGGGGGAGGGGAGAGAGACAGACAGACAGAGAGAGAGAGAGAGAGATGACTACAACCTACCTCCAGTCTGATGTTGGAAGTTCCATCTTTAGAATTTCTGACACTATCAGGATGATATTTATAAGCCAAGTCTGCACTGGTTAAGAACAATCTGACTGGGTAAGCAAGTAATCCAACATGTGACCCATTTATTTACACAGTAGATACCCTCAGTTTCATTCAGTCTCACTTTCACAAATGAGGATCTTTGCTTATATAAATAAATAAAAATAGTAAGGTAGTAATTAATCACACTGTTTGAAGGGCGACAACTGACAGATCAACATCTGTACACATTTCGGTCAGTTCGTCTTCGATGAAGACTTCATGCATGTAATCCGTCCACAATGCACTCATTAAAGTAAACCTCGGAAATGTCATCCCATGTTCCCTGCTTGAAAAACCACATGTATGAGTCTTTCATTGCGATCGTGCATTCTGCCTTGAGATGCAAA
>JADBJO010000672.1:310000-312500 GCA_016801955.1 Conus betulinus | reverse complement strand
TCTTCGTGGTGGCATGGTGAGAAAAGGGCTGACAGTAACCAACCCCGCGCTTAAACAGCCAAAAGAAGGAGCATAAAACTCACTTGAGAGACTGCTCTTGCACGGGAAAAAAGAATTTTTCATTTTACACATCTTGTGTCGCCAGCAAGCTTGATGCAAAACAGGCACAGTTAACGCAACTTTGCACTTTTTATCCCGCGCGGTAACGAGGTCACCAAGACCCCCGTGCGCACTACCAGTTGACACACAGGCTGGATTACACACTGCTGTGTGACAATAATGCTCATGAGATTGTAAACATAAAGTTACACAGTTCCAAAAAGAATTTTTTTTTTTTTTTTTTTTTTTTTTTTTTAACAGACGTAACATGAAAGTTGCTGAAAAAAAAAATCTATTTGAAAAGTAACACACTTTTGTGAGTCTATTCATGGCGATGTAATAGTTAAAAACAAACAAACAAACAAACAAAGCAAAAGAAAAGCCTACAACCATTGAGGAACTGTTTTCAGGGCAGCTAGGAGTGAAACTATGAACTGAAATTTAAAGTTTGGTTCCAACTATATTTCTTCCTTCCCGGACTACCTCAGTGATACCTCAGATAATAATAATAATAATGAATACTTATATAGCGCCTATATTCTCGGCTACACGCCAAGCTCTAAGCGCTTTACAATCAACACTCGTTTACACAACGGGCTGCCTACTGGGTAGTGCCGACTGAAGAGCTGCCAGCTGGCGCTTCATTCAGTCGTTTCCCATGTCATCCAGTCAGTATCGTTTCAATATCGATCACTCATTTTCCTACTTCCTTCATCTTTTTCCATTTCTCACTCAGGTGTGCATGCTATGTGTAACGTGTCATCCATACCAACGGCCAAACTGGCCTACTCTTCCGAATGTTGGTGATGGGATTTTACGTGTGTGCAAGATGTTATGCGTGCGTTCACACACGGAACCTCGGTTTATAGTCTCATTTAAACAGATCCAGAACTCGCATGCTTTCGTTACTTTGACGAGATGACAGAACTGATATGACGCATTGTGGTCGGCTTGGCTACAAACAACATGAATGAATTCGTGCTTTTGCTGTGATATTTGATACTCACATTACTTCAAGTAAATCTACCCTTAATGAAGTATTAAGCACATGACCTTTTTCTGGTTAGAGATCAGATTGGGAAAAAGGATTTTGTTTTGGTAATCAGTTAATCTTGGAATTGAGTTACAAATCAAGTTTAATTAAAAAAAAGAAGAAAAAAGGTTTTCTTTTCATACGCAGGGTTACATTTGGAAAACCCAACTTGAAGTAACTCAGAGCAGCCCACCCCCCCCCCCCCCCCCCCCCCCTCCTCCCCCTGGCAGCTTTGTTTTGTCACTTATGCAGCATGTTCTGCCTATGACACATTTTGTCACATACCTGTGTGACATCCATATAAGACGTGTTGCAAAGAGTTATATTGATTCCCCATCTCAGCATCTCTCTCTCTCTCTCTCTCTCTCTCTCTCTCTCTCTCTCTTCGTAATTAATTAATCTATTCTTGCTTATGGTTTTAATGTTTTACCTTTCTTCTTTCTTATCTTTAACTTCACCTTTGTGTCACTGTTGGTGGAGAAACAGCTCATTCACGCTTTTATGTGTGTGTGTGTGTTTTTTTTTTTAAGACACGTGTGCTTGAAAGCTTTTATTTTTAAGCTAGTCATGCTTAGCCAGTTGCTATAGTCTGTCTTAGTCCCTCAGCGGGGCAAGGGCAGGACGAAAAAAAAGCACATTCTGTTTATCTGTTACGCTTTGAAGTAAAGATTACCAAGAGATTCTCTCTCTCTCTCTCCCCCCCCCCCTCCCCCCCCCCCCCCCCCCCCCCCCCCCCCCCCTTCGCCCGCACCATTTCACCCCCTCTTCCCAGCATACTGAGGTTAAGAATCCTTTGTTCACATAAACACTCTGTGCAACTTCAACTCCCGATGAAGACTGCACAAGAACTGCAAGAAGCGTTAGTTTGAAGTTATATGCATGTCCTCTTTTCACTATGTGAACCACACATTTATCTCCCTTGTTCATGAAAGTTTACACTAGACCGCCTCTCTTGACAATTCCTTTAGCCCTCTTTTCAGAAAGGAACTGTGAGCAAGATCGCCGCTCTGTATTAGAAATACCGCTGACTTCTTCTTCTTCTTCTTTGTTGTTGTTGTTTGTTTGTTTGTTTTTAAAGATTAGCCTTCAGTGGACTCACTCTCCCGTTGTTGACGATCTCTCTGTGCCATACTTTTTACAAACGCTTTACTATTTGTTTTTACTGTGTTCAACTGTCTTCAGATCGTATAACTTAACTGATAAGAAGTCGAGGTCAGAACTATCAAATTGTGTGGGAGCTGAAGACATAGAAAAGGAAGGAAAATAAGCATATGAATAGTGATTGTTGTTGTTGTTGTAAGTTCAAAAATGAAGTTAAATGGAAGAAGGACGGCTGTAATACATAGTAAGCAGTTTTATTTGTTTATT
>JADBJO010000672.1:295000-305000 GCA_016801955.1 Conus betulinus | reverse complement strand
TTTCGCTTTTTTTAATTTGGATGTGAAAAAAGAAAAAAAAGAAAGGGGGGGGGGGGGGGGGGGGGGGGGAGGGGGGGGGGGGGGGTGTACTTGGTGCTCTCAGTACAGGATAAAATTACATGCTGAAGATGTTGGTAGTTTAGCTATCATGTCATGGCTTTTTTTAATTGTTTATTTTGTTTTTCAGGTTACAAGTTTTTTTTTTTTTGATCCAATGGACTGACTTTATTTTTTAAATGACATTTTTGTCTTTTTTTGACAGCATTTAAGTGCCCTTTGTGGTTAGCTGGGCTATAATGTTTAAAATGTGTGTGTGTGTGTGTGTGTGTGTGTGTGTGTGTGTGTGTGTGTGTGTGTGTGTATAAGAGTTGGATAAAATGACCCAAGCAACACACATCCAGTGATAATTACTTTTTTTTTTTTTTTTTTCTACTTTCTCCATTCTTCTTTTTGACAGGGTTTTATTTATGGGTAGATGCAGTATTGTACAACATCAGATCAGTCATTATTGCAACATAATTTTATCTTGCCATTTCAATCAACCGCAACCAATATATTTACACTGCAGCATGGATATTTTATTGTGTCTGAAGCTGCAAATGATGAAAGAGAATTTCAGAAAAAAAAAAAAAGAAAACAACAACAAAGAGACAACTAAAACAAAAGTTTGGGCAATATTACTTCTGTGTGCCATATTTTTGGCTTAGTTGTTTTATTTGACCTCATTACTTTGTTGTGGTCAATAATTTCAGAGGTATAGGAACACATCAATGGCACAAGCAGCACTTCGTATGCATTGTTAAATTTCTTATCCGAAGTGCTTTGTTTTTTTTGGGGGAAAAAAGTGCATACATATAGTTGGCTACATCATGAAATTGTGTATGTGTTGGGGGGGGGGGGGGGGGGGGGGGGGGGGGGGGAAGGGGGGGGGAGGTGAGATTGCATTTTGTGCATGTGAAAGGCCCTCCGAGGGATATGTAATTTTATGTAATTTACATGTCTGTGTATCCTCAGACCACATGGCGTTCCCTGATCAGCTGGTGATGTCGGAAGCAAAGATTGAAGTGGACGTGGCTGAGGAACCAGAACCACGATGGGAGATGCGGGAGCCGAATCCAGGTCAGTGTAATCATTTCCTTTTTCAGGATGGCATGGAAGAGGACCAAACACACAGTTCATTGATAACAAAACGTAAGGACAAATTGGATGTGTAGAAGATTTCCTGAGCGCGCAATGCAATGCAGTAATGTCATGATATCAGACCGCAGTGTATAGAAGATTTCCCTGTGTTCTGCAGTGCATTGATTTAATGATATCAGAACATAGTGTACAGAAGATTCTTTGTGTACTGAAATACGATAATGTCATGACACCCGGAACTGGTGTTTAGAAGATCCCTTGTCCACTGCAATACTTTGATGCCATGATAATAGAAGGTATTGTGTTGAAGATTTGTTACATGTGCTACTATACATTGA
Source organism: Conus betulinus (assembly GCA_016801955.1). Taxonomy (NCBI): domain Eukaryota; kingdom Metazoa; phylum Mollusca; class Gastropoda; order Neogastropoda; family Conidae; genus Conus; species Conus betulinus. The sequence goes on along the minus strand of JADBJO010000672.1, from coordinate 303,522 downwards.
TGTCATGTTATCAAATATAGTGTATAGAAAATTCCCTGTGTACTACAATAGATTAATGCCTTGATATCAGAACATAGCATTTAGCAGAATCCCTCTGTCCTACAGTACATTGATGCAATGGCCACCATGGCACAGTGGTTTGCTTTGCCGATTCACAGCTGGTAGGTCAAGGGTTGGATATATATCCATCCTAGCAATTCATATTTGTGAGATTTTTCAGCCCATGGCTGGTTCCCACTGAGGGTTGAATTTGCTGTGGGCTCAGTGGGAAGACTGGAACCTCACAGTTGACTTTCATCCACATAATGGATGCATTTATGAGAGTATTGCTGAAAATTTTGGCCAGCACTGTAGGTGTCTGTAATTCTTGGGCCTGGTTGACGCCAAGATATGTTATGAACATAAGCGAAGAACACAAACCTGTCATACAGCCTCACATCTTGCCCTCATCCTCATTGATAAGCATTAAAAAAAAGTCTAAACATTCTGTGTCCCTTCATGTCTTGCTCTGATGTTGACCTCGGTTTTGATTTCCATCCCATGTCTATGTCCTTGGTGAGCGCGTGTGTGAGGGTCGCCAGTATTGGCAAGTACACTGGGACTGTTGTTGGACGACATGGTGACCCCCCCCCCCCCCCCCCCCCCCCCCCGGGGGAACGCTCACTTACACTGGCTCTGAGACTAAACATTGTTGTCCTCAGTAGGGTGCTCAGCAGATGGTGTGTCCTGCATATGTTGGATTATGACAGGCACCACTGAACACCACCGGAGTGACTTAGCAGGACTGCAGTGTCTCCTCTGGTGGGTTGCCTCGTGATGACTGGACATCAACACACCCTGTGGCTTGCCGGTGCTGGGGCTGCAGCAGTTCAAGCTGCGGTGTGACATGGATCAGGATCTAGAGGGAGCGGTGTGGGGTGAATGCCTCTGGAGTGGCATGGAAGATGAAAATAAAAACAAACAAACAAAAACAAACAAAAACCCTCAAACAAACAAACAAACAAAAATGCAACATCAATGCCAGGCTATCAAAACATTTGTGGAAGATTCCCTGTGTACCACACTTCATTGATTCCATATCAGAACTTGGTTTGTAGAAAATTGCCTGCATATCACAATACATTGATTCTATTACATCAAACCAGGGTGTGCAGAAAATTCTCTCTACTACAATACACTGATCCTGTGATTGAAAAATATAATAGTGATAATGCAGTCAGATGTTGTTGATTGTGGGGAAACTTTTGAGGAAAAAAAAAAGACAAAAAAAAAAAAAAAATGTTAGAGGTAATACTGGACACACAGACTTGTAGGAGAAGAGACATCCGGTTGTTTCATAATTGTACTTGTAGGATTACAGAAGTATACATGTTTGTATCCCTCAAAATTTGCCAGATGGCATGATTTTCAAGTTTTGAAAATTTCTAGGTGGAGCTTGCCTCGGAATCCCCATCTAAATTTCTCATTTTTGCAGTTAGATCAGTGATTTACATCAAGATATTAGAGAGTTGCACAACATTACACCAAATATTTTTGAAAACAAACAGCATGGGCAAATTTTTTTTTTTTTTTTTGCTGTCCCAACTTCTGCGCCACCTCAGAGGCAGTGCACCCACGCCGCTCATTCCAACACCCCGTCCACAGCCACAGCCCGGCCAGTCGCGCCGTAGCCCCGGCACCGGCAATCCACAGGGAACCGTCAGTGTCGAGTCATCAAGAGGCAACCCACCGGAGGAGACACTGCACTGCTGCCGAGTCACTTCGGTGGTGTTCAGTGGCGCCTGTTCTGATCTGACATATGCAGGACACCACCTACTAAGCCCCCTACTGACGACAATAATTGCTTAGTCGCGGAGCCGGCGTGAGTGAGCTCTCTCTCCAGAGGGTGCCACCACATCCGTCCAACGACAGCCCCCATGGACTCGCCGATACCAGTGACCCGATGGAAGCAAACAGGCCACAGACGTGAAGAGGACATCGAAATTGAGGTCACCATGAGAGCAGGGCATGAAGGGCCACAGAACCTGAGACATTTTTTTTTTAATGCTGATCGATGAGAATGAGGATGATTAAGATGATGCTACGGATTTCCATTTCGGTCTGAGACTACATGACAGGGCTGTACTCTACGCTTCCTTTCATAATATATCCTGGCGTCAACCAGGCCCGAGAGATACAGGCACCTGCAGTGTTGGTCAGGAAATTTGAGCAACACTCTCAGAAACACATCCATTAAGTGGATGAAACTCAACTGTGTGGTCCCAGTCTTCCCAACTGAGTCCGCAGCAAACTCAACTCTGGGTAGGAGCCGGTCGGGGCAGAAAAAAACCCACATGACTCTGATGGGATTCAAACCCACGACCTCCCAGCCGGGAGTCTGCGACGCTAACCACTTTGCCACGGCGGCTGGTGCATAGGCAAATTTTGCTGCATATTGTAATGCTTTAGTGATAATATACCAGATTATACATAGGGCGTGGAATTCCCTGTACTTTAAGACCAAAACGGGCACACACACACACACACACACACACACACACACACACACACACACACACACACACACACACACATAGAGTGTGTGGAGCTTCACGTTTGCACCACACTTCTACAGAATTGTTAAGCCAAAACATAACCCCACTCTTCACATTAGAAGTCTGACTGCTCTCTTGGAGCTGAAAGTGGTGAAGTAGGGATATTGCTGTGTGAGATGGGGCTTCAGAGTTTGGTGATGACAGATAGAATGGACACTGTGTTGTATGCAGAAGATCGTATGTATCAACACATTTTTATTTTTTACTGTGACAATTGTCTTTTTTGTTTTTTTTGCATTGATTTTATTTGAGTTTGTTTCTCAATTTTCCATTTTGTTTTGTTCTGTTTTTTTTAGTTTGAGCAGTTAGTTTGGGACAATAGTTTATTATGATAAAGGTGGTTGTGATGTTTGAATTCAGGACGAGGAATTTTGTATTTGTCATTATTATCTATTGTCTGTTGCAGAAGCCCTACATGACTGGTATGCGATGGATCACGAGATGACAGCTAATACAGTTCAAGAGACAAATCATAATCCACCAGCCACCATCACGAGGTATGAACCAGACAGACAAACACATCATGGTCAAGATACTCAAGCCGAACCAGTCATGACAAGTGATCTATTCACCCAGTTCCAGACATCAGAAACAAGGGGAGGGAAGGCTGATATAAAGTATCAGTCTTCTGTCGGTGTGAATGTTTTCCTCTACACCGACAGGTTCCAACAAAGGAGTGAATTCTGAACACAGTAAGGTGAAACTTTGGAATGATGCATCTAAGGTGGAGGGTGAGCCTGTCACTGTTTGCACCCAGTCATGCTTTTATACTATCAGGAGTGATGTTAACACTGAATTGATTCATAGTGGTGTTAAAAAACTGAACCAGTCACAGCAAACATCATCAGTGATGTCATCAGGACTGATCCAGTCACAGCAAACACCAGCGGTGACATCACCAAGACTGAAACCCTCCCAGTGAGGATCATCTGTGATGTCATCAAAACTGAACCAGTCACAGCAAACAGCTGTGATGTCATCAAAACTGAACCAGTCACATCAAATAACTGTGATGTCATCAAGACTGAGCCAGTCACTGCAAATAGCAGTGAAATCATCAAGACTGAGCCAGTCACAGCATATATTATCAGCGATGGCATCGGGACTGAACTGTCACTGCAAACATCGGTGATGTCATCAAGACTGAGCCAGTCACAGTGAACATCCCCAGTGATACACAGACTCAAGCAGAAGCTGACCTCATGATGACCACGACATGGGAAGGCGTCAGATCTGAACCCATCACAGACGAGTGCAGACACAGACCAGAAGCTCATGAACAGGTTTGTAAAACTACTGCCTCCACAACTTCAGAACTTCTCTCTCTGCAGCTGTAAGTCTAGCCCGCTGTTGTGTTAATGGTGGAAGAGCTGTTTTTCTAATCAGCAGATAGTTTTTCCAAGGGAAGTGTGGTTTTAGTGTTAGGACTTTGTCACCACAGCGCAGCAGAACATGTTTGTTTGCTTCTTTTTCTTCTTTCGCTAATGTCCAGCTGTTGATGCAGACAATCATTGACATGTAAGGGTTTAGAATTTACTCAGCTTGGGGATGAAAAGATGAGTAGCGTTTATTGGTTCCGTCTCAGCATTGTCACGCTGACATTACTAAGGAAAGTGACAGTAGGATAGGGTGTTCCAATCGTGGATGGGTCTGAGGAAGGAGTTGTTGGGGGTAGGTAGTGAAGCGGGGGAAAGCGTCAGTACTGCTGGTTGGGGTGGCTTCTGCCACCGGACAGTTGGGACTTCAGACTGATAACCTCTCGCCTGCCCGTCCGGAAAGGATTTTGTGTAACATTGTGAGTCTTGAGGCAGGCTTTCATTCCTCTAAAGTTCCTCAAGTTAGTTTCTAGTATGCGTGAATGATCGGGAGTCTTTAGGCAAGCTGTCATTTCTCAAATGTTCCTCAAGTAAGTTTATGGTATGCATGAGTGAGCGGGAGTCTTGAGGCAAGCTGTCGTTTCTCAAATGTTCCTCAATTTAGTTTTCTGGTACGCATGAATGATTAGGAGTCTTAAAGCAAGCTATCGTTCCTCAAGTTAGGTTTTGGTATGCATGAACAATTAGGAGTCTTGAAGCAAGCTGTTATTTCTCCAGTTAATTTTTGGTGTGTATGAATGATTGGGATTCCTGATGCAAGCTTTCGTTCCTCAAATTTTCCTCAAGTTAGTCTCTGGTATGCATGAACGGTTGTGATGTTAGGGTTTTTCTTTTAGAGCTGGTCTGAGAAATGTTTTTAGTTGAAGATTTTACATTTACCTGACATGGCCTTTGATTACTTACTCCCAGATGATATAGGTCCTCCAACACCCGTGTTGTTTACACACTGGCATTATTGTGAATTTTTACAATATTTATCCTTCTTCCAATGATGTTGGTCATATAAGACCCATATCTGTCTCAACGTCTGCTGCTGGAGTTTATACCTTAACTGACTATGCCTGAGGCCATGCCCCATACTCAATGCACTGTTGTACCCAACTGCCATTCTTTAAAGCATGTGACCTCACTGGCCTGCATTTCTGTTAGGGTCTAGTTCAAAGGATGCCACTGGTTATTTTGTTTTCGCTTTTAATGCGCATAACCAAACTCGGCTGACATGTAGCTGAGGTTTATACAAAAAGTCAAAATTCCATCAGGAATTTTTTTAAACAGTTCAGAGGTATAATGATTTCACTGTGGTTTTGGGCTATTGGGTACCCAGGAAGCATGGCAAAGGTTAGAGTACACACAAGGGTTACCGGAAAGGGAGCCAGCGAAAGGGAAAAAGCAGCTACTTTGGTAATGATTTGATTGTCAAGTGTTTTCTTGAATTGGATGAAGGGACGCTACTCCACAAAAATGTGAGAAAAAAGAGGGTGCAGTTTGGGGAAGTAAAGTTTGCTTGGCAAGCTGGGTATTGCTGATTAACGATGATCATATTGGGGGGGGGGGGGGGGGGGGGGGGGGGGGGGGATATAGAGAGCTGAGGCTAACAGGTCTTTCAACCTATTCAGCCACTTTACTATTCTTCAAGCTTGTTTTCGTTGAAGGCAAGACATTGAAAGATGTACTTGTCTTCTCTGTTTTATCTTTTAACTAATATTGCTTGTATCTTGTTTATGTGTTAGTGGTATGTTGGTGGTAGTAATGATACGATGACGATGATGAAACAACGGAAAATAATGATTTTGTGTGTGTGTGTGTGTGTGTGTGTGTGTGTGTGTGTGTGTAGGGGGTGTGACAAATCACTTTCTTCCACCTGTCAAGGATCCACGGCAGTTGAGAAACCATGTGCTGGTGATGTGTGGAATAAGTCTGTGACTTTGGTAAGGAAGCTGAGAGTGAAACATAGTGGACAGAAACCATTTGCATGTGATGTGTGCGGCAAGACTTTTACACAGGCGGACAGCCTGAAAACACACAAAATGACCCATACTGATCAGAAATCATACAGCTGTGACGTTTGCGGCAGGACTTTTACTTGGGCTATTAGCCTGAAGACACATGAGTTGATCCATACTGGTCAGAAATCATTTGCGTGTGATGTGTGCAGCCAGACTTTCAGACAGGCTGGTCACCTGAAGACGCACAAAATGATCCATGCTGATCAGAGATTGTTTGCATGTGATGTGTGCAAGAAGAATTTCAGAAAAGCAAGTCAAGCGAAGAATCACAAGATGACCCATACCGGTAAGAAATCATTTCCATGTGATGTATGCACCAAGACTTATAGTCATGCTTGTAACCTGAAGAGACATCAGATGATCCATACTGATGAGAAATCATTTGCATGTGATGTGTGCAGTAAGACTTTCACTCATGCGTGTTACCTGACCAGACACAAGATGGTCCACACGGGTCAGAAATCATTTGCATGGTGACGTGTGCAGCAGGACGTTTACACATGCATGGTATGTGAAGAGACACAAACTGGTCCATACTGGTCAGAATTCCTTTGTCTGTGATGTGTGCAATAAGTCTTTCAGACATGCAGGACACCTTCAAAGACACAAGGTGAGACATACAGGCCAGAAATCATTTGCCTGTGATATGTGTTGTAAGACTTTTACACAGGTGGGTCATCTAATTCACACAGGTTGATCCATACAGGTGAGTTCATCTACCTTTGATGTATGAAGGTAGACTTTCACACATGAATCAGCATGTAACCTGAACATTCATCAGTTGATCTATACAGGTCAGTTCGTACTTAGACTTAAGTAGACGTAAGCTGAAGACATACAAAGTGATTAATTCTGTCAGACATCATTAGCATGTAATGTGTGCCGCAAGACTTTTACTCAGGCATTAATCTGAATGCATATGAGTTGATCTATACACGTTTGTGTGCAGAAAGACTTTAATTTGCACGTAACCCAAAGAACACACAAGTGATTTGTTTAGGTCAGAAATAATTTGCATTTGATGTGCGCAGTAAGATTTAATGTGGCTATGTTGCTAGATCACCTGAAAATACACCTGATGATAGCACCCTGGCAGGTTCCTGTCCAGAGTAAGAGTGTGTTGTGGGTGCTGATAGGAAGACTGCAGACACACAGTCAGCTTTTATCCACAACAGATGTGTCTGTTGGAGTGTTGGTCAAATTCCTTGACCAACACCACAGGTAAATCTGTGTCTATCTGAGAGTTGCTCAGATTCCCTTACCAACACTGCAGGTGTCTTGTTTCTCGTGTGTCTTTCCAAGAGTCACTCAGATTCCCTTACCAACTCTGTGTCTGTTTCTCTGTGTCTCTCCAAGAGTCACTCAGATTCCCTAACCAACACTGTGTCTGTTTCTCTCTGTGTCTCTCCAAGAGTCACTCAGATTCCCTTACCAACACTGCAGGTGTCTGTTTTTCTCTGTGTCTCTCCAAGAGTCACTCAGATTCCCTTACCAACACTGCAGGTATCTGTTTCTCTGTGTCTCTCTAAGACTTGCGCAGATTTCCATACCAACACTGCAGGTGTCTGTTTCTCTGTGTCTCTCATTCTCAGGGAGTATTGCTCAAATTTCCTGACCAATACTGCAGATGTCTGTATCTCTCTGAGTGTTGCTCAAATTCCCTTAAACAACACTGCAGGTGTCTTGTTTCCCTATGTCTCTCTGAGGGTATTGCTTAGATTTCCTACCAATCATGAAGCTGACTGTATCTCTAGCCTTTGGTCTTGTTTGTGTCGTACAATGAAAGGAAGTGGAGAGTACTTAAGTCCCATGTTGGTGATCCTAGACCAGAAAAAACTCCATAGCAAACCTTCATCATCCTCAAAAGGTCTTAAATCCTGTGGCCTTTCATGGCTCGCTTCATGATGATGACCCCAGGTTTGAATTCCTCTGCACTTGCATGCCTTTGTTTGGCATCACGAGTTCTAGGGGACTGTTGTATCATGGACATTGTGGCACCCTACAGAGGGAGCGTGTGGTTCCCATGAGTAAGGAATTATTGTCAGCAGCAGGGTGCTTAGTAGGTACTGTTCTGCTTGCGCTGGATCAGAACTGGCACCACTGGACACCTCAGTTTTGTTTTGCAGTAAAAGGCAGTCTTTGTTCTGGACACTTTTTGTGTGTTTCCTAAAGTATTAAACTGGAATTTTATTTTGGATGATTTATCTTGTTTTTTGCACTACTAATCACAAACTTTTTTTCTTAACTATTTTGTTACAACTGACATTTGTATTCACCCCCCTGCCCCTCCCCCCCTCCCCACTCTTCCTTTCCTCTTCTGTGCAAGTCCCACCAACTATTCAGTCTAAATCTGACATTATTTCTAGAAATTCTTCAAAACTCCAGGTGTGTGTGTGTGTGTGTGTGTGTGTGTGTGTGTGTGTGTGTGTGTGTGTGTGAAGTTTTAGTGTGTATCCTTTCTCTAATGCTAATCACCACTGTTCTTATCATATTTTCATTTTCATGTTAATATTTTCATTTCTTCTTGTTATCATATTTCTGTTTCA
>JADBJO010000672.1:260000-290000 GCA_016801955.1 Conus betulinus | reverse complement strand
GGACCAGCAGGTGATAGTGGATCAGTAGGCTGTCTAGACTAGTATTTCTGACTAGTCTTGAATGGCTATAGTGTTTCTAATATGTAAACAAAAAACAGTTTGTCCATTGAATTAACAATTTGGGTTGAAAAGTTTGGGGTAAAAGACAACACAGAAAAAAAGCAGGGAAGTGGAATCACTCTTTAAAACTATCTAATACTGCTAACTAGTGCAAATCAGCCAGAAAAGGGTTTGCTATTGCTATTTTTTTTTTTATTCCTCTTTGTAATAATTGAGATAATTCTTCATAGACAGGTCTTGCTGAATTTTGGACTGGCCAGATTCTTGATGCCTACCAGAGTGTTTGAATATTTTGCAAATTATATGCTACAATGTTTAATTGATGTTATTATTATTATTTTTTAACAAGCCTTGATATTTAATATGGGCATAGACATTTGAAAAAGAAAATAATTGCATGGTATTTATTTCGATTCAGTTTGTTCATGAGTAAGAACAGAGTTTTTGAATGGGGTGTATATATGATTTTATTTTGAATTATGAACATCAAAAGTAGTGACTTTTACTTTATACCCTTGCACATTCTGCTTTGTCATTATCTTCATTTCATTGACCAGCAGGTGCTCTAGTCTGAGAGAGTGTCAGTTTCAGTGGCATCAAGGAATGCTTGGAGATCTCGGTCTGGCATCTCATCTCTGTTGAAGTATCTGATGTATGCTGGGTATTTTCCTGTTTAAAAAACAAAACAAAAATATATGATCCAGGGGAATTTAATTTAGTTCATTCATGTTGTTTATAACCCAGCCAACTGCAGCTGGAGCAGTACCTGGGCTGTCATTTATATGTAAATAAAATAGCTAACAATTTAAGATCTATGGTAAAGTGATTTGATAAAAAACCAAAAAAAAACATTACCATAACTCAGTGTTCTCATTGACGTCTGTCTGCATTTGATTTACATAAAATGTGGAACGTTAGAAAGGTAAAGGTATCTGGTGTAGTCCTGTCTGTGTGGTGACCTGTGAAACAGTCTGTATGTGCTTCACTCTCTTCAACATTGGCATTGCTTGTGTTAGTGTTATTACACCGCAGTGAACTTTATTTAGAGTCCCTGGTGTGTTCTGACCTAGTGCTCAGCTATAGCCTTACTCTCAGCAATTCAGCGGTTTTAAGCAAGTTTGCAGGTATAATTCATATTTGGGACAAGGATGAACATTGTAATGGTGCTACTGCTATGTTGATGTCAGTTAATGCCAGATACATATCATGTGCATGAACACACACACACACACACACACACACACACACACACACACACACACACACACACACATGCACACACATTCAGATTCATAGACGCACAGACACAGACATAGACACACACAGACACACACACACACACACATTGTACACACACACACACACACACACACACACACACACACACACACACACACACAAGATGTGCACACGCGTGCACACACATGTACACACATACACACATGCACACACGCACACACACACACACACACACACACACACACACACACACACACACACACACACACACACACAGCACACAAAATGAATTGCACACACACACACACATACAATGATACATACAGATAGGCAGGTAGATAGATACACACACACACTTGCACATACAAGCACACACGCACGCACACATGCCCGCACGCATGCACACATGTATTATATAGAGTCACACAGACACACATGACCTAGCATGGGCACACATACATGAACGCACTTGAAAGACATGTATTTAATGAACCTCCTCCCCCCCCCCCCCCCCTTTTTTTTTTTTTTTTTTTTTACAGCAGCAAAATCAAGACAGAAAAGAAATAGAATTTTAAAAAAATCATGTTCGTGACTTGTACTTCTTCATCTGGCAAACTGAGAGTCAGATTCTCACCTCCTAACCTCCACCTGCCCCTCCACCCATGCCCTCCTTCACATGTTCCCCCTTCCTCATCTTACCACCTTGCCTAGATTTCTCTTTCCTCCTGCTTTCCCTTTCCACCCTAATAGTGATAATATAGTAATATATATATCTATATATATATTTGTGTGTATATACACACACATAATAATTATATTCTTGTATATAATTTAATATTTCATTTGTCCCTTCAAGTCTTCTCGTTTACTGGTATTTACTGGTATTTCATTGATTAGGTAACACATATGTGGGAAAATATTGGCAACAGGAACTGTGTGCTGATTGAACTGACATTTGAAGATGTTGGCCATTGGAAAGTGGACTGATATGATCTTATCACTTAACTTTTACAGATTGTCATGCCCTGTCACCAGTTTTGTTTGACCTGTTTGCCTTTGAAGTAAGTTTGCTGTACCAGTTGTGAACATTCCATTCAGCAGCAAGATCAGTGTTGCCAGTGCCCTTCCCCCAACCCTCTGTTCAGTGCTTTCACTCTGGCCCGGTTTTTTCGCTCTTCCCAAACAAATCATTTTTGGGGACAGTGTGTAGTACTTTATTTTTAAAGCAAACACTGAAGCGTGTGTGGATTCAAAGCAAGTCAAACATTCCTTGCCCTTGGTGTTCTAATACTGCTGTCCTCAATAGATTACCAGCACAATGGTTAACTGTGAGCCCGAACAGCTCAGCTTGTTCAACTAGTGAGTTAAAACAATGTGTGGAAGGGATATGACTCCTGTCATTTACTTCAGCCATTTCCATTTATCTGCCAACCTACCAAATTCAGGTTGACAGCAGATATGTTATGAAAATAAGCTAAGAGTACTGCCCCTGTCATGTAGTTTCAGTCTGATATCAGTGTACCTATTAACAGCAACATTAAAGTTACATTTTTTGACATGAATCTTCCACGTCACAAAAAATGGACACCTTTCTGAGATTCTAGACATTGCTTAAAGTTCAAAATGCTCATTTGATATTCATTCCTTTAGAAGGACAATTTGGAGTACACACTTCTGTACATCTTTGTTTGAAATCTAGGTAGACGAGAATCAATTTTCAAAATTATATCATTTTATTCAGATTAATCATTGATCTCGGCCTCCCCTCCACCCAAATGCTTTCTACTAATGATCATCAACAAGATCATACTGCTCTTTGTTTGCAAAGCATCTTTCCAACATAAACATTTGAAGCAAACTGCATAACACACATTTATGTTTTCATCTCTGAATGAACTTAAATACATATAACCTCTATAGAGTTCAAAGTTGGGAAAGAAAACAGGATGACTCAGGAACAGCAGGACAAAGACACTTGAGACAAGAGGAAGAGAATCAGCTAGGCAATGGCTAGTAGGTCAGCTGGAGAGCTATCATTGTATTTGTAAGTCCATGTCCCATTAGGGGCAAGGGTCCTAAGAACATAATACATACTATAACTGGAAGTTTGGAATGGTTGACACACTACCATCCTGTTAGGTACGTATGGACCAGTGAGCTGAGGCAGACTGGCCAACAAGCATAGAATTTTTTGTTCAACAGTATCCTGTAGGGCAGATTATGTCTGACCAATGGTCTGGATAATACTTTATAGTGTGCAGACTTAGTTATTAGCTGGTGAATTATCCCATGAACTCGTTTCAGTTCTGCCATGGTTGACAGCTAGCAGTACATGTTGTGACATGTCAAAGATACTCATACTGAACAAGAATGCCACCTCAGTTTTAGTAACGCATACAAATAAGCAGGCCTGCAGGCTCCATGGGGCACGACAGACAAATTTTGTTTTCACTTAAAATGTGAAATACTAAAGTGAATATGCTTGGGGGAAAATATCCCAGGATCATTTGATTCAATTGTATTTTAATGCTGTCTTACATAGCATTTTCTACACACACACGCGCGCGTGCGCGCACACACACACACACACACACACACACACACACACACACACACACACACACACACACACACACACACACACACACACACACACACACACTTGATAGTGTTGTGGTTTGTTCAGAATAAGTCTATAAATAGTACATGCAGAAAACAAAATAACTAATAGTACACAATGTCAAATTTGGAGACGATCAGTGAAAAAGTGTGGATTCATATTAATAATTAAAAGGCGGACACACAAATACTACAAAACACACAGACAGACAGAAGAAGCTTTATACCTTATAGTATCATGTTTAAAAAGTATGTTGATATTGATGGAATTTTCGGGGGGGGGGGGAAAAAAGCTGATAGACACGATGGTTAATACTGTTGTTTTGTTCCCAATTTGTTTTTGGCAGGCAAATCTCACATGGCTATCGTTCAACGGTTACAAAACGAAGGTGATCACGATCCTTACTTTGAGAACATCGGAGTGGTTACCTTGGAAGATGTCATTGAGGAGATCATCCAGTCCGAGATCATCGATGAAACTGATATCCTAAGTGAGTCTTTTGTTAAATAATTCTTGTTTAGAATAGTCTGTTATGGCAGGGAAAGGGTGTTTTGTTGTTTTTAATAGCCTTAGTTCTGTTTCACCTCCACATTCTTTATTGTGAGTGATATACACGCGCGTGCAAGCATGTGCATGCGCGTGTTGGTCACTTGGTGTGTGTGTGTGTGTGTGACCATGTAACTGGATTCATGACACTGTGTGCTTTGTGAGCTTGAGCAGATTTACCATGTTTTTGAGTTTTTTAACACTTTTTTCTTTTTAGATTAAAGTAGAAATTTAACATTGTCAAATCTATCATGTAGGTGAAATGCACACATTTTATGTGTTCAAAGATGTGATTGAGAGAACTGAGTTCTTGATGTGAAAGTTTTTTTGGTTTTTTTTTTAAAGTCTGTGCATTAAGTTTAATGACTGCAAAGTTTATATGAATTTTGTTTTAATTCGTGTTGCACAATAGACTTGTAAAAGTTGTTACATCATGATGATTAGCTTGAAGTGGATTTGATGGCAATAGTGGAAGAAAATGTGCAGACTGTCAATGACCTGGCTTTGTCCAAACATGTCAGCAGATGTCAGTCACTCAGTGTGATAAGCAAATCACAAAGTGGTGAAAAAAACCTTCCACACTCTGTTTTAAATGGATGGATTGATTGTGGAGTTTAGATACTTCTTCTTATGATCAGCATAAATTTATCAGACATTGATGATCATTCTGTGTAATTTCATTCCTGTTTACTGCACTAGTAAGATCAACCTACTAATCATTTCAGCGGACAACCGGCGGAAAAAGCCCCGTGAACGTCAGCGTGAGCTGGAGTACGATGTGTTTGATCAGAAGCATGAACATGGACCAAGGATCTCCCAGCAGGTGGCATTTGCTGCCTACCAGTTCCTCTCCACTGGTCAGTACATTGTTAAATCACCAGTGAACTCTTCTGGCCTTCCACTGAGGAAAGGCAAAAGTTGCCTACATTTTGGAAGGAGGGTGGGCTGGGTGTGTGGGAGGGCGTAGTCCAGCTGGAGGAGAGAAAGCTCAGAGAGAATGATTTCAAGAATGAATGAAGAATGAGAGTCTCTGCTGCTTGGAACAGAATGTGATCGTCTCTCGTCATTTTATGTCTGTGAATGAAGGTTTTGGGTTGGTTCTGATTGGCCACTTGCATTAGGTAGTTTTGGTGAAGAAGATGGAAGTCTAAATGATAGTCAGCAGCTGATCTGGGTTCAGTGTCTCACAACACTGTTGAAATCAAGTCAAGAAAAATTTTGACTGAAAGTATTAAGAATATTGTAGATTTATGTTGGTGTGTCTCCTGGACCAGTTGTCCCAGAACATACACAGGGCACACACCCACCAGCTTAGGCCTAATGCAACATATCATCACCATCATCATTATTATTATCATCATCATCGCCATCATCTTATCATCATCATCATCATCATCATCATCATCATCATCATCATCATTATCGTCATCATCGTCATCGTCGTCATCATCATCATCATCATCATCATCATCATCATCATCATCACTGTCTTCAGTTAGGGAGGAGGTTGTTCCTTTAGCATCAGAATATGAGCCTAATCAGATATGACAAAAGCTACACTTATTTTCTTACATCATCACCACCACCATCATCACCAACTTTTATCAGAACACATCACTGCCATTGTTGAAACTAGCACTGTCATTGGCAACCAGATGTCAGCATTTGTGCTCCCATTGTCTTTTTAACTCAACTTGTTAACCTGTATCACAAGGTGATTGGTCAGATCAGACTCCAAACCATACATTCACATTTGGTGACAATTTGCTCCACAGTGGATAGGAATGTTAGTAACCTGCAGGTACAAAATGTCACCCAAATGCACCCCATGACAGTTTGTTCTGCAAGTTGGTAAAAAAATGTCTCCCAATTGAAATGTTGTAGTGGGATGATATTTTGTATTACAATGTGAATACAGTTTGTCACAGGTGACATTTTGTATTATGGTCTCAATACAGGATGCCACAGTTGATATTTTGTACTACAGCATCGGTACAGAATGCCACAGTTGATATTTTGTACCACAGTGTCAGTACAGAATGCCACAGTTGATATTTTATACCACAGTGTCGGTACAGAATGCCACAGATGACATTTTGTACCACAGTGTCAGTACAGAATGCCACAGAGGTGACATTTTGTATCAGAGTGTCAGTACAGAATGCGACATTATACTTATAGTGTCCATGCAGAATAGCACAAGCGCCATTTTTTTTTTTTTATAATTTCAGTACAGAATGCCACAGGCAAAATTTTGTATCACAGTGTCAGTACAGAATGCCACAGGCAAAATTTTGTATCGCAGTGTCATTTCATCATGCCATAGGTGACGTTTTGTGCCACGATGTTGGTACAGAATGCCACAGTTGACATTTTGTAGTAAAGTGTCAGTACAGATTGCCACAGGTGACATTTTGTAGTAAAGTGTCAGTACAGAATGCCGCAAGTGACATTTTGTAGTAAAGTGTCAGTACAGAATGCCACAGGTGACATTTTGTAGCAAAGTGTCTGTACAGAATGCCACAGGTGACACATTTTTTAGCAAGTGTCAGTACAGAATGCCACAGGTGACATTTTATAGCAAAGTGACAATACAGAATGCCACATATGACATTTTGTACCACGGCCACAGTATCAAAACAGAATGCTACAGATGACATTTTGTATCACAGTGTCAGTACAGAATGCCACACATGACAGCTTGTACCAGGGTGACATTATGTATCACAAAAGACGCTATGGAGTTCTCATTGTAGTCAAAGACTATAGGACAGGGCTGTTTATGCGTTGTCCCTAAAGGAGTAGTGACAGCCCCTGAAAGCACCCTATGTGTTTGGCTTGGCAGTTATGATAATGTAACTGAAAACAGGGTCAATAGATATAATGGATTATGCCATCTGTGTTCACATGTCCTAGTGGGCATTGAGGCCTCTCTGTTGATAAAAACCAGATCAAGAATGGGACTTGGGGATGTCTTTGGAAACGAATATTGTAATAAGGGTATCTGTTGCCAATGAATGTTGTATAAGGGTATTTGTTGGCAGTGAATATTGTATAAGGATATCTGTATAGTCTCTCTCCTTCTCTCCCTCATTCTCTGACATTTTCTTGCAGTCTTAGTCTTATGCTCGCCAGCTTGCTCATGTCTGACCCACAGTGGCAAAATTTCAGGGCAAGATAGCAAGGCGTCATTCTGTCTGTGCGCTGTTGGTAGGATTAAGAGAGAGGAACGAAAATGGGTCATACTATTTAACATTGGTGTAGTTTAGTGTTGGTAGTTATCTGTAGTTTGATTTAGAAAGTAAAAGTGATGACTGGGTGTGCAGTTTTTAATTTTGAAGAAGGGGAGAGAGAGAGAGAGAGAGAGAGAGAGAGAGAGAGAGAGAGAGAGAGACAGACAGACAGACAGACAGACAGAATGTCGGTTTGAGTGAGGAGAGAGTAGTGTATGTGTGTGAGAGAGTATGTATGTGTGTGTTGCAGTGTGTGTGTGTGTGTGTGTGTGTGTGTGTGTGTGTGTGTGTGTGTGTGTGTGCATGTGTGCGTGCATGTGTGACTTTGAGAAGGAAAGAGAGAAAGATACAGACAGAGACAGAGAGAGATGGAGACAGAGTGTGTAAGTGTGTGTGTGTGTGTGTGTGTGTGTGTGTGTGTGTGTGTGTGTGAGAGAGAGAGAGAGAGGGAGTGCATGCATGTATACATGTGTATGTCTGAATAGATGCATGCTATAGGTAACATAGATGGAGTAAACTTTTTTTTTCTTAAAATTTTGTTGTTTTTAACACCATCAGAATCACACCTCACTATCATTTTCACTTTTCACACACAAAAAGAGAACATGTAAGTTCTCTGTTTCACTGTGCAATTATAAAGTTATTGAAGTCAGCAGTAAGTTTCAGTAGAAAACTAATTTTAAACAAGATGCAAAGCATATAAACGTACTCCTAGTTTATCCTAGATATGCATGACATATTCCATAAAGAGGTAAAACTGTCTTGGGCTGGTATAACCGTTCGAAATGGCTATCCTGGTAAACATCGGCCATCATCTGTGACCTATAATGAACATACAAATTTCAGAAAGTTCGGCGAAGAACTTTCTGAGATTTTCCATAAAGAAGAAAACTATTATGGCCATTAGTAACGGCTATAACGGTAAACTAAAACATCAGGCATCATCCGTGACCCATAATGAACATACCTTCTAATTTTCACAAAAGATCGGCCAAGTACTTTCTATTCCATAAAGAAGAAAAAAATCACACAGCCCGTTACAGCCATTAGTAATGGGTATAAATGGTAAACTAAAACATCAGGCATTATTCGTGACCCATAATGAACATGCCTACAAATTTTCAGAAAGATCAGCCAAGTACTTTCTGAGATATTCTTCTATAAACAAGAAAAAGCGTTACAGACCATTACAGCCGTTAGTAACGGCTATAACGGGGTAAACTAAAACATCAGGCATCATTCGTGACCCATAATGAACATACCTGCTAATTTTCACAAAGATCAGCCAAGTACTTTCTGAGATATCCATAAATAAAAAAAAAAACGTTACAGGCCGTTACAGCCATTAGTGATAGCTGTAATGGTAAACTAAGATGTCGGGCATCATCTGTGACCCATAACGAACACATCTACTAATTTTCAGAAAGATTGGCCATGTAGTTTTGTCTGGAGCGAGTGAAACACATTTGACCACGGACGGACGGACACACACACACACACACACACACACAGAGCATTTAAGAACTGGGAGTACAAAAAAATGAAGGTGTCCTGAGGCAGTGTGTGGGCTGTGATGGCAGTGTTTGCGTTGGTCATTGATCATCCTGAGAGTTCGTGTTGACAGTGTTGAGCACTGAGTGGGTTGAATGCACCACAGCCACATAGGTGATGTTATTTCCCTTATCGGTAAGGTACTGTTTTTTTTTTTTTTTTTTGTTGGTCTATAGGGAGATATGCAAAAACTGCATTCCAGTTTCAACACACACACACACACACACACACACAAAACTTGTGGGAAAGATTGAAAATGGAAGATTGATGAGCACATTTATAATCGGGGCCCGACTTTTTGTGCAGATGTGGAATAGTAAGGTGATCCAGGATCTGTTTGGGTTTGGTGGAGAACTTCACTATTCCAACAGCCCTTCTCGTTTAAAATCATTAGTGTCATTATTGTTGAGAGCCCTTACATAGTGTCTGGACAAACTAAGCCCTAGGGGGGTTAAAGTACACAAAGGGCTTTCGGAAGAGCTGCGGGCTGGAGCTAATCATTCATTTCCTGTATCATTCAGTTGCATATGAGTCACTCACTGAGTCAGTTTTTCAAACATTCCTTTGTTTTATTATTCTATTTTGTTTTCAAAGAGACTGCGTGTATCACGCTGTATCAGTGTATGTTTAAAGTGGGAAGAGAGAAATGTGCTCCCTCACCCTTTACCCCTTGTCCAACCCTCCTTTCTTTCCTAGTGTTGGCTTTCTATTCTGGGCAATGCTGTTGCTAGTGTAATCAGTTTGTGCCCCCCTACCGCCTGCTGGCACCTCCTTAATTCTTTCCTTATCATTATTTTTCTTTTCTTTAAGATGCTTATGTTCTGTTTGTTTGTGTTGAGACCCCTTGTCTATCCCCACCCCTTTCCTTCCTCACCTCACCTCTTTTCTTTTCCCTTCTCTCTCTCTCTCTGTCTCTTCCACACTCCCATTCTCTTTCTCTTCTCCCCCCCCCCCCCCCCCCCCCCCCCCCCCCTCCACTTCCTTCCATACCCCCCACCCCTCTCTTTCTCCCTGTCTGTCTCTCCACACTCTCATTCCCTTTCTCTCATTCCTATTTCCCCATCATCTCGCCCCTCCATCCCTCCACCCATCTTCTGCCATGTGTCCCACCTCTTCCCTCCCTGCTGCTACTTCTTCCCAACCTCCGTTTCTTCCACACAACATCTCTACTATCCTGTTGTCCCCCTGTCTCACTCCTCCCTCCCCCCCCCCCCCCCCATTTCATCTCTGTGTTTTCCCCCAGGTGCCTTCCCCCTCACACTGTCCACCCCCACCTTCCCCATGAAACAGAACAAGCCTTTCTCCTTAGGGAGTTGCTGCATCTGGCAATGTGTGTTGTATCAAAGTGCCTGGCAGACCGTTTTTCCATCCCCCCTCAGAAACGATGATCATTTTTCTTGAGGGACACTGGAAAATGATAAGTTGTTCTCTCCATTCTTTCCTCATTTTTTTTGCCTGTGTGTGTGTGTGTGTGTGTGTGTGTGTGTGTATGCGCGCGCACGCATTGTCCCTGCCTGAAGGACAGGTTGAAAGTACTAAAACATGTTATATCTATTTTTTAACTTGTCTGTTCCATTTGTTCGGCAGTTTAGTAACTTGTCTGTTGCACTCCTGCCTTAGTTACCGCCTGCAGTCACTCAGGATACTTTGAAACGGTCTGTTCAGGATGTCAGTGTGACTGGAATGTGTCGTATACTGGTAGCCTTGTTGCAGACCCTTCCTGCCCGCTCCCTGGAAACAAAGATGATTTCTCCCTCAGCCACTCTTCTTCTTTCCCTTACCCACAGGGCCGTATAGCTGGGTTGGTAGAGTGCCTGACTAGAGATCGTGGTGATCCTGGGGTTGTAGGTTTAAATCTCTGCTCGGGCATTTCAGAACTGGGGGGAGTGGTGGGGGTGGGGTGTGGGGGGGAATATTTTTTCTTCAGAGTTAATGTTGGTTTTGTCACCACTTTCCTAACAAGTCTTTTGAAAGAGATTATAAACTGAGGTTCTGTGCGTGAACGCATGCACATACCTTTGCATGCACATGAAATGTCATCACCGACTTTTGGAAGAGAAAGCCAGTTTGGGTGTTGGTATGGATGACCCATATGAACACATTGCATGCACCGAAAAATGAAAATGTGAAAGGAAAAAGATAGACTGACGGACTGAATGACTGGGGAAACGACTGAATGTAGCGTGGCAGCAGTCAGCTCTTTAGTTGTCTGTATCCTGATAGGCAGCCTGCTGTGTAAAGGCAAGACTAGATTGTAAAGTGCATAGAACATGGTCTCAGACCTAGGATAGGTGCAATATTGTAAGCACTTTTAGTGATAATGATGATAATTATGATAGAAACAACTGCTGTTTCTCTCCAGATAGTTAAGAGTATCTGGCAGTGCATTGTATACTGTGCCTTGTTCAGTTGCTGTGTACGTCTGGCAATGTGCTGTGTACTGTGCCGTTCTGTGTATGTCTGCCAGTGCGGTATGTACTGTGCTGTTCCGTGTATGTCTTGCAGTGAAGTGTATATTGTGCTTTACAGCCTACATGAGGCAGTGTGCTCCATATAGATTTAACCTCACAGCATGTCTAGCATGTATGTTGTGCCATGCACAGCGGTGGAACCCTTCAAGGAGCAGTACATCACCAGGAGCGTGCTGAAGCAGCTGATCCGCAAGAACATCTTCATCACCCTCAGCCCCAGCTCCGAGGACGAGGGCAAGAACTTCATCTACAAGCACGGCAGGGACTGTGACTACTTCATCCTGCTGCTGGAGGGTGGGTGCCTTTTCTTGTTAGCTTGTGGTGGTTGTCGTGAAGGGCGTCGGAGGATAGTGGGAGTCTCGGTTGTGAGGTCAGAGATTTAAGGCCTAGCTGTTGTGGGCGGCTGAAGTGTGGTGTGGGATTTTTTGGGAGGTCCAAGGTCAGTAGTGCGTGTAGACCCACTACTGCCTGAACCCCTGTTTTGTTTATAAGTATCACAGATGTGAAAACTGTGTGGAAATGCATTGATGTGCTTTCGCATTAAAAAAAAAAAAAAAAAAACCCTAACAACCAAAAACTCACACTTCCTGCCTTCTGTGGACATCGATTGTGACCACAAAAAAGGTGTAAACGGATAGCAGTTCATGTGGAGTGCAGTCCCTTGGCTAGGTTTTGTAAGTTTCCATTTGATTGGCCAAATTTGATCAGTCTGCTTGTTCTGTAGTTTGTCATCTGTGAGGAATGTGCATCGTCATTAAGAGTTTGCAGCGTTGAAGCAATATCAAGAATGAAGAAACTGATAAAGAATGTGGCTACAGGTTTGGACCTTGCTGGTTTTCAGGACGAATAGGACAATTCATGTTGGACTGTATGCATTTTTCCCCAGAGACCCCTCTCGCATGGCATGTCTGTGCAGGCAGAGTACCAGATGCAGTGTTTGAGATTCATGAGCGGTGTTCCTTAAAACGCACCATTGGGGGTTACTTTATGCATAGAGTTTGCAGTTTGGTGCACCGATTTTCACACAGAGGGTCCCAGGGATGCACAGTTTGTTTTGGTCAACTCACATGTATGGTAGTTTCTCTGCAGCTTTGTTCTGAGTTGAAAGATATGAACTTTTCAAGAAATGCAGTGACTCTGTTTCATTGATAAATGCGGTCAAACACTTTAATTTTACAGTTGTGGCCCCTGAGTATGCAAGTCTTCACATCAGTTTTGGGAAAGACGCTGTCATGGTTTTGATTCAGTGGCTCTAAGCTACAATGTTTGTTGATGTCATTTTCAAGTTTGTTGAAGAGATCGATAAAAATAGGGACAATGCTCATACTACCACCATGGCTGTTCATTGATGTAAAAAATGTTACCTGCATGTTAAATTCAGTTCCATCTTTCAAAAGAGCAAGCCATCATGTACCAGGGGATGTGGATGACACAACACATGGACACTTGGCTAATTCTGCTAAGTTCTGAAGTTCACTGCCTTAAACAAGTAGAAGTACAATGCTAGTGATGGTGAACTGTTATTGTCAAAAACTATCGATTGTAAGGGTAACTCAAGGCCAGTGTAAAAGTATTATAAAGAAAAAAGATTTGGCAAAACTAGATTAGCAGTAAATTTTTTGTAGTTGTTGATTTTTTTTTTTGTATGTTTTTTTCGTTGGGGGGGTTCCTGTTTTAGACCTTCCTTCTCATTTTTTTTTCCTACCATTTTGTTCTTGGAGAAGAATCTCCATTTAATTGGGAGTTTTCTCCATGTTATAATTGGAAGGGTGATTGTGGGGATGGGGGTGCAGTTGTTGTCTACAATAGGATTTAAGATTTTTCGTTTACTTTTTAAGTTTTTGGTGGAAAGCACATCAATGAATACTTATGTTGATACCCGTCTCTGTGTGCCATGTTCCATGGTGTTATGTAAAGGAATGGACTACTGTGGTTGATGCAGCATTGTATCATTAAGAATTTCTTCAAATTTTTATAGATAGTGAGGACCCTCAGATTTCAACAAAGGACCCTCAGACTTTTCAAGAGAGGGTCTCAAGGACCCCTGGTTTTAAAGACTGTAAGGAACATCGATTCTTGCCTGGCACGATATGTCGACAGCTTTTGATATTGTTTTACCTTTTGTCCTGACTGAA
This sequence comes from Conus betulinus, assembly GCA_016801955.1. NCBI lineage: Eukaryota > Metazoa > Mollusca > Gastropoda > Neogastropoda > Conidae > Conus > Conus betulinus. The sequence goes on along the minus strand of JADBJO010000672.1, from coordinate 276,145 downwards.
CCTTACCTTTGACACATCACGTACTGCTTTTATTTGTTCCCATCTTATTCGTCAAATTCAACGATTTGTGAAATTAAAGACAATCTATAACAGCTGATGGCCGGCCTTCTGTCCTTCTCCCCTAGGTACCTTGAAGGTGAAGCCCCACAGGCCTCTGTGCTTAGGTCTGTTTGCTTTATGCTGAATATTTACCCTCTGTCCAATAGTATTTCTGAATTATGTCATATCACAAATGTACCGGCGACACTCAGCTAGGAGATTCTGCTCCGCCCTGTGATGTGTCATTCTTCACAACATCTTCCTTTGCATCTCCCGTGTCAAAGACTGGGTGCTGCTGAACAAACTTGATCTCAGTGGCAGCAACACTGAGGCAGGCACTCGGTGCTGGCGCTTAGAACTCATTTTCTCTTATCATAGACAGTGTTTTATGTATTGCAAGCTTTGAAACTTCTCTGCATAATCTAGATATTATGATCAGTGCATAGGTGTCCATACATATTCACATCAGTCGAATCTGTCAGTCTGCCATGTGTGAACTCAGACAAAATTGCATCAGTGCGTAGCTTTTTCATTCTGGAAGCCATCATTCAGCTGGTCACTTCCATGGTTCTGAGTCACCCTGACTGCTGTCATTCACTGCTCACTGGTTAGTCTCCTCAGCAAATTTCTCTTGTTCGGAGCATTCAGAACAACGCTACCTGCTGGGTTTTCAGAAATTCAAGAAAAGAGCATGTTACTCCACTGATGATGAAAATTCTACTGACCGCCAGCTTTATCATCGCAGTTGATGTTCTGAATTGTTGCGCTAGCTTATGTATGATTTAGTGCCTGAGTAATACAGTGTGTATGTTGTGGTCTTTTTGAAAGAAAAAAAAAAAAGAGAAGTGAAAAGAGTATCTTGTAGCCAGTCAAAATAAAAATTTGAGAACTGTACCAGGTATTAGTGAACGGGAATGCATGGAGTATTTGAGAACCAGGTTTAGGGACCTGCCAGAAGACGCTGCGATGATCAGGACTGAATTTCTGGAATCGCTGTTTATCATTCACATTCTGTATCATAAGCATCATCATATCATATCATCATGTAGAAAAGTTCGATAAAACCCAGAAAGCAGATTTGATCTGTTTGTAACAGCTTATGTTTTGGGGCAGTGGTCAGGGCGAGGGGGGGGGGGGGGGGGGGGGGGGTAAGGAGGTTCACCAGTTAACAGCCACATGTGTTCAGTCGTTCGTGGGCTAATAGCTGGTCTGATTGGCTTTGACAGGTCATGTGGAAGTGGAGATTGGCAGAGAGAACCTCAAGTTTGAATGCGGACCGTTCAATTACTTTGGAGTGGAAAGCTTGGATTGTGAGTAGCCCAGTGATGTGGAACAGTGGGTCTGATGTTTCTTGTCATGCTCCATAATGATTGCTGTTTTAATGATATGATGATAGTTATGTGCATGTGCAGACATTCACACACACACACACACCACACACACACACACACACACACACACATGCACGCACACATGCACACGCGCATGTGCATGCTCACACACACACACACACACACACACACACACACACACACACACACACACACACACACACACACACACACACACACACACACACACCCCATCCCCTACACACACAGACTAATGATGAAAAGTATGAATTTGATAAGTAGATAACCACTGTAACAAAACAAAATAATCGGACACACAGAGATACATACATAAACATACACCCACACCCCAATCATGCAGGCATTCATTGGCATGTGCGTAGATGTGTTTGTGTGTGTTGCACTTTTTTTTTTATTGAATAATGTGAAAAACACTACCAAAAAATGTTCAAATACTTTTTTTTGGGGTATATATATGTATGTTATGGATATTACACGTCAATTACTCAGCATAGTTCTGCTCTCCTGTAGATGAATAGTGGGTTTTTTTTCTTTGTTTTTTTTCACACATCCATCACTGTGTTATAGGTCTGCGCGACATCAAGATGGAATCCTTGAAAGACTCACGAGATCTGCGCCTGCTGCCGCCGTACACACCTGACTTCTCCGTGCGTATCGTGACCCCCGTGCAGTTCCTGCGCATCCGACGCGTGCACTACCTGGCAGCGCGGCGCACCTCCAGCATGATGGTTTCCCGACCGGGGGAGGACTCCTGCCAGGAGGAGGCTTTCCATAAGGAATGGCACCGTACCCTGGCGGACGCCATCTCCCGCAACACCAGCATGGCCGGCATGAGTGAGATGGAGGAGCCGGGCCACAGCCTGCTGGAGATGGTGCACAAGAGGGCGCTGACATCGGAAAGCTCCCTGAAAGACAAGATCGTGGCCAACTCCTCCCACGCGACTAAAGACGACCTGGATGACCGAGGGGGTCAGGACACGTCAGAGAGCGTGGAGGAGAAGGCCAGCGGCGGTTCCCTGAGGACCCAGAGTTCCAAGGGCAGTCTGCTGTCCAGTGGCAGTCAGCCGGGGCCAAGCTCCAGACGCCGCCCAAAGAACAGTGGTGGAAGCCCTGGTGACGGCGGAGATGGAGAACGGGTCGGAGGTCAGGGACAGCGAGAACAGCCCCTCCCGACAGGCCGGCTATCTGTGTGACGGGGATGTGAATTTCATACCCCCGCAGAGGACTGAAGTGGACCTGTCCCCTGAGGAACGGGGGGGTGGGGGACAGGGTGCCACTGATGAGTGTCCGTGACGACAGGACTACCCTCATTGGCCAGAAGGGTCTTGCCGAGGAGGAAGATGAGCAGTGTCCTCTGGTCAGCAAGCAGGGTGACGCCCACAGGACAGATGTGTGTTTGACAGTGAGGTGGGCAGGGCCTGAGTGTGGATCTGTGTTAGCAGTGAGCAGCAAAGAAAGGAAGGGAGGGGGGAGGGAGATAAGAGGGGGAAGAAGTACTTGAAAGAAGGATGCATGGGGGGGTATGGGGGTGGCTTTGTGTTAACAGTCAGCTGAAAACAGAGTAAGTTGGGATTTAGATCAGTAATTCCCCTGTCAGATCAGGAGGCGGGAAGGTTGGAGAGGGTACGTGGTAAACAGAGGAAAATGAGGAAATTGGAAATGGGTGGGCTGCTTGACGAGGGTATGAAACGGTTTCATTTGTCTTGTGGGAACGATAGCGACAGAGATGAGACCTGACAGGACTGCTCTGTGTTTGAAGTGAGCTAGAAAAGGAGGAGGGCAAAAGTGACGTGCGGTTAGAAGCCTGATCAAGGGATCACAAGAGAGAGAGAGAGAGACACACACACACACACAGGGTGATTAAATAGAAAGCGTTTCATGATGTAATTATGTACATAGAGGTACTGCTTGGCTTTGTTTGTTGAAGAGGACCTTACTGCCTTTGGTAGATTTTCATTATGTCACATCATGTGTGCTTAGCAGTGAAAAGCTGGATGATAACAAGAATAAAGAATTATTTATTAAACCTTTATATGTAAACAAAACCCCTTGGTGGACACACACACACACACACACACACACACACACACACACACACACACACACAAAAAAGTGGATCACATTGACAGAAGATGATGATTAGTTGAAGTTAATCCTTAATTTGTGCGTAAACGATGGATAAGGATTTTACAGGCTGTCAGATTTGGAACAAGCAGCAAGAAGAGGTCTTGAGATTTGTATTTCTTCATCTTTAGATGACACACTTAATTGAAAGAGTTCAATGCTTTCTTGATTGGTCCGCTGCACATAGCAATAAGAATGATGGTGAAATCCTGTCAGCATTGATGTACTTTGTGTACGGCTGATTGAATACACATTCATTGCTAGTCTGTGAAAACTAGTGCTGCTTATCTTAATTGGATGTATATGTTGTTGAGTTAGGTTTTACCTTGATGGTTTTTTGTTGTTGTTGTTGCTGAATATAAAAATTTGCTGCATTTAAAAGAGTGAACAATTGTAAACAGTGTATTTGCGTAAAAAACTTGGCGCTTTTTTTTGTAGAAAGTGCTGATAACGAGTGCTACATACATTAATTATAATTTCATGATTGTAGTATCATGTAAGTCTCATCTATCAGTAAATGCTTAAAAGACCTTATAATTATGTTATGTGATTTTTTAGATTGATGAAAATTATTTGATATAAGGAAAAAAGAACGGACCAAATACTATGTATTTGCATGCTACAGTGCATTGTATGTTGAGTGCAAAAGACTTTTAAACCAGGTTTCTGAGACCTGGGTGTCTCACAACAGATTATTTCTTATAATCTTATTCAGTCATTGTCGACCTGATTGATTGATCATCATACGGGAAACGAGAAAATCGGTGCAGCCTGATGAAAGCTGTGTGCAACATGTCTTGAATAATTTGCTTTTTAGCGGTTGCTTTTTGCTAGTGCTTCAGGAGCAGCCTAACACTGGCAATGGCTGAAGTGTGTGTGTGTGTATGACTATGAGAGAGAGTTTGTGTGTGTGCTTGTGTGTGTGTGTGTGTGTGTGTGTGTGTGTCTGTGTGTGTGTACGTTTTTGTGTACATATTTTTCTTTGTTTTGGTGTGTCTTTCTTTGTTTTGGTGTGTCTTTCTCTGTGTGACACTGATCGAGACACATGGAAACTGTTGTTTTTCTTCACAGGCTTTTTCACACTATGGAAAGATTGTTAACTGGTAGTGGTACTGTCAGATAGACCAATTTTTGTTTTGTTTTCTGGTTTTTATCACTTAAATTCTTTTTTTTTTTTTTTTTGGTGGGTGGGGGGGGGGGGGGTGTGTTAAAAATATAGTCAGATAGACCAAGTTTTCTTTTTGTTTCTGGTTTTTTATCACTTAATTTTTTTTGTGTGTTAATATTGTTTTAAATATACTTCCAGATGTCTCTAATTTCATGTGAAATTTTGCGAAACAAGACCAGTTTTCAGCATGATTTCAGTCATTATTTTCCTGGCCATTATTTTGTTGCGTGTTTTAAAACTAAAGTGTATTTTTGTGCCTGACTTTGAAATGGGCACAGATGTTTTGGCGCTTAGACTTGGCGTTTCTGTTGATATTGTATGTGCGTTTAATGAGCTGGTTATGTGTTACTCAGTGATTGTTGAAAACTGATTGACTTGATTATTGTGTGTTCTCTCTTAGAAAGTCAGCCATTGTCGACACAGATGGAAGCCATTGTCAACAAACTTTTGTTTCATTAAAATGTGTGTGACTCGCTTTCAGTCAGTAACTTAAGTTAGTAACTTGCACAAATAACAGATTGCACAAGACCAACTGGATACAGGGGTGTAAAAAGTATGAACCAGTGAAAAGAATGAGAAAAGTGGTGCACGCTTCTGGCACCTGGTCTTAAAGAAGCATGAAAATGAGATACTGTGTAAACACGCACACACACGCACGCATGCATGCGCACACGCATGCATGCACGAACGCACATGCGCGCACACACAGCGCACACACACACACACACACACAAAAACAAAACAAACAAACCCCCCCCCCACCTTCATAATGTTTGTCTGTGCTTGCATATGACCGTTTAGTCGGTAAGAGACAAGAGGGTTGGTTCGTTCTTAACCCAGTCCCAGGAAAAGTATGGTAATCATTGGTAGTGCAGGATATCATTTTCAGTCCTCTGCAGGAGGCTGCGAGTCAACTTGAAAACAGTGTGACAGATCATCACTATATTTGATCAGCTTGTTGGTGTGATGTGTTTTGGCTGTGTGTCTGAAAGAAGACAGACACAGATTGCAGCAGTACTGAAAGTGAGCCAGAGAATAAACTTAATGATTGTTTTAGACATGATGATACAAAACAGTGAGATGAAATTTCCACAAACTTATCTTTGGAGATCAGAAACAACTAGTTTTCTGTAAAAACATGTCCGAAACGATAATTCCCTAATTGATGTTTATGGGAGAATGGCAAAATCCTCTCATTGACAGTCTTCTGAGGAGTATCAGTGTATGCCTGTTTATGTCGGTTATTTGTGATATTTGAAAGAGACATATTGGTTAAAAATCACCCCTTCTTTGTGTGTGTGTGTGTGTGTGTGTGTGTGTGTGTGTGTGTGTGTTCCTTTTGTGTATTCATATAACACAGTCGATGTCCTCAAATAGTTATGTACTGTTTCTTTCTTTTTCTTTTTCTTTTTTTTTTTTTTTTTTTTTTTTTTTAAAGTTTTTAAATCCACAAACTTGCATATTCTCAGTTCTATAAGAAATCATAGATATGTTAGCGCTTAAGGATAAACAACATTTTTCTGAATCAAGAGGTTTCAGAACTCTGAAACTAGTTATTTTGGTTGTCTTGTTTAGACCCCGGTGGTTATGTTTACTCTCGAACTGGTGTATGTAACCAGTGGATCATATATTGCAAAAAGAAAAAAGAAGAAAAGACAAAAAGAAGACTGAAAAAAAAAAGTACTCTTGTTTGTATACTGACATCCATGTGTCACCGCATTGTCCATTTTTATGGAATCATACCTTCTAATAGTTTACTGTGATTGTAATGTTGATGTTCACTCCTTTCGGGCCATCTAGATTTGGCATGTGTAGGTGCATGTGTGTGTGTGTGTGTGTGTGTGTGTGTGTGTGTGTGTGTGTGAAGAATTTGTAATGTCTGGTTTACTCAGATGGTGCCATTTTTATTCAGAATGTATACACTACGAATGCCAAAGAAAGCTATAGATGTGTTTAAATAAAACATCGTATGAATTCAATTATCAACAGTATTTGTTTCCATCACACACATACAGACACACTCACAGACACACAACACACACACACACACACATGCATGCACGCACACACATACGTACACACAAGCACGCGCAAGAACAATTTAGTAACATGCCTTTTGAGAGAAAAAAAAAAAATTTAACCTCGATCTACAATCAGTTACAAAGCATTTGACAAAAACTTTGTTAAATTTTAATCATAAACAGCATTTAACTAGAACTTGCTTCAATTGAAGAACATGTTATGAATGAATGTAATCAGTTTATGGATGAACTGAACATACGAACAGCATTTAATACTTGTACTTTGTAGTTGTAGATAGAGTGTTGTATTTATAAATGGACAGTTTGACATTTTAATTGATTCAGCCTGCTAATGTCTCATAACACATGCACACACACACACACACACACACACACACACACACACACACACACACACACACACACACACACACACACACACACACGCATGCACGCGTGAACGCATGCGCGCATGCACACATGCATGTACACATTTTAAGTCGATTTTTGAAGCCAGAGTGTCGTGATGTCCATCATAGATAGAGAACAGTTCTCATTGATTTATAATCTTGTCCAGTGCTCCATTGAAATACTCTTGTGTGGAGAAGAGTTTTTCTTGTAATCTGATCAGTGATGGTCATGTTATGTTAGGAACCAGTGTAGGTAGAAACACTCCTAAATGTCTAGAAATGGCTCCATAATAATGGCATTTGTCCAATAATCTCTTCCTGTGAATCCGTGTTATCAGCTTTTATCCAGCAATGTCTGGAAGCACATTCTTCAGGATCTCTGCACAGATCATGGAAATCAACAGTCATGATTTTTTTTTTTAAGTGTGATTTTTCATGAATTTAAAGTCAGTGAATCATGGTTCATGTCATTCAAAAGTCAAGGAATTGAAAACAAAACCGTTGAGAAACACAAACACTTGGTTTGGGCGCGTCACAGAAACGGTCATATCGATGATTCTGAAAACAGTTGGAGAATACTATAACTAATTTACAGTCATGGAAATTTCTCAAATGCATGGGAAAATAATGGAATTCTGGACTGCTTTCCCACTGAATGCAGGCTAGCACCTGTCATCCGGTAATCTAAAGTAGGAAGTGCCTTTCCTGTGACACTGTATAAATGGCTTTCATCTGATAATCCCTGGAAGTTCTTTATCCTGTGTTGGAATCAATGTTAACAATATTCATTTTTAGAATCTGTAGAAGTGCTTTGCAGCTGAAATTATGATCATAGTGCCCAATCCCAGAACATTAGATCCATAATTCCATGTTAGCTTTTGTTTGAGAATATCTGGAAGTTTTATACCATACATATCATCAGCTGTGGTTCTGAAGTATACATACATAATTTAACACTGAAAAGTATCAACTGTGAACCCATGTTAACAACGTTTAAACCAAAATCTTCAAGAATGAATGGCTGTTGCTAGTCGTCAACAATTCAAGGCCCAGAATCTTCAGAAATGCAGGGTTATTGCACTTGTAAAAGCAGACTTACAGTGCAAGGTATTGGACTGACTTTTACAATTTATTCCCCAGAATCTTACCTAGAAAAAAAGAAAAATGGATGGGGTGGGGGGGGACATGTTTGTTAAACTGGTTTTAACAGTATATGCCTGAGAGTCTTATTCTTTAAAAAAAAGTAATGGTCTTTAAACATGTTACATTGACGATTTGTACCCCGAAATCTTTCATAAAGAAATCATGGTTATTGAACAATCATTAAAGATTTGTGCCAGAGAATCTTTCAGGGAAAAAACCCAAACAAAAAAAAAAAAAACAGACGGTATATTGCTGAACAAGTTATGTTAGTTTATGCTCCCAAATCTGTAATCCTTGATAGTTTAAATTATATACCAGAATAATTTTTCTCAAAAATGTGTGGCTATAAAGCTGTCATTAATTATTTATGCCCAAGATCTTCACAACTGCATGATAATCAAATTCAAACTCATGCTCTGAGCTTATGTTAACAGTTTTATGTGCAAGCATCTGTAGGAAATAATAGTTATTGGATTAACATTAATAGCTTGATTTCCAGAATCTTTAAAATGCTTTGTTACAGAATCATTATCAGTAACCCAGCATCTTTGAAAAGGCATGGTTATTGAACAACTCAGATTAACAGTTTGTACTCCTGAACCATTAAAAAAAAAAAAAAAAGCACTAGGTTCTGAATTATTTCGAACAAGCTTTTGCTTTGAATTTTCAAAAATGCGTCCTGAATTGATAGTTATGAGAATCCTAACAGAAAAAAAAGATGTAGAATGCACATAAATTGTTAATGCCTTTGAATATTCAAGACTTATATCCATGGTTTAGTAGTATGCATGTTGACATTTAATGCCGAAGAATGTTTTGAAAGTGCATTGCCATTGAACAAAAGTTCACAGAGTTGGTGTGACTCAGAGATCTCTAGAAGTGTAGACTTGTCATGAATGAGTTAATGGTACAACTTGCCGCCCAAATGCAGCTGCCGTAAGTCTGAAAATAAAATTTTAAAGGAGACAAAAAAAAAAAAAAAAAAAAAGATTAGTATTCCCACAAGATATACTGTGAGCTGAGTTACAAGTATTCTGATTACAGCATGTTTATTTTTTAGGATCATGTGATTTGGGACTTGGCTACATTGTGCCCCTTGGCCCGCTCTTATAGTGTACCAGAAATCTCAAATATGCAAAAAATTGGAGTTACAGCAGTTGTATATCAGGGCGGCGATTTGGGGAACCTCTCATTTTATGCTGCACCTTCACCCCCTCCAACCTCTCTATTGGGAAGAGCTCAGGTCTGTTCTGTTCAAATTACTCTGTGCTTCTAATTCTGTTTTTTTGTTTTGTTGCTGTCGTTTTTCTTGTTGTTGTGTAGATTAATTAAAAAGATGTCCCACTGTAAATACAGTTTTCTTTCTGTAAAGTTGAAATGCAATTTCAAGATTTATAAATACATTTATTTTTGTATTCATGTAGTAAAACATTATGGAAGCTGTAGCCACCATATTTCATTTTTTTTTTTTTTTGAGTGGTCAGATTGGAATTAAAAAAAATAGATAGCTGATATTTCTTATTGATTGATTTATTCTTTTCTTTTTAATGAACATACACAGAGTGATAAAATAAAAACAAAGAAGACAAGAACCACACACGCACACACACACACACACACACACACACACACACACACACACACAGAGATATGTTCAGTATTCAGATTTTTTTTGGTATAAAATCAATTTTGTGATTGTTCTCATCAGCAGTGACAGCAGACGTGGAAGGACTTGTGTCCCCTGTCCTTCCCGGCTCATTTGCCAGCAGTGGGAAGTCTGGTGGCTCAGTTATAGGTCTTCTGGGTGGACTGTCACACACTGCGTTTTGCTTTCTTTTTTTTTTTTTTTTTTTTTTTTTTTTTTTTTTCTCTCTGTTTCTTTGGAATACAGGGGGAACTCCTTGAAGTTTTTGGAGAAAATCTTGTTTCATCTATAAAACAGGTGCTTTGGAATGAATGTAAGGCCCATACACCTGATTGCATACTACAACACGGAAATTTGACTACGCTTGAACACATAGAGCCGAAAACACGCTGTGATGTGTGAGGTAGATGGAGACGCACAAATGGATGACGCATGATTTGAGATGTGTCAGCACAGAGGCTTAACGTTGTTGGGGCCATGTCTACAGCCTGCTTCATACAGTTTGGTGCCCAAAGGGATTTATCCATACACAGCAGGGGTGATGAGAGAGCTAGCCTGGTAGCCAAATGCAAACGGAAAATGGGTCAGATTAGCAACGTTTTCCATGACATAGCCAGAATGGCAATACAGTTTTTCTCTTCACTTTGTCATAACACAGTTGTGTAACTGTGCATCGGTGCCCACAATCCAACCCACTTCACCCTTTCCCTCCTCCTTTTCTGTCCCGCATTAATGAAGAAAAACTGCACTGCCACTTTGCCACTTTGGCTGCACCACACACACGGAGAGACTGACACTTTGGCTGCACCACACACACGGACAGACTGACACTTTGGCTGCACCACACACACGGAGAGACTGACACTTTGGCTGCACCACACACTCGGAGAGACTGACACTTTGGCTGCACCACACCACACTCATGGAGAGACTGACACTTTGGCTGCACCATACACACGGAGAGACTGACACTTTGGCTGCACCACACACATGAGAGACTGACACTTTGGCTGCACCACACTCATGGAGAGACTGACACTTTGGCTGCACCACACGGGAGAGACTGACACTTTGGCTGCACCACACACACGGAGAGACTGACACTTTGGCTGCACTACACACACGGAGAGACTGACACTTTGGCTGCACCACACACACAGAGACTGCCTTTTTTTTCTGGCAGTTTTGAGCAGTTTGTCCTGTTTTTTGCACTCAGCAGATTTCAAACTGTTTTCTTGCACATTCTGTATTACCACTGAAATGTTCAAAGCTTCTGTGTATGTTTGAATGCTCTGTTATGAATCATCAGACTTTGGTAAACGGAATTTTAAAAGTGTTTTAAGAACTCCGTCGAATAACATAGACAGTGAAATCACAAGGCAAAAACATGATGCGTTTCAACCTCTTATGTCTTCTTCAGGCAAGATACACAACACTCAGGACAACAAAAAGGAACGAGCTATCACTTACCTTCATCAACTTTGGTGCAAGATGGGCGTTGAGTGATTGTTTGTTCATTTTCATTGGCCTGAGTATTGTGTGTCTTGCCTGAAGAAGACCTAAGAGGTCGAAACATGTCATGTTTTGTTTTGTGATTTGTTTGTCTACGTTATTCGGCAGAGTCCTTCAAATACTTTCAAAATTTGTTAAGATTTCTGCCTGCAGCAGCTTCACTTTGCAAGTAGATATAATTTTTATAAAAGAGTTTAGCTCTGACTGCAGACTATGTGTGTGCGTTAGCATGGATGTACACTTGAAGTATTACAATGCATTCATCATTTCCACATCAAACGCTTTTGAATATAAGATGCTTCGGTCAAACCGAGAAAAAAAGTAACACTCTGTAGTCGGGAAAAGACTAAGGCCTAAGACAAAGAGCAGTCGTCTTGAGTATGTATGCTGTTGTCACATTGGTCAAACATAGTTTCCATGACTGGTTTGGCTGAAGGTTCCTAGGACCATAAAGGTTCAGAGAAGTTTGGATAAAACAGAGGTACCCTTTGTAAGGTCTTGAAACGTCTGTTAAAAACATTGTAATTTGATGTCGTCCCCTCAAAAGAAAAACAAAAGAAGAGATCTTGTGGTTACTGTAGGTGAACTCAGTTTCCTGCATGGATTTAAAGACTGATTATTGGATTTTGTTTGTTCGTTTTTTGTTATTTGGAGATATTTTAGAATTGGAGTTGCTGGTAGTAACATCCTGAAGATTGAATTCTACCTTTATTGATGAAAGCAGATAGGCCCGTACTCAGACATAGAGGTTAGGTATTGATTTTTAATGTAACTTATAAGCAGCCTTTGGTATGTATTAAGTTTGGAAATTTAGTCCAGTTGGCTGTCAAAAGTTTGTAAATTTTTTGCCCATGCTTGGGACCACGAACATGATAACACAACAAATAGAAAGTGAACTTGTCAGGATTTGCCATACCTCCTTGGGTTAAAAGGATTAAGTGGCTCATGACCAGCATGCCTTGCTGGTGAAAGTCTGCATGAAATGACCAGTGCCAGTGTTTGTACAGCTGAAGACTGTGATTTTTTAGGGCATTAATAGAAATGCAGTAAGTTGGTTGCCATGTCATTTAGCATTAGTGTTAAAAAATCTGTACCATGTATTTAAAGATAATTTGTACTATTCCTGTTCTGAAGTGAATTTATAGGCGTGAATGGGCAGATCTCTGCTTCTGACTGCTATGTGTCTTGTCTGCTTGTATCTCAACCTTTTGCATTTGCTAACCTTTTCTTTGTCTGTCTGTGTGTTTGTTAGTTCGTTTAGGATTTTGTTTAGGAATAAGTGTATTACCAGGTTTGTTGAGGTTCAGTGTTTTTTGTGGGGTTTGTTTTGTCTATTATTTTTCTCAGACTGATTTTGTTGGATCTGGGAACATAATTCGAAAGTTTTGAGATTTGTTGTTGTTGTCGGCGAGATGTCATAAACTTGTGTTATCTTCAGAGTGCTCAGTAATGATTGTTGTATTGTCAGGCTGCTTTTGTTAGCTTTGTGATGTTCCGTTCCCTGCTGATTGCTACGTCTTTCCGGTTTTTGTTGTTTTTTTTTTTGTGTGTGTATTGCTGCTTCCTTTCTCTCTTCGAAAGAAATGCCTTCTATACTGAGTCATTGACTTTTTTTTTTTTTTTTAAAGGAATAATCATTAAAAGGAATCTTATTGGTTATTTTGATTTGTAAGCTTTTGATTGCTGCTGCTTGCTTTTTTTTTCTTTATTTTTTGTAATCACATGTCAGCAGAGGTCACACAGGGGGTGTGCATTTTGTAAAGTCAGGCGTGAATCTCATCATCGGCTGTCCTAAAGTCACTTCTTTCATTGAACACGTTCCCACCTGACTTTAATTGACTTGTTTTTTTTTTCTTTACATTTGATTCAGTGTTGTGTGCATTTTGGAAGGAAATGAAAAAGTCATACGGTTCCCACCTGACTGTTTGAACACATACGTTGATTCAGTGTTGGATTAGGAATGAAAGCCTATATATCGGTATGTATACTGTAGAATGGCATTAATGGATGAAACTTTGGGTGTGTCTGAACGCCAAAGTGTGCATGAGGCGGCTAGGTGGTCATTTAGCATCTTGTATGGATTTAATTTTTGTTGGAGACGATCACAAGATTTAGATAGACCCAGTTTGTAGGGTTTTGGTTTTAGATACCCCTTAACAGTTTTTGAGTAAGATGTATTTGAGTGTGTGTGTGTGTGTGTGTGTGTGTGTGTGTGTGTGTTATACCTCAGACTTGGAAATATGGATTTCTAGCTTTTGACTTTTTATACTTTTTTAGATTGTTGGTTTAAGAATCAGTATCACACTTAGTTCTGTTGAGATTTCAATTTTTGTTGTTGTTGTAGTGGTAGTTTTCCCAAAACAAATTTTGAGTTTTGAGCGTTTTATGCTTTTTTGAAAAATATTTTTACTTGTGTAGTTAGACATGTTAAGATTCTTTTGTTGATGTTGTTCTTGACCACATCATCAGGGACAAAGGCATGTTGAACGGAAGAGATAGGGCAAAAAAAAAAAAGGCGCACAGCGATTATGATTCAGTTCAAGGTTGTCCACTTCTGGGAATAAAATCGAATATCCTGGGAACAGTCAACATTTTGTTGATGCGTGCATGCGCACACACACACACACACACACACACACACACACACACACACACACACACACACACACACACATACACATGCACATATACACACACGCACACGCACACGCACATGCACACACACACACACACACACACACACATGCATACATACAAGTCTGCCAGGTGGGTGATAAGTTCAGCACCAAAATATTGAAGCTTTTTTTGTTTGATTTTTCTTTTTTAAATATACATTCTTGTTTTTGCCCTTCAAACAGTGAAACCTCTCACTGATGACTCCCCCCACCCCCCCCCCCCACCCCCACCCCCCCTCACTCCCCATCCCTTTGCCAAGTTGTTGTCTGTTCTCGTATGACCTCTCAACAAAGGTGTGTTTCTCAAATCAGTTACCACGGTGAAGTAGTTAGCATCACGACTTCTGGCTGTAAGTTCCATTCCCATCAGAGCCATTCATATTTGGGATTTTTCTGACACAGCCAACTCCATCCTAAAGCCGAGTTTGCTATGGGCTCATTTGGGAAGACTGGAACCACACAGTTGAGCTTCTTCCTCTGTATGGATGCATCTCTGGATTGTCACACAAATTTCCTGACCAACACTGCAGGTGTCTGTATCTCCCAGGCCTGGCTGACGAAAGTAGGCGTAGAGTACAGCCTTGTCATGCAGTCTCAGACCAGAATGGAAATCCGTAGCATCATCATCCTCATCATCCTCATCCTCATTGATCAGCATTTGAAAAAGATGTCTCAGATTCTGTGACCCTTCATGTCCCACGCTCATGGTGACCTCAGTTTTGATTACCTCTCCATGTCTAAGGCCTTGGATTGATTCTGCCGAATTACTGGTGTCGGCAGATTCATGGGGACTGTCATTGGATAGACATGTTGACATTTAGAGGGACAGCTCACTGAAGCCGGCTCCTCGACTAAACATTTATTGTCATCAGTAGGGAACCTGCGAGGTGGTGTCCTGCCTATGTAGGATCAGGATAGATATCATTACACATCATCGAAGTGACTCAGCAGCAGTGCAGTGTCTCCTCAGGGAGGTTGCCTCTTGGTGACTTGATGTTGACTGTTCCCTGTGGATTGCTGGTGCCAGGGCTGTGGACGAAGGGTCAGAATGAGTGGCATGGATGCAGTTCCACTGAGGTGGCACAGAAGATGGGACAGAAAAAAAAGGGGCCTCTCTAACACTTTCTGTTGCTATGGCAAATTGTTATCTTTCTCTACAGAACAGATTTACTTCCCAATTAAGGATCCATCCTTTTAAAGACATATGTTTTTTTTTTTTTAGATTGTTCACTTTGTTTAGATTTACTTTCCAATCAAGAATTCAACCTTCTAAAGTCTTATTTTTTCTTGAACATTGTTCTCTGTGTTTATACAAGTTTTACTTCCCATATTAAGGATCCATCTGTGTAAATACTTGGGTTTGTTGATCATTTTCCGGTGTGTTTACAGTAGAGTTACTTAACAAATTGAGAATCCATCCTTTTAAAGATTTGTTTGTTTTGTTTTAATCTTTTTGTCTGCTCATTAACTTCCAAGTTGAAAGTCCATACTTTCAAAGACTTTTTAAAAACATTTTCTCATTGTCTGCATTAATTTTCCAGTTTAGAATTCCATACTTTAGAGACTTTTTTTTTTGTGTGGAATTTTTTTTTTCTACCTATACTAAATTTGCCTCCCAACAGATTTTTCTTCGCTTTTGAGTAGGATGGGAATTTAGGATGTCTGAAAGTGGTTATTGAAAGGTTGTTGTGTATTTAAGTTTAGGAGCTTTCTTTGTTTTGTTAGTTTGTTTTTTTTTCCAGTTGTTTGATGGAGAAAGGAAAATATCTGTGCTTAAGTGTGATATTCTGTGTGTATGTTTGTTTTTTGTTTTTGTTTTCATGCTGACTGCTGTGCAAACTTGAAGGAGTTTTTTTTTTTATCGGGATCATGGACAAGCCTGTTAAGATACTTTGATTTGTTAAATACACACCTGCTTTACATGCATGTGCACATGTGAGGGCAAGAATGGGTATGCGCACACATTTGCACATACTTGCGCACGTGCTCACACACACACACACACACACACACACACACACACACACACACACGC
>JADBJO010000672.1:252500-255000 GCA_016801955.1 Conus betulinus | reverse complement strand
TGACAAAAGTTGTGCAAACGAATGGTTGACAAAGGCTGTACAAGCATATGATTGACAAAAGTTGTGTGCGAACAAATGATTGACAAAGGCTTATGAACAAATGATTGACAAAGGCTGTACGAACAAATGATCGACAAAGGCTGTACGAACAAATGATCGACAAAGGCTGTATGAACAAATGATCAACAAAGGCTGTACGAACAAATGATCGACAAAGGCTGTACGAACAAATGATTGACAAAGGCTTATGAACAAATGATTGACAAAGGCTTACGAACAAAAGAACCCAGTTGTGACTGGACTGAAAAGCGGATGATACACCACTTGATGCTCAGATTTGCACCGGACCGCACCATTTTGAAAGCAGGTTTCAGTTGTTTTTGTTTGTTTTTGTTTGTTTTTTTTTTTTCAGGGAGGGGGTCATTCACATCATGCCTCCTTAGAATTTCATTGTTTTTATATTCTTCAGCGGGGGACTTGTTTTTGTCGCTGTCCTCGAGTCTACCATTGTAGAATTGTTATCTGTCTTTACTGTTGTCCACTTGGTTTTTTGTTTTGTTTTTTTTATTTCTCCGGTGCTGTGGCCTGTCTCCTGTCTGAAAAGTCTTTTCAGTTTGCTTTCTGCCTGTACAATGTGTAAGATGCTGTGTTGTGGCTGTTGTCGTTTCAGCTGCTGGGTATTGAACAGGTGAAGATTGTTCAGAGCGGATGCTAGCAGTCCATTCTGTCATGTCCGCTCATATTGCTGTGTTTATTTATTTTACTGATTTGTTTTGTTTCAAAAGTATGTGCATATGATTCATTCATACACACACACACACACACACACACACACACACACACACACACACACACACACACACATATATATATATATATATATATATATATATATATATATATATATATATATATATATATATATATGCACGCACATGCGTGTGTTTTCACATTCTAAATATACAAACCTGGTGTTGAAAAGTCGAGCAAAATGGCTGACATAGTAAGGAGAGCCGAATATTATCTGCCCTAGACGTCAGTAATTTAGCTGTCAGGCTTTTGACTGATATACGTGTTTTGTACACATATCTGTTTGTGCTTGCTTATTTCTGTTAGGACACAACTGTTCTTTTTTTTTTTTTTTCTTTTTTGTTTTTAATCTACCGGGGTCAACTATGAAATGGACCAGGACTGTTATCTGAAATCCTTTCCCCCCCCCCCCCCCCTTTTATCACTTTTAATCACTTTTTTGTTCTGTTATATCGTATATTGTGCTCCATGATTGGAAGTGAATGGTCGGTGTACAAAGTGTGTCAGAGATTAATGCAGTTGATAGTCCGTGCTATTTTTCTTTCCTTTATTTATTATTTTTTGGCATATCATCACATGTAATCTGATGGTATCCTTCCCTGTTGCAGTCTGTCGCTGTGTCGTGTACATGTATATATATTCTCAGTCCATAAGATGTAGGCTTCTCACATGAAAGCTCCTGGAATAACGGGCTTTTGACTGTACATATCACAGTCAGTAGTGTGTATTTAGCAGGTTCCTGAGTTGAGTCCAGGCTGGCTTCATTTGTGAAATAAATCCAGGAACCAATAATCATGTTGGCTGCAGACTTTGTATGGTTGTTTTATAGGCTTTGAGAGTGCATGGAAGGATGGTTCTTTTGTCTCACACACAACCAGGTATGCATGCATGCAGGCATGCACGCGCGCGCACACACACACACACACACACACACACACACACACACACACACACACACACACACACACACACACACACACACACACACACTTGTAGACTTGTACACTATTTCGAAAGTTTTTGTCTCTTGATTGTAGTCTCTTTGTCATATTTGTGGGGCACGTTGGCATATACATATACACAAACATATGCCTGTGCACGTGCAGACACATTCGCATGCGTGCGCATACACATACACACATGCATGCATGCTTTCACCACCATGTTCCAGAAACACATACATGTGTACGTCCATTCGTGCCTTCACCTTTCCATCCCCACCCACCCATCCATTCTCCCCAACACACACACACACACACACACACACACACACACACACACACACACACACACACACACACACACACACACACACACACATTCACACTGCACACAGATACTCACACACGCGCGCGCGCGCGCACTCACACACACACACACACACACACACACACAAACACACACACACATACACACACACACGCGCACACACACACACACACACACACACACACACACGCGCACACATGCGCATGCTCAAACAGTGGCACCAACACGCAGTGTCTGGTACTTTTTTTCTTTTTTTTTTGTTTTTGTTTTAAAGATCTCTCAACTTATCGTTCATAATAATTTCACTGGTCACTCACTGCCTCGTACAATTTCTTCCCTGTTGAAAAGATCAAGATGAGCAGGTAACCCGGTGTACGATTCATCAGAGCTAGGATTACGTCCCTTCCTCCTTGCATTGTCC
>JADBJO010000672.1:242500-247500 GCA_016801955.1 Conus betulinus | reverse complement strand
CCTTCTTTCTTCCTTTTCTTTGTCTCCTTCTTTCTTCTCATTTATCTTCTTCATCCTCCTCTTTTGTGTTCTCTTTTGTCTTCTTCCTCCTCCTGCATGTTTCTTCTTCTTCCTCCTTTGTGTTTCTTTTTCCTATTCCTCTGACTTTTTCCTTCCTTCCTCCTCCTGTCTTTTCCTCCTCCTTTGTCTTTTTCGTCCTCCTTTTTTGCGTAGTTGTCCCCCCCTTCCTTTGTCTTCTTCTACCTCCTATCCCCATCTTTGTGTTCTGTTCCATACTCCTATGCCTTCTTTTACCTTCTCCTTTGTTTTTTTTTCATCAACCTTTGTGTTCTTCTGCCTCCTTCTGTGTCTTGTTCTTCCTCCTCCTTTGTCCTCTTCTTACTCCTTCTTTGTCTTCTTATTCCTTCTATGTCTTGTTCTTCCTTCTTACTCCTCCTATCCTTCTCCTTTGCCTTCTTTTTACTCCTCCTATGTATTCTTCTTTCCTCTCCTTTGTCTTCCCCTTACTTCTCCTATGTCTTGTTTCTTCTTCCTTCTCCTTTGTTTTCTTCTTACTCCGTCTATGTCTGTTCTTCCTTCTCCTTTGTTTTCTTCTTGCTCCTCCTATTTGTTCTTCCTTCTCCTTTGTTTTATTCTTTCTCCTTCTATGTCTGTTCTTCCTTCTCCTTTGTTTTTCTTCTTACTCCTCCTATTTGTTCTTCCTTCTTCCCTTTGTTTTATTCTTTCTCCTTCTATGTCTGTTCTTCCTTCTCCTTTGTTTTTTCTTCTTACTCCTCCTCCTATTTGTTCTTCCTTCTCCTTTGTTTTATTCTTTCTCCTTCTATGTCTGTTCTCCTCCTTCTCCTTTGCTTTCTTCTTACTCCTCCTATGTCTTGTTCTTCCTTCTCCTTTGTTTTCTTCTTTCTCCTTCTTTGTTTTCTTATTACTCCTAGGTCTTGTTCTTCCTTCTCATTTGTCTTCTTCTTCTTCCTCCTTCTGTGTCTTCTTCTTCGTCCTCCTTTGTCTTAGTCTTCCTTCTTCTTTGTCTTCTTATTCCTCCTTTGTCTTGTTCTTCCTTCCTTCTTACTCCTCCTATTCTTCTTCCTTGCCCTTTGTCTTCTTATTCCTCCTATGTCTTGTTCTTTCTTCTCTCTTTTGTTTCTTCTTTCTTCTCCTATGTCTTCTTTTATCTTCTCATTTGTTGTCTTCCTACTCCCCCATATGTCTTCTTCTTCCTTCTCTTTTTGTCTTCTTCTTACTCCTCCTATGTCTTCTTCTTCCTTCTCCTTTGTTTTGTTCTCACTCCCCTCCTTGTCTTGTTCTTGCTTCTCCTTTGTTTTGTTCTCACTCACTCCTCCTTTGTCTTGTTCTTCCTTCTCCGTCGTCTTCTTCTTCCTCTCCCCTATGTCGTGTTCTTTCTCTTCCTTTGTTTTCTTCTTACTCTCCCTATGTCTTGTTCTTTCTCTTCGTTTGTCTTCTTCTTCTTACTCCTCCATTGTCTTGTTCTTCCTTCTCCTTTGTTTTCATCTTACTCGTCCATTGTCTTCTTCTAGCTTCTCTCCTTCCTTTCTGTTTTATTTTCTACTCCTCTGCCTTCTTCCTCTCCTTTGTCGTGTTAATCATCCTTTGTTTCCTTCTTACTCCTTCGTTGTCTTCTTCTCACCCCTTCCCCCTTTCTTCTTTGTCTCTTTTCTTCTTCTTTCTCCCCCTCCCCCCTCTTCCCCTCCCCGCGTTCTCTTCCTTTGTTGTCTTCATCTACCCTTTCTCTCCCCCTCCTCTTGCAAGATGTAAGCGGAATGAGATGCTGTACTCTGATCAACTGGATACTTTTTTCGCGAGAGTCACGTCCCCTTTACTGTCACTCTCTTGGCTTCTTTCTGCCCTCTTCTCTTCCCTGCCTATCCACGCACTCTCTGTCTATCCTGCACTCTCTGTCTATCCCTGAACTCTCTGTATGTCCCTGCACTCTCTGTCTATCCCTGCACGCTCTGTCTATCCCTGCACTCTCTGTCTATCCTTGCACTCTCTGTCTATCCCTGCACTATCTCTGACTGCCCGTGCAATCGTCTGTATGTCGCCTTAATCCTGTTCTTCTTATATCTGTACTTGATTGAAAGTGTGTGTGTGCGCGCGCGCGCGCGCGCGCGCGCGCGTGTGTGTGTGTGTGTGTGTGTGTTTCATATACGCAGACTTTTTACTTTGCCACAAAATTAAGACCATTATACGTTTTTGACATAAATTGTGTATGTATGTATGTATATGGGTATGTATGTATGACTGAATGTATGTATGTATGTATATATGTAGATGGATGTATGATTAAAGTGCATCAGAATACTTTCTTCTTTTCTTTTCTGTCTTTTTTTTTTTTTGTCTTTTTCCTCTACTTTTTTTTTTTTTTTTTTTTTTTTTTTTTTTGTTTTAGAGGATTGTATGCATACACCGCTGTTATCAGTCCCGCCATACTCCCGGACAGTAAGCAAACCAATACCCAGTGGCGTACTTACCAGCGGTTGCTTCCCTTTATGTATAAGACGTAGGAGATTTCGTTGTCACAGTAACACTGCACGAGCTCAGGCAACACAAAGACTTTGCTCAAAGAACTGTGCCACCTTTACTCCCCAGCGATCCGTCAATACGTAGGTCTCCCACATCCTGAATCGCACATCAGCGTTGGAGACATTGAAGTCCTGGCGAAGGCTACACAATCTGTTTCATCAACCGAATTATCAATGGAATCTTTTAACAAACAAACAAACAAACAAACAAAAAAGACCCAGATGCAAGATGTCAACACTTGCCGCCAGTCTCGTTAAAGTCTAACGCCCGCGCAACAAATGATATGATTCTTCTTTTTTTTTTTCTTCTTCCTCTTCTTCTTCAATTGTCCTGTAGGCACTTATTCAAGACCGATACAGCATACAACAGAAAGGAAATGTTTGTCTATTTGCCCGTCGATGACTTCTTTTAAAAAAAAAAAAAAAAAATTAAGGCTAGTCCACCAAAGGCCCAGTGAGGCGTGTTCCTCGTAGCTGACCATCTTCCCCACTACGCTTTCTGGTTAGATCGGGACAGGCGAAAGTGAACACCACAATAGCAGAAGTGCAGTATCTCCCCTGATGGGTTACCTCACGACGACCTTATTATACTGACTCGTCCTGACTGCGGAGCTGGGGCTGTGACGGGACAAGTCTGTGTGACATTCTCTGAGTGTGTGTGTGTGTGTGGGGGGGGGGGGGGGGGGGGGGGGGGGGGGAGGGGGGAGGAGGGAGTTAATACCGCCGAGGGGCACGCTAAATAGGACCCCCCCCCCCCCCCCCCCCCCCCCCCCCAAAAAAAAAAAAAAAAAAAAAAGCACTCTGAAGAGTGCAGACGTCCTCTAACATCGAACAGGTCCGTCAAACGGAACGGAGATAGCTCATGAGCGAAAACGAATTTTTTTTCCGCCAGGGGGAATAATAGTTGAAAGTGTGATTCTCCGTGTCCCCCCTTTTTAAATGTTACATGGAAAATGTGAAATGTAAAACCGATTTTAATCGTCAGAAAGTGTCGATGTTCCATGAAAATATTTCTGCGTAGATGGTAGTAGTTCGTAACATGAACTTTACAGTGTTAAAGTTCAGTAGAAAATGTGTGTAACGATCTTGCTGAATCACCGTTTGATACGTATATGCAGCATGGATGCGTATGATGAAATCTATAACAGAAAAACACACATGTTTTTGAACCAACGGTCCTTTTTTGTTCTTACTTTTGACATCCTGCCTGCGATCAACACACCTTTTTTTTTTTCCCCCAAGAAATGGCTTAATATTCTTTCCCCTTAGCCATCATTGTGTCTTTACATGTATAGGTTTGTTCGAATCAGTTCAACAGTTTTTGCATATTCATAACTGGCAGTAATCTTCATCATCGGACCTTCTTAATCCCCACTTTGTGATTCAGATTCGTGTGTAACCAAACTTTAATGAGTTTAATACGAATGATTTTTGACTGCTGATCTTCCGTGGTCAACAATGCAAACTATCTTTGAGGATGCTCAGAAGATTGAACAATAGGAAAAAAAAAAAAACCCCCCCCCCCCCCCCCCCCCAAAAAAAAAAAAAAAAAAAAAAAAAAAAAAGCGGAAACGCAGACGAAACGCTGCACTTCTGCTTTTATGGTGTTCTTTGAATGTGGTGGTGAGCTCTTGAGGGAGAAGCTAAAGCTGGCTTCAAGACTAAGGAAAAGGGGCGTGTGTGTGTGTGGGGGGGGGGGGGGGGGGGGGGGAGATGTGAGGGGGGAAGGGGGGGGGGGGCTTGGTAAGCGGTGTCCTGCGTTTGTTCGATCGATCAGAACAGGCAGCACAGAACACCATGAAAAATGACTCAACAGCAGCAGGACTGTGTCTCCTCTGACTGCCTCATCATAATCTGATAGTGACTGTTCCCAGGGAACTTCTGTTTGAGCGGTGGTGGCAGGACGAGCGAGGGTGTGGGTGTGCATGGTGGAGGCGGAATGAGCGGCGTAAGAAAAATAGCACTAGCACTTGGGGGGGGGGGGGGGGGGGGGGGGGGGGGGGGGGGGGGGGGGGGGGGGGGGGGGGGGGGGGGGGGGGGGGGGGGGGGGGAGGTCATTGAGACGCAAAGTGCTTAGAACAACGCCACGTTAAAGATAATATGAAGAGCTCTGCGTCGGATAGGATACGTTAACAAGAGAAAAATCCAAGTGGAAATAAGCAACGCACATGATTTCCAAGAACAGTATCAGGCTGTATGAACACAGTTTTTATTATTATTATCATCATCATCATCATCATCATCATCATCATCATATAATCACCATTATCATCATCATCGTTACCATCCTTGTTGTCGTTGTTGTTCTTCTTCTTGTCATTTTTCTTGTGATGTCTGTTTTTCAGGCTTGAATAATGCAGAGTCTATCGTTGCTTTAAGTTCACATAAACAAGTGTTCGTGCCATTGGTAATTATCTGCACTTTTCTTCTTATCGCATGATTGTGCATCGTGATTGTTTGACT
>JADBJO010000672.1:207500-232500 GCA_016801955.1 Conus betulinus | reverse complement strand
GGGGGGGGGGGGATGGGTCTTCCTGAACAACATGTACACCATAACCCAAAACGTATTGCTGTCCCTAGATTAATCGGTTAAGGATTTTGGATTCTGAGAGAGAGAGAGAGAGAGAGAGAGAGAGAGAGAGAGAGAGAGAGAGAGAGAGAGAGAGAGAGAGAGAGAGAGAGAGAGAGAGCAATAAAATAGACAGACCCACAGACAGGCAATTTTCTGTGCGTTACAGACCGGAACCGGAAAGCCCCTATAGTTCTACAGAGACGCACTATGGCGACACTCTCGTGACATAAATTCCAAACTTCGCCCACGTCGATTCTCGAGGCATCGTCCATTATCACTGCAGAAAAAAAAAAAAGTTCAAAGCCGTTTCCGGAAGAAAACAGGTGTTGACCCTTTACTCTTCATCGAGTGAAAAGCTGTGATTCTTACAGGATCGTTGCATTGCACGCAACAGCAACGTCTCCTAGTTACGTTGTCAATAGTTGGAGGGGTGGAAAGATAGTCAAAGCAGACCGTGTTGTGTTCATCGTCCGTTATATTGTTTTCGTAACTGGAATAACTGAACAAATGTGAAAAGGCAGAATCTTCGACAGTAACAGAAAAAAACGGGAATTTTTAGCATAAAATTTGCAGAAAGTAGGGATCCCATTTAGAGAGAAGTGACTTGGCATTCTCACTTGAGAATCTGCAGAAACCGGGACTCCCAGTTCGAAAAGATTGCCTCGGCATTTTCACTTGCAAAGTTCTGCTAAGCGGTTTGTTGACTTCAACGTATCTTTGAAAATAATTCTTACAGAGTCCGCAAAAAAAAAAAAAAAAAAACAAACACAAATTACAAGAAAACGTGACGCGTTTCGATCTGCTAGGTCTTCTTCATGAACAACATTCAGGACAATGAAAACGAAGAAACGAGCAATCGCTGATCTTCTCATATTCGGCGCAAGATGGGCTTTGAATGAACACTGACGTCAGCGGAGTTCTGTTGAATAGTCTAGTTAAGCCGTTAGATCACTGGTTGCCCCCTTCAGTCATTTAAGCTTTAAATGAGGTCAATACAACAACAACAACAACAACAACAACAACAACAAGGAAAAGAAAAACAACAACAACAACAACAACAACAACGACAAAAACACAAACAACCACCACCACCACCAACAACAAAGAACCGAGAAGCGCTGAAGTGTGGCACACCACGCTGGAACTGGTCACTGTCGCTCCTTCACACCACCAGTCCCATTTCCATGCCTTCGCCCGCATTTCTGTCCCATGCTGAAGAGATGTCCATCCATCCACGTCACCCATGTCTCTCCTCACCTCCAACCAGAGAACCTTCTTGCCTTTAATGTTCACGTATCTGTTACCCACCCCGGCTATCTTATATGTCTTTCCCTCTCTCCCACCTGTCCCCACCCCCCGCCCTCCCTCCTTCCTCTTACCTCTGCCCACCTTATACCCCCCCCCCCTCCCGCATTTTTCTTTTTAGATAAGTGGTTTCAAACTGCTTCTGTGACCTACGCCATGGTTTCATTCTGTGATGTTTATTGTTAAGTGAATATACGTTTATTACGCCAAACAAATACAAACGTCTCACATGTTGTCTTTGATTTGTACAGAAAAAAATTATATACGAATTGTACATTGATATATTCACTTCTCTTACAATGGCAAATTTTCACTCAAATTTTGTTGTGTTTACATCTGTGATTTTGTTATGATGTTGCTGATTGGAAGTTGTGATATTGAGGTGCGTGTGTGCTCGCAGGCGCTTGCTCGCGTGTGTGTGCGTATGTGTGTGCGCGTGCTCGCGCTTATGTATATGTGTGCGAATGTGTGGAGAGAGAGAGAGAGAGAGAGAGAGAGACGATCAAGCTAAGTGCATTTTCGTTATTTGTTTCATGTTTGTTGCACCTGAAGAAGACCTAAGAGGTTGAAACGCGTTGTGGTTTGTCTTGTGACTCGTTTGTCCACGTTTCTCTGGGCGGTTCGCTGACATTTTTATTAAGATTTCCGCCTGCATCGTTTCACTTTGCGAGCAGCAGCAACAGGAACAGTGATGGTAGTAGTAGTAGTAGTAGTAGTAGTAGTAGTAGTAGTAGTAGTAGTGGTAGTCGCTGCAGCAGCAACAGCAGCAGCAACAGTAGCAACATCATCGTCATCATTATCATCATCAGCAGCAGCAGTAGCAGTGAGAATAGTAATAGAAGTAGTGTAATAGTAATGGGAGAAGAAGACGACAATGACAACGACAATTACGAAGAAGAAGAAGAAGAAGAAGAAAGAAGGGGAGGAGGAGGAGGAGGGGGAGGAGGAGGGGGGGGAAAAAGAGGAGGAGGAGGAGGAGGGGGAGGAAGAGAGGAGGAGGAGGAGGAGGAGAAGAAGAAGAAGAAGAAGATGGTGATGATGATGATGATGATGATGATGATGATGACGACGACGACGACGACGATGACGATGATGTTGTTGTTGTTGTTGTTGCTGTTGATGATGATGATGATGATGATGACAAGAAAAAAAAATGGGTGGGGGCGGGGGCGGGGGGTGAAAAACTCGTAGAACAAAAAGGAAAAAGAACAAAAGGAATCCAATGCAGCAAGCACATCACGTCCCCGTGCTCTGAAAGTCATCGATCAGAGCGTTGGGTGGGGGTTGAGTCCCATTTCCAATGGGCACACCACTCGTCACACACACTGAGGCTTCCAGTAGGTCGGCGTTCAAAGCCCGCAGGCGTGACCACTAACAGGCTGCGTGACAGTCTAGTCCTGGTGTGGTGTTATGCTGGTCTGTCTGTGTGACAGGCTCTACAGTCTAGTGATGATTTCACCGTGTGGCAAGAAAGGGAGGGGAGGGGAGCGACAAAGGGCCTGGGGACGGAGGGGGGGGGGGGGGGGGCGAAGGGGAGATCGAAGTGTGTGTGTGTGCGTGTGTGTGTGTGTTTGTGTGTGTGCGTGCGTACGTGCGTATGTGTGTGTGTGTGTGTGTGTGTGTGTGTGTGTGTGTGTGTGCGTGCGTGCGCGCGCGCGCGCGCGCGTGTGTCTGTGTAAACAAGGGATGGGATGACTGAATCCCCTCTTGTAAGTAACTCACTATAATGTGCTTCAAGTCACATATATAAGAACCCCTGTCGTGAGACACTCACTATGATGTTCTGCTTCAACTAACATTGCAGAATCCCCTGTTGTAAGACACTCGCTTTAATGTCCTGCTCCAACTAACAATAAGACGGTTCTGCTTCAACTAACATAGCAGAAGTCCCTGCCGTAAGACACTGACTATATAACGTTCCGCTTCAACTAACATAGCAGAATGCCCTGTCGTAAGACACTCATTATGATGTTGTGCTTCAACCAACATAGCAGAATCCCCTGTCGTGAGACACTTACTATAATGTTCTGCTCCAAGCGGCATCGCAAAAATGTGTTGCCATGGGCACTCACCATAATATTCTGCTCCAAGGCACAAAGCAAAAATCTTTCTGTCACACAGACTCATTGCGATGTGGTGCTTCAAACCCTATGGGCCCGGAGCTCCCTTTGCTCTACACGTTCATTCTCATCCCTGGAGTCTTTTAGCCGGGGTACGACAAACAACAACATTGTCCTTCATTGCGGTCAGCTCATCCGACGACCGTTCACAGCAACGCAAGACCCCTTCAACCCAAACGCTCCTCTCCCCGCCCCCCCCCCCCCCCCCCCGCCCTCTTCCCTTCCCATCGCTCTTGAAGAAACAACACAACAAAAAGAGAAATTCCTTGCTTAAGGAACACACACACACACACACACACACACACACACACACACACATGAAAAGCAGCAAGTGTTTGTTTATATCTGCTACCCTTGGAAATAAAGATCATCATCATCATCATTATCATGATCATTATCTCTCTCTCTCTCTCTCTCTCTCTCTCTCGAGACGCCTGCGCATGCCCGCTTAGGCCTTACACTAGAACCAAAACGAACTCGCCCCGGAGTCTAGATCTTGTACTGCGAAATAAACAGCCCTCAAGAGAGCATGAGGCAAATAATGAGGACAACAGACTGGGCTATCTATCTCTCTATGATCATGCTCGACGGTGCTCTTTCTAGACGTCTAGTAAACAAATACCTTACTGCCATAGGCTACGTCAGTTGAATGGTGCGTCACAGATATACGTCATTTTCTCGCTCCTGAAACTCGTGTGTACTCTCGGCTACGTGCCTAGTGGCCCCGGACTCGACCGTGCAATAGGCTACAACTTTTAGTTGATTGGAATAGTATTGGATGTAAACTTGAAGATTTACCAATCTGTTTAAAACATTGTGTTTTTTAAAACGTACAAGAAAACGTCAAAATAGATCGATTAAAACAGTGATAAAAACCTTCAACCACTTTTGAACCAGTGTTGATGTTTCTTAGTTTTTGTAGGAAATATATTAATGACTGGCACTTGCGGCTATCGGGAGAACGTCAGCCAGGCACCGATTGGTTGAACCTGTGACCTATGAATAATCTAATCCGATTCTTCTACTTGATGATGAGAATCTACACACACACACACACACAGAGCAAACCTATGCGCCTTCACCCTTGGGGTGGGGGCTGGAGGGCAACCAACTCATTCTCCACAGAGTATGAACCTAAAATATATCACAATGCACTCATGAACAGAAGGCCTAACTGCAGATTCAGTTTCTTTGTCGACTGAAAAACAAAAGTTGCGAGACGGGGCGAAGTCGAAACACTCTTTCTACTCAGAACACATATATCTATGATCGTTTCTGAGTTATTTCAACAGTTCCATGACAAAAGTGCTCCCTGTTGCCGATGACATCGATGTTGTTGCGTCTGATCGTCTGCACTAAGAGGAATGGAAATCGGAATAGATTACTCATAGGTCACAGGTTCAACCAATCGGTGTCTGGCTGACGTTCTCCCGATAGCCGCAAGTATGACTGGCACTTTTGCTACATGGAGCTACGCACAGCAGTGTACACATCCGGTTAGGTCCGCCATCTTGGTTTTTTGTCAGCCGCTGATTGGTCAAAACATGGATGACGAAAGTGTTCCTGTAAACCTGTCGTCTGGCAACACTTGAATTTAGACTCACATCATACACTCACATCATATACTGAACCGTTACTCCAAGCATAATGACAAATGTGACTGTAGGTGATTGATTGTCCACACAACAAACCAACAGAGCTTTGTGCTGAAACGAAGGACGCAAAATCTTGCCCTCAAAGTAGGAAGCGATGCCAAAATACTTCATTAGAATAGCTCTACTTGGACAATTTAGTACGCGGTCATTGTTGAGACAAAATGTGTTAAGATGCAGTTAAGCACTCAAATAGACAGGCTGTGACTGTACAAGTTTCGGTTCAACTCAACAGTCGGACACTGTATGCAGACGACAAAATCGAAAACACGCAAACGGAAGTGCAGACGAAAAACCAAGATGGCGGACCTAACCGGATGTGTACACTGCTGTGCGTACTCCAACCCTTTTTGCTACGAATAGCTCTGGATCTAAAGTTGAAGATCAGAGATAACATCATTGTTGTCATGATTCTTGTCACTTTTTGTATAGATAAATGATCTGAACCTCACGGTAGCGATTCGGGATCATGTCGTGACCAAGTGTCGTGACCACATGCTGTTGTGGCCAAGTGACGTTGTGAACAAGTGTCATGACCATGGTTTTAGGTCACATTCCCATTGGGTCACGACATGTGGTCACATCGGCATGTAGTCACATCGGCATGTGGTCATGGCGATCATGTCGATGTGACCAAGTCGTTGTGACCACATCTTGTTACCACGTGTTGTTGTGAACAAGTGTCGTTGTGATCACATGTTGCTGTGACCAAGTGTCGTTGTGACCAAGTGTCGTCGTGACCATGATTTTGGGTCACATCGCCATTGGGTCACAACGACATGTAGTCACATCGGCATGTAGTCACATCGGCATGGCATGTGGTCCTCCGGTTAATATTGGAGCAGCTTTTTTTTTTTTTTTTTTTTTTTTTTTTCCCCCGGACGGGCAGCGCTCGGTTTAGCGCTGTACGGCCAGTTCCGGGTCCACTTTTCATACAGCCTTCGTATGTCTTCCAACAATGAACGCTCATCATTTGCATTCATTCTTTAGGAAACACAACTATCTAATAATCATAATGTATGCTTGTCGGGGATTGGGAGAAGTGGGGAGGAGAGGAGGGAGGAGACAGAAATCTCACTCAGGTTGTCGACTCCTCATGAGGAAAAAGTTTCGCTCATCTCCTAAATCCATTCGGGATCTGTGATCATACACGCGAGTAATTAAAAAAAAACAACAAAAATCCTGCGAAGCGCCGGTTCCGTTTAATGCAAAGGGAAAGAATTATGCACACGTTTTCCTGTATAAGCTTCCCTTCCGTGTCTGGACCAAGAAACAAAATCCTCACCACCGTTGCATGTAGACGAGGCGCACCTCTCCCCCCTCCTCGCCCTAAAATCAACAACAACAACAAACAAACAACAACACAACAACAACAAGAAAAAAAAAAACGAATCCTTTCTGCTGTTTGAAAAATAGCATGCATTTCGATTTTCTTACTTTTTGTTTTGATGTGAATGAACCGTCTTTGCAAGAACATATTTCTTTACCCCTTTCTTTCTTTTCTTTCCCTTCACAAATATAGCCTGTTTTATTTCCTTCCGTCTGCGTGTTGTGCGTGGTAATCGACAAGATCAAAAGGGGCACGCCTGTTTGGAAGAAATTTTATTTTTTATTATTATTTTTTTTTGTGTGTGTTATTTTTCTTTAACTTCGTAAAAGAGGTTATGTTTCACTCACTCGCTGTTTCTGTCTCTCCGACTTTATTATTATTTGCAGGTACACAGAAAGAATGATTCAAATGCACAACAGTGACAGCATGTACAAACATCAAATTCATTAAAACACGCCACGTACGCTCTCTAATAATCAAATGCATCGTGTAATTTAGAGAAAGCAAACAAGACTCCCACAATAACCATGCCATGTCATTTACGTGAAACACAAGGTCGCGCGACTCCATAAGAATATGTTAATTTTTTTTTCTTTTTTTTTTTTTTTTGCTTTTGCTTGTTTGTCTCTAAGCAAGAGAACACACACACACACACACACACACACACACACACACACACACACACACACGCAAACTACATTATCAATGTTGACGAAACTTAGAAGAAAGATAGAAAGTGACCCAGGAAAAACATTCTGACGGCCATTAAGACCGCGGGTCTTCTTTAAAAAAAAAACAACAACAAAAACCTGTATGTTCGGTCCATTCAGAAAGTGTTATGACAGCATACTGTTGACCCAGTCTCCATCTCCTGAGCCAGTGCCAGTTGCAGACCCACCAGTGTCAGGTCGTGCCAGACTGTCGCCCTTCCTTTCCAGTACTATGTGTGCAGTATAACACGTGACGTTTATGTCTGTGACTGTTCCAGTTTTTGCGCCCTGCTGACAGTCACTTGCGTCTTCTGGGGACTGACTGCTAATGTCCAGAGACTGTCATGCTGTGCTGAAGATTTGTTCTGCTGTGCAAAACCATCAAATTTGGTAGTATTAACTGTTTATTAGAATTCTCAGGTTATGTGACATTTTGAATTTGGTTTAAAAAAAAAAAAAACAACTTCTTTAAATGACAGTTAAGCTTGTTACAAATTTGAAAAAAAAAAAGGGGGGTTTCTTAATATCATATGCTTGGAATTATTTTGGCGATGTTTTAGCCGATTCTAACTGATGATTATAGTCAAACACATTTATTGAAAGACTGTACTTGACTTTAAGGCACACTGGGTCATTGGTTGAATGTTGTATCAGACGTGGAGGAGCCTCGTTCAAATGAAGAATCTTCTCCAGTCACGGGTGTTTTATAACTGCAGGCGTCGTGCTAGGCTCAGGGAAGTAGTTGTTGTTCATTCTCTTTAATCACGGATGACTAAATGCACAAAGAAGGACGGGCAGATTCACTGATCTCCATCCTGAGGGTTGGCT
This sequence comes from Conus betulinus, assembly GCA_016801955.1. Taxonomy (NCBI): domain Eukaryota; kingdom Metazoa; phylum Mollusca; class Gastropoda; order Neogastropoda; family Conidae; genus Conus; species Conus betulinus. Next base: position 224,495 of record JADBJO010000672.1, on the reverse strand, counting down.
ACAGAGTTGGTAGATACAAGGATCTCCACTGTGTAGTTTCAGCATTGATCGTAAGTGTTGTGCCTCTGGGGACAACCGTTCAAATAACGACCATCACTGGCGCCAGCTCTTTGTGTTTGATTTTGTTGTCAGATCCTATCGGTCCTGTCATGTCGAATAAAGCAATGACGCTAGAATTAAAACAATCAGCAACTGTCATAAATGGCTGACTTGCCCCAGATTTCCACAAATAGGTGTGTGCAAAATGACACAAGCGTTTTCTTGTGAAAGAGTCTTTTTTTCTCTTCTTTTTTGTAGACCTTTTTTTTTTATCAAGAAAAGATACACTGGATACACATAATGACTTAAATGTATTCAAACACTGTCATTGTTTATTCTATGAAATAGATATTCATCATTTTTTATGTGTGAAAAATAACGTATGACCTGGTCTTTTTGAAATGTCAGTTTTCATTTGTCACTCTTACCAGGAAGAGTTCGACTTTATGTAACTTTGAGTTCGAGGAAGTTGGTCCAAAATAACAAACCTTTTCTTGTCATTACAAATTGCCCCTATACATGTCTTGTTTTGGAAACACGACTTTAAGGAATTTTGTTCAAGCAAGAAGTCCAGTCTAGTCATATTTAGTACCCGACCTTTTGGGATTTTATTCCTATAACACAAGTCCTTCCAGTCATGATTAGTATCCGGTTTTGTGGAATTTTGGTCAAAGAGTGTCATTTCTAGTCATTCTTGGTATCCAACATTTTTCAAATTGCAAGTCCTGTCTACTCTTTTTTTTTGGTATCTAGCTTTGTTTATTTTTGATCAGATGACATACCCATTCTAGTCTAGACACTTTGGAAATTTGTTCCAGTAACAAACCCATTCTAGTTAACGTAACCCTGATGGTGACATTGAGGACGCTTGTATAAAACATCAAGTCTTTAACGGTCACTTTTAGGTGACTACGAACTTTGATAACGGCACGTAAGATTGTTTGAACCTTTCATGCATGTGACTGTTTTTGAATCGATTCCTAAGTTTTCGTCTCCGGAGCTTTTCGTTTGGAAAAAAAAAAAAAAAAAAAAAAAAAAAAAAAGCCCTCGAGGGGGGATGGCTAAAGATCCACTTTTTACTTGTTTTGTGTGTTGTATTTTAATAACTCTCAATTTTATGCCAGCGACGGCGCCCGTCGTAACAGAGTAGTGTGTGTGTGTGTGTGTGTGTGTGTGTGTGTGTGTGTGTGTGTGTGTGTGTGTGTGGGGGGGGGGGAGGGGAGGGGAGGGGAGGGGAGGGAAGGTCTGGGGGAGCAAGGGTTGGGGGAGGGTGCAGTCATATGCTACAGTGTGCACTTGTCTCCCTTGATTGATGAATCCGAACTATTTTGTGCAATATATGAAAGAAACCATGATTGCCTCAAAACATGCATGTATAGGCACAGTTACATGCATGCGTGTGTACACTCCCAAAGACACACGCATTCATGCAAATACTGACACAAGCACATGCATTCGTTCTTTTTTTTAAGACACACATGTGTATGTGTGTGGCTGTACGACTGCAGGCAGGCAAACGCAACTGTGCACGCTCCCCCCCCCCCCCCCCCCCCCCCCCCCCACACACACACTCACATATATGTATGCATGCATGCACCCACGCATGCGTTTAGATACACACACACACACACACCACACATGCGTTTAGATACACACACCACACAGTGTCAGATTGTCAAGTTTGGATTCTTTTGCGCCCGATTTGAAGGGGTAAACGAATTACTGTTCATACTTCGTTTTCATTGTCTTGAATGTTGTTTGTCTTGCCCGATGAAGACCAGAGAGGTCGAAACGCGTCGTGTTTGGAAATTTGTTCAGTTCTTTCATTTGGCGGCCTTGTAATTTTTTCTATTAAGCTTGTTCTAAAACTCTAGTTCCGATTATGAGCATACGTCATTCGAAGTGCGGATCGTGTGTGTGTGTGTGTGTGTGTGTGTGTGTGTGAGAGAGAGAGAGAGAGAGAGAGAGAGAGAGAGAGAGAGAGAGAGAAGGCAGGGTAATAGGTAGTTCCAAAAATTCCTTTTTCACCTCTTTTTCACGGGCCCAGTTCCAGACCCTGCACCCGTCCTTCCTCTCTCCCTCTCGGTCAACATCAGGGCCAGCGTTCCTCATTTGGCAGACGTGAAATGAACAACTCCCCAGCGCTCTTGCTTCACCTCCTCCGACCCCCCTCCCTCCCACCCCTCCGCCTCCTCTCCCGCTCTTTACTCCCCTTCTGATTATCAGATCTGGGGTGGTGCCCTGTCCCCTCCCCTCCCCTCCCCCACCCTTCTCTCGCTCCCCTCCCTGCCGCTACCAATGTGTGTTTCATTCCCAGCACACCAGCACTACGTTCTGAGCTCCATCTTCCACTCTAAATCCCGAAACAGCCCATTCCCTCCCCTCTTCTCTTTGAACACTATATTATGTCTACAAGGAAATAGCCCTCTCTCTCTCTCTCTCTCTCTCTCTCTCCTCCCAACCTTACCTTGCAGTAAATGATCCGCCCTTACATTTTTCTGGAAGTTTTATGAATTTACGTAAGTCGAGGCTACGTGCACGCAACAATCTTACATTGTAATTCTTTTTTTTTTTTTTTTTTTTTTTTTTCTGATGACGTCAATTTGTCCATTTTGACACAACGTGAAGAACTCCAATGCAGAAGTCGACAGATGTTCCTCTTCGGTCTCACTGTGATTTCTTCAGCACAGTTTACAAGTCTCCGAGAAGTTTTTGGGTATGCTGTATTTAGCTAGAGGAGTTATAAAGTACAGGCAATGAATTTTAGAATGCACGTATATATAGCGTAAATCTTATTGTTACCGTTTACCTTTTTACTCGATTTGTTGGTAAAGATCAGCAGAACTGGAAATAATTTTTTTTATACCAGCTCTTTATTTACGTGTGTGTGTGTGTGTGTGTGTGTGTGTGTGTGTGTGTGTGTGTGTGTGTGATCATTTATCTAGTTAGTTGTATATTTTCACACGTATCCATTTATCCGTCTATTGATAAACGTTTAATTCCAGTTCATAAATGCATGATTGCTAAACAAATTTGGAATGGCGTGTATGGACTAGTTTGCACGTGCAGGACCTTATGAGTTCATATACTGTCCCAGTTTTATTTTTAGTGATGATCTAGTAAGAGGTGGGAGTGGGTGGGGGGGTGAAGAGCTACTGGTTACCATTAACGACGTAAGTATCCAGACTGACCACTAACTCCTCCCTCCTGGTCGACCGGTCTGCTCCTTTCTCTCTCTCTCTCTCTCTCTCTCTCTCTCTCTCTCTCTCTCTCTCTTCCTTTTATCCCTCTGCATGTTTATCTGCCTCCCACTCCCCTCCTTATCGCCCCTTTGTTTATTTGTGACCACGCATCTACGTGTTAGACCTACATTTGGAATTTCCCCCCCCCCCCCCCCCCCCCCCCCCCCTAAATGACACATACACACACACACACACACACACACACACACACACACACACACACATATATACACGCGCGCGCGCGCGCACGCACGCACGCTGGCACGCTCATGGGCGTATGCATATACACATCATGTGCCTGTGTTCGCGCGCGCGCGCGCGCGCACACACACACACACACACACACACACACACACACACACACACACACACACACATACGCTCACACACACGCTCACAGACGGACAGACAGACAGACAGACAGACAGACAGACACACACACACACACACACACACACACACACACACACACACACACACACACACACGTGTAAAATACATGCATAACAAACCCCAACCTTTCCAAGTGCATTCGCTCAGATGTTTTGACGATCGAGAGTTTCCATGTTACCTTAAGGAATCATTTCACAGAACCCCCCTTATTTTCTGAGGTCTTCAGTAAAGCAGATAAACGTGTGCCTGTTTTACATAGAATGCATGAAGTAGCTAAAACAGAACATTCCATGTTTTTATCGTTGGCTACAGCCAACCTGTCTCAGGTGTTTACTTTTGTTCAGATGTATTTTTGACAAAAAGGACCGAAGCATGAATGTATTCAAAAATATTTTTGAACATAAATACTACAGAGGTACACTGTTTCCAGCGTGCAGTTTGTCAACATGTGGTGGAAATGATCAGAGGCTGGACATCGACTACCACCCAAAAGACTTGATTCCAGACATTTTGTTTTACCAAAACAGCCAAACACAAGTGCTATAGCCTGAAGGAGGCTTGCCCTGTTTTTAACCATCTGACCATTGACCACATTGTGAGCCTGGGCTTAAGACTGACTGACCACTTCATGTCGACCCTGAGTGAATACGTCGAACGTGAGGGTGACGCTGTGGAGTCCACATCGAGCAATTCTCTGGACCTCTGCCAGTCTTCAGCCCCAGTTCCATCAGCTCAGTCGCAGCAGCAGGATGGACGTGGTGAAGTCAGACGTAGCGTGGCCAGACAGGAAGACCCGCCAAAGCTGTTGGAGGCGTGTGCGATGTACAAGGGGAGGCAACCGTTTCCTGTACTCAGACATCCGGGGCTTTCCTGCAGTGAAGAGCACGACATGAAGAGGAACGTCTGTGATGACTCGGCCTTTGCTTTGGGAGATGAAACACGTTGTCAGAACACCGATGGCAATGTTCAGGACAAGTTGACACATGACAGTGATGTGGGGTTTGACGAGGTTGCGGAGATTGACTCGCTGCTGGAAAATATAGTGAGTACCATCGATAATCATTATGTACACCGTCCTCAAAAAAGAGACGGTTCATCTCCTCTCTTGGATAACTGTAGCGACCAAGGGTACACGTGTATTCAGCCCATCTGTGTTTGCCCTAAAATCCCCAGACTGAACTTGGAACATCCCGATGCACAATCATCGCAACCAGGGCCAAGATATGACGCCTCGTTAATGGCAGAACGGAAGCAGTTTCCCCACAGTACCGGGTCGGTTTATGGCGGTGAGCAATTGAACAAGAACAGTACTGACCAAAATCCAAAACATGAGTATGATCCCGGTGGTATACTGCCAATGAATCTGGAAATCAAAAGATCTGAATCTGAGAGTATTTCCAGTGCCTTTAGTAGTTTTCAGCGACAGGCAGGAACATCAGATTTGGCCAAGAGTAGCACGCATTTGTCCGAAGATTGCTCGATGTTAGAAAACGTCTGCAATAAAAGACATGAAGAATCTGCGATCCCACAAGAGCTTAGTTTATCCACAAATGTGAAACGTAGTGTAATGATGGGAATAGAAGACGTAAGCAACGACAGAACACGCGACATTCACGTAAAACCAACAGAGAATGAAGGACGGACAGTTTTTACACCTCAGCTTGTGGTCCAGACTGGGATGGTGAGTGACGAGGAAGCCTGCAAAGGCAATCCACCTTTGCCATCCCAGATTCACGGCGACGTAAGCACCGTTTCTCAAACATCGCCAGGAACTGTCGTGGTTGAAACCTCTGGGAACCTGAGTGGAACCACACGTGTCCAGAGTACAGTCGCTGCGGGCAGAGTTGTTAGCCCGCTGCAGGTGAATCCGACAACAGACCCTGACGATGGCTCTGTGAATAGTTCCACTGGCCAGACACGTGGTTCTCCTGTTCAGTCGACTTCATTAGCTCATCGATCTGAAATGATAAACAATACTTATCCATTCAAGACTAGCAATCAGGATTCGGACCTGTGGACTTGGTGGTCAGAGCTTTTCTTGTTCCTGAAAAGACACAGAGATAGATTTCCCATCCGAAATGACGAGACACAAAGCGTCCGGCATACTGCTGACCTATTATGTGGCCAAAGCCATCGGACTTGCCAGCTAGACCGTTGCAACTGTGACGTGAATCGGATCAGTGGCGCACAAGATACAGAAGAACAGTGTCAGGTGCCCCATCACCAGACTTTCCCTGAAAGTAGCCCACGTCATCAACGCCGACGGCTGGCCAGGACAGGGAACCGTTGTCAGTCAGATGCTGAGACCCATGCTAGATGTCCTGATCACTCCACAGCAAACTCAAAGCACCAGACAAACCTAGGTGACAAAGAACCGTGGCCAACTCGGTCAGCATCTACACTGGAATGTGAAGCCAGCCTGATGATGACTAGTGCAGCAGTGGAACAAGACTTGACCAGTGGTTGTCCGTCACTGACCACGAGAGACTGCCCACTAGAAAACAGGCCAACAGCCACGGCTGCTGCCGTTGAAGGAAGAAATGATTCCAGGAAAGAACAAACACAAAGTCATTTACACCCAGATTTTGGACACCACGGACAAGGAACGAGATGTGAATATCACGCTGATGGTCGAACGTTAATTGAGAATACTCCCGAGAGACAATATGTAGATGGCGTTAACTCTGAAGTGACCCCTTGTAAGAAGTCTAAGCATTGTTCTTCAAATAATTTTCGAACGTTTCTAATATCAAACAGTCAAAATGACAGTCACTTTGTCCTTAGTACTACGAAGGATTTGTGTAAAACGGTTAAAATTGAAGACCCAGATACTGAAGAAAACACACTGAAAGACCTAGAGGTACCTGGTACCCGCGCCGGCATCATGCAAACGAACTTGACTGACAACTCAGCGATTCTACTTGAGCATGGAAATGAGAATCTCAGTATTGCTGAAGACGATGAAAACGCTCTGTTGGACTTTGACGCACTGGAGTTTGGAGAGGATACGATGCCAGCTGCTGTCTTGATATGATGAAGACGACGAGCTTCGTTTGCTCATGGGCCACAAGACTGCTGAAGATGAATCAGAAACATTCGAAGTCAACGTTCAACAAAGTGCCTTCTCACGGCTCTTGCCTCCTTCCTTGTGCGTCATCAGTCTGGCAATGGAAAAAGACAGCCAACCAAACAACATCCGTGCAAGTGATGAAAAAGCAAATGGACAACTGCTCCAACAACACCGTCATCCGTTCACCCAGTTCAGTGCAAGAAGCCGACAGTGTATCCAACAGTCTGCAGAACCAAGTGAAACCCAGGGATTCCATGGAAATCGCCAGCAGAAGTGCCAGAACTGTGCGATTTATGCATGACACCGGGCGCGATTCTCCAAATACGGAAAACGAAACAGAAATACCCAGTTTGCCCATATTTTCTTTCCATACCCCAACTGTGCGCGAAGCGACACGCGGCAGTTCCCGTATCAGTCCAGCCAGTGGGGGCCTCCCTGCACCCCCGAGCAGTAGACCTGTCAGCAAGGCAAAGACCACTACAGTCTCACAGTTCAACATCTGCAACACCAGCTGCGCTGTACAGACAGGGGCTGATGACGTCACGTACCCAGATCCTCCTGACAGGATTAAGCGTCCTTCGTGCAAAGCACGGACATACGTCGGTCCCTTTTCAGGCCTAGGATCCAGCAGCCAGACCATCAGCAGCAACCAGACAGAATCGATCCACAATGCAGACACCGCCTGCAGTCAAGACCAGGCTGACCCCGTCGAGAATCCCACCCCGCCACAGAAAAACCCCGGCCCAAGAGCAGCACTGGGAAGAAGAGGCCAAGGTGGAGGACGAGCAGTCTAATTCTGGAGAAAATCCCGGACGCGGAAGGTGCCGTTACAGGTCAAACCGGAAGTGACCGGCCAGGAAGTGACGATAGGGAGCAGTCTTTCCCACAGTGGGCATGGGGAGTGTCCACAGGACCCGTGTTGCTCACGTCATCAACGTGTTGTTCGCTCAGACAGCAGGCGGAGGAAGAAAGAGGAGTGTGACTGTCAGGTGAGTAGGTAAAGAACTGAGGGAATATTCCATCCGAATGTTGGACAGTGTGGTCTATGGGAGCGGGATTGTTGGGTGAGTAGGTAAAGAACTGAGGGAATATTCCATCCGAATGTTGGACAGTGTGGTCTGTAGGAGTGGGATTGTTGGGTGAGTAGGTAAAGAACTGAGGGAATATTCCATCCGAATGTTGGACAGTGTGGTCTGTAGGAGTGGGATTGTTGGGTGAGTAGGTAAAGAACTGAGGGAATATTCCATCCGAATGTTGGACAGTGTGGTCTGTAGGAGTGGGATTGTTGGGTGAGTAGGTAAAGAACTGAGGGAACATTCCATCCGAATGTTGGACAGTGTGGTCTGTGGGAGTGGGATGCTAGGTGAGTTGGTACGGTGCTGACGTAGTGTTCTATAAGAATGTTGGAGAGGGAGGTTTGTCGGGTGAATTCTGACGGCATGTTCCACTGGAATGTTGGAGAATGGGCAGAGTGTGACTATAAGCTGACTAATTTTCAGATTTTTACATTCTGGACTGAGAACTCACCAGCGGTGAAGAGATTCATCGTAACTGTAAAGCACAACAAATACATGTAGGTGCATAGTGATGTGCACGCACACGCACACACACACACACACACACACACACACACACACACACACACACGCACGCACGCACACACACACACATACACACTCATACACACACACACACACACATACACGTTCGCTTGAAGAGATACAGACATTAACGTTTTCTTTTTTGTGTAATTGTGTGAAGGATGCAGATAATCAAGATGAGGCTATGGTGTTCGATTGTCCTGTCTGCGACTACATGACAGAATTGTACGGTACACTATCCGTCCGTCCACGATACATCCAAGCGTCAATCAGCCCACAGGACACAGACACCTGTAGAGTTGGAGAGCAACAAACCTACTCAATTACCCACACGATTTCGCCGTGTTTTGCACACATTTCTTTGTTTAAAAAAAATCACGATGAGTGCTACGTAAAATCTAGAGACGAAATGCTTGAACGGTAATTTCACTTGCAACGTACGCACGCCTGTATAACCATGGTGGTGACCAAAGAGCGACAACTCTTACTAACTATCGCGCACGAAATCGCGTCTGGCTGAGTGAGCTTCCTCAACAACATAGGAACGTAATAGCAACAGTGGCGACTGTATAACCTGAAAATTCGGGGTGGTGGTGGTGGCGGCGGGGAGGGGGGGGGGGACGGCAAGGGGTCCTTTTTTGGGGCCAAAACATGCTGACGAAACCGATTTTGAAGAACTAAATGTAGGAAGAACCTACTTTTATCGTAGCTGGTTCGAGATCAGCCAACTCTCTACCCTCTGCTACGTCATGGCAAAAAACGAAAACGAACCCCCCCCCCCCCCCCCCCCCCCCCCCCCCCCCCCCCCCCCGCCCCCCCCCCCCGCCCCGGCCCCTCTCACACCCACTTACAAAAATGGATAACCTCCATGCTTTTACAAACACAACAACATCATCATCAGCAGCAGCAGCAGCAGCACCACCACCACCACCACCACCACCACCAGCGACAACAACAACAAAATCGAAGTTTTGTACACATCCTTTGTAGAAAGCACACCCATCCTTGGTGAAAAGTACACCAATCGCAAATTAATTTTCGGCTGGAGAAAATGGCCTTGCAGGAAATGTGAGAATCTGTGTGAGAAAGCATTCAGTCAGTAAGCGATGAAACACGATTGTGCGGTTCCGTTCTTCCCATTTCAGAACACAGGACACTCATCTTGTGGAAGAAGCTGGCCCAGGCCGAAATGTCTCACAAATAAATGACTTTGGTGGTTGTGAGGTTCGAATTCGCAACCTCTCAGCCTGAGCCGGCGGTGCTGATCACCATACCACGGTCGTTGGCTGGTCTGCTACCGTTGGTACATCATCATCATCATCATCATAACTGTCATCATGATTGTCATCATCATCATCATGATCATCATGATGATCATCATCTTCTTCTTTTTTCTTCTTCTTCTTCTTCATTTTGTTCATTATCTCATCATCATCATCATCGTTATCGTCATCATTATCATCATCATCATCATCATCATCATCATCATCATCGTCATCATCATCATAATCATCATCACCAACATCATTATCATCGTCGTCGTCGTCGTCATCATCTTCTTCCTTTTATTCTTCTTTATCATCATCATCATCATCATCTTCATCATCATCATCATCATCATCATCATCATCATCATCATCATTGTCTTTGTCTTCGTTTTCTTAGCTAGAACGCAGCGTGTGGTTGTCCTCAGGACCGTGTGTACAGCCGGGCCAGACGCCTGCTGCGGCAGATCTGTTACCTCAAGTCCAAGGAGGAGATGCTGTTCCGTGCGGCCATCCGATTCCAGAGGGCTCGTCTGCAAATGCAGGGTAAGCAGCACCGTTACTTCCTCCCCCCTGATTCTCTTTCTTTGTCAGTGTACGTTGGCTGCCTCCCTCATGCTCTCGCTTGTACACGTCTTTTGTGGTTCTTGAAACATGGAGGCTAAACACTCCTCGCCTATCACCCATGCCCCTGTCGTTTCCACTCCGTCCATTTTTTTTTCACCCCACTTACCATGTCTTGTCTTCTTCATCCACCACATCGTGTTGCACCTGGGTGAGCAAAATACGTTGAACAAGAACATATACTGCAGATCTTTTCATCTGTCATGCTGAATTATCGGACAACTTTGACGAATGGGAATCAAGCAAACAAACGAACAATAACAAACATGCGATCGCAATTGAATGTAAAAAAAAAAAAAAATTGACCATGCCCGGTGGTCGTTTGCAGACGAGGCACAGAGCAGAAATAGATGATTACCCCACCATTTCCGCCAAAAAAAGCAAAGGCGGACACGCATCTGCTGTCAGTCGTGATGACAAATGACAGGTACTGGGACAGAAACTTTCTTTCACTTCGGCTTAACAGTTGCATGAGTGTGTTTTGACTGGTTGTGTGTTTGTCGAATGCTGCCGATGAAAAACAGAACAAGAAGAAGATATGCGATTGTTGCTTTCAAAGCTTCAAAAGAGAAATTCTGAAGCGTTTTAATGTTGCCAATTTAGCGTAATATATTGCCCTGTATGGGACTTTTGAACTGCTTTAACAAAGTACCCGTAGAAAGAAAGGTCACAAACGAGCTAACCGCTTCGTGTTTTGCTTATGTGGTTTCCGGCCACATGTGGTTAGTCAGTGCGCGTTCAGCCTTCGTGCGCTTTGCCTACACTGCCATGAACGTGTTTGATTTATCCCCTGACCTAGTTTCATCCCGTTCATCTATCAGTTGACAAACCAACTGACTTCTTTGGTGAAACTCCCTCGCTGACGCCACCGCACAAAAAGAAGCGGTGCAGTTATGTAGAAAGGAGGCTGGGTAACATGGGCGCAGGTAAGACATGTGGTACCCGTCCTGCTTGCTGTCTGAAAACAAACACACACACAAAAGAGAACACTTTCGAAGCCCTCAAACAAAGCGAAATGCACAGAATATGTCTCCATTTCTTGACGTGTATTTTCCTGTGTTCGTGAAGGTCTTTCAGTGACGTGTACAGGTTTGACAGTGGAAAAGGAGCCGTTGGTAATTACCAGTCGTTAGGAAGGTTGTACGAATTTGGCGAATCACGTAGTGTTTGGATCAGTCCGTATACGCTTTTCATCAGGCCTGCTAAATCATAAAACGGCCAAATTGCACAAGAATGACAGCAAAACGAATAAATAGATTCATAAATACATGAATAAATCGATAAATAAAATAAACACACAAATAAATAAATACAGGAATAAAACAAATACACGCGGAGAGATACATGAATAAATGGATAGATAAATAAAATGAATGCACAAATAAATGAATGAATGAAACAAATATACACCGAGGGATGTCTCCTTGTTTGTTCTGTGTACACTGTGTTGTCATTCCTGCTGGGCGATTTGGCATCGTCAGCAGCATTTGTTTGGAGTGACTGGCGTGTATTCATCTCATCATGGGAGCAAGAGTGACCGTTCTTGTCTGTTATTTACTGTTGACTGTTCCCCGCCTTTTTCAGGACGGTAGATTCAAAATGAAGTTCTGAAACAGCAGAGGCGGAGATGGTCGACATGCAGCCGATGGCAGACCGATAGCAAGCGAAGAAATGTTCCGCATCATCTTAGAAAACAAAACAAAATATTACAAAACAAATAACCGACGACCAACCAACCAAACAAAGCAAAAAGAAAAAAAAATCGCTGCCTTTCTTTAGAGTAGAAAAGGTGATAGGAGTGGGAGGCTGCGCATGGGGGCGATTTTGTTTCCGCAGAATTATGTAACAAACACTGTGATGATCTGAGAGACCCCCCCCCCCCCCCCCCCCTCTCTCTTCTCCCCGAAACAAACAAACAAACGCCAACACTAGGAACTTCCGTGTACGCTACTGAGCACGGACAGAATGTGTGGAAAAGTGTTGCTGACAAGGTAAGATATAGCTTTGTTTTATGAAATAATAATAATAATGATATATTAATAATAGTAAGAATAATAGACAATAATAATAATAATAATAGCAACAACAACAATAATAATGATGATGATAATGATGATAATGATAAACAGCTGTTGTTGTTGTCATTATCATTATTGTCACCGAATTCGATGTCATTGTTAAGAGAATGTTACAGACAAGATTGGAAAAGAAAAGAACGCTTAGCTGGATTGATAATTGAGGGAGAAAAAGCTAGCACGTAATTTTATAACCTGGTGAAAAAGACATTAGGTCAAAAGAACATTGCTAGTATAATTCATTGAAAAGAAAACATTCTAACAAACCAGTAAGATATCTTTCAAGAATTGCAACGGTTTTATAATCGTTGTATACAGAACCTTAAGAACAGAACTGTGAGATAGAAGACATACAAGAAGAATTTCCTTGCATAGATGCCAAGAAGCAAAAGAATTAGAGATATTGCATTAGAAAAAAGGAGCCATGTATGCTCTTAAAACATTAAAAAAAAACCCGGTTTCAGGTGGTTTTAGCTCAGTATCATTTGTCTAAAAAAAAAATGGCACATTGGTTGTTAAAGCACTGAACGGACCGGAACTTCTTGTATTCAAACAGAGGGCATTATTATATGTATTCTTAAAGGTGACAAACCAAGCAATTTCTAACAAACTGGAGATGTATTTCTTTGATGAATTAATCGTTTAATATAAGATCAGCTTGCATAGCAAACAAGAAAAAGTGTGCTACTAAAATTAAATGAAGATAAAATGAGATTAATTGGAAATCGATATATTGGTAACAAAGTAAGGTCGACATTATCATTATAGCCTAACTAGGGAAATGTAATCTTCATTGGTTGCTGCCTAATATGGTCATGGAGAAAAAGCTTTTGATTTATTTAATTGGGAATTTACGTTTAAAGCGCAGAAAACGATTTGTTTTAAAAAAAAAAGACATATGTTTGTTGGATCAGCAATTTCTTCACAAGTGTGAAATCACGTGCCATTCTAAATGGATAGGTTTCAGACTGGTTCGAAATTAAAAATGGTTATCGACAGGGAGATCCATGTCCTCATATTTGTTTTACATTGTGTGTTGAAGTATTAAACATGGTTATGGGAGAAAATCGAGCTATCCAAGGAATTAAGGTGATATCGGTCTTCCGGAGCTAAAACATTTCATACATTGCTGAGTCTATCCTGGATTCATAAAACTGAACAATTCAGCCGTAAATGGAAACGCATTCTTTTCGGAAATTGTCCTTAGCGACATCTCATTAGTAAACAAGGTCCAGAGGTTGTGCCAGAGTTTACCACATGTAATCAAATCGGTTCTCGACAATTGCTTTTGATGCTTCTAAAATCTTTAATGAAAGAGGTATGCCAAATTCTACAGAATTATTTGCTGAGTCACTTTGCTGCAATGAGCGCATTCAAGCTGGGAAAAGAGACATTGTCTCCAAAAATGTTGAAAAACAAAAATGTTTATTGTCATGCACTTTTCTCTGATGATAAAGGACAGATCCTTTCCGATAGAAATATTAAAGAAAAGTGTAGAGTTGATGTTGATTTTCAATCAAATCACAAATTTATCAACACCTCACTCTGTTATAGAAACTGTTTTCCACATACAAAGGTTCAAAACTGTATAATAAGACACTGGTGGATGATGAATTGAAGGCCCAATGCTGTGACAAATGGCATGTGAAACTGTCGCAAACTTATGACTGGAAATCTTGTTTGATGACAGGCGTCAAGCGTAAGTGGTTTCAGCTATAATGCGTAGGTTCTCAGGTACAAATGTAATTCACAAGAAAAATGGTGTTGTGGATAATGAAATGTGTAACAACAAGGTTAATTTGACCACAAGATTACACAATAAAATCATAAATTAAAAAAAAAAAACCAGGGTGGAAAAGGTAACCCAAGGAAAAGATGAACCAAACGTTTCAGGCCTTAAACACTTTTTCAATTTCAAGAACTGTGAGAACACAGCAATGTAAAAGATGGAAAGTTGAACATAAATCATGGTGATAGCAAACTCAAGCAAGTGGCTGCAGGGCCGAGTAGAAATCAAATGTGTTAGGAGAGAGGAAAAAGGAAAGTGAAGTTGAAGAGAGAGAGAGAGAGAGAGAGAGAGAGAGAGAGAGAGAGAGAGAGAGAGAGAGAGAGAGATGTAGTTTTTTTTGTGGGTTTCACGATGACAGCATTGACTTCATATTTTGGAAGTGCACTAACGATTAACATTTTTTGGAATATGTTTACTGATTTAATAAAAGATAAATGTACAAAGGCACAGAATATACATCTTCGGGATTCACTTATAGTTTTAGGTTTTGATGTGACACTTTCTGTTGATTCTGTCGTTTGTTTTTTTAAAATCTTATTATAATATTAGCACACATTATTATAGAAGTACAGACTGGAAGTATCCTTCACAAATAACCACTTTCTTGAAAATATTAGCCTTTAATAATGAAGTCGAAAAAACATATCATAAAATAAACTTGAATCACATTGATTCTTATGCTGAATGGCTAGCATATGAGCGATTATTCTCCCAGATCCAGGTAAGTGTCTTGCATGAAATACATTATATAAGCTGAAAACTTTTCTCAGAAAACAACCTGAATAACAGAGAACTGCACGGCAAACGATCTATTAACTTGATGTCTACTGCTTTATTTTATGTTATTCTATAAACCACTTATAAAACATTAGATGAAATTAGGCTATGGCTGTTTTGTGTTCATCCCATCCGTTTTGTCTCTGTGTTTTTCTATCTTCCTCTTTTGTTACATATGTAAGTGTGAATGTAAGTACATATCTGTTTGTATATTAATGTACATTTGTGTTTATATGTATGTTGATTAGTTTGTTCATTTGTCAGTGTCGTAGAATATATTATTTTGTGTGTTAATCTGTGCACTATTTTAGCTTCATATTTTTTATGTTATGTAACACCGTGCACTACTATGAATATTACTATATAAGTATGCATGTATCTTAAAGTATAATGATTGTGTAAAAATATATGTCAGCATTCTCTTTTTCTTGTTTATCATATTTTTTTTCTATTCTTTTGTGAAACTATGTTAAAAAAAAAAAACGTGAAAAAAAAGAAAACGAAAATGATGAAAGAACACACACGCACGAAATTCTGTGTCCAGCATATAGAACTGCTAACAAATATTCACGTTCTCTTTAAGTGTCGTTGAAATTAGTTTTATGACAGCATTGTATCTTTGATTCGTATTGAATATATTTGATGGGTAAAAAATGGTTAATCTGTTACAATGTTAGACAGACAGACAGACAGACAGACAGAATCTCTCTCTCTCTCTCTCTCTCTCTCTCTCTCTCTCTCTCTCTCTCTCTCTCTCTCTCTCTCTCCTCTCTCTCTCCAACGGAGGCTGATCTCAAATGCAAATACACACTCTTGTCGGGCTAGGCGATTGGTCGAATACTGATAACGACGTCAGGGATTGGTAAACAGATTTTTGTGTCAGACAACAATGTCGCAAAACATGAAAGGATTGGGGAAAAAAAAAAAAAGTGTCTGGCGGTTGGTAAACGAGTCACTGTCGAGTTGAATCCGCATTGTACGACAGAGCCAGAAAACGACCGACACTGTGGAAGCTTGATAAAAACGTTATGTAGATGTGTGTTGTGTGTGTGTTGGGTGGAGGGGGGGGGGGGGGGGGGGGGGGGGGGGGGGGGGGGGGGGGGGGGGGGGGGGGGGGAGGTATTACTAGCATCATTCATATTGTTATTATTATTATTATGAATACTTATACAGCGCCTATCCTCGGCTAGAGGCCAAGCTCTAAACGCTTTACAATCCGCATTTCGTCTACACAACGGCTGCCTACCTGGGTTGAGCCGACTGAAGAGCTGTCAGCTGGCGCTTCATTCAGTCGTTTCCCGTGTCATCCAGTCAATATCGTTGCCTCCATTTCCTTACTTCCTTCATTCTTTTCCATTTCTCACGCAGGGTGCAAGCTATGTGTAACGTGACATCCATGCTAACGGCCAAACTGGCCTTCTCTTCCGAAAGTTGGTGAAGGGACCTGGACAGCAGGGCAGAAACTCTTAGACAATAGCTTCAGTCAGGAAGAGGTTCAGTGTGTGTTGTTGATGGTCGGGGAGCGGGGGGGAGGGGGGAGGGGGGGACCTGGACAGCAGGGCAGAAACGCTTAGACAATAGCATCAGTCAGGAAGAATTTCAGTGGGGTGTGTTGTTGTTGGCGGTGAGGGGGGTGTGGGGGGGGGTGGGGGTGGGGGGATTTGGACAGCAGGGCAGAAAAACTCTCATACAATAGCATCAGTCAGTCCGTGAGAGGTTCAGCGTGTGTGGTGTGTTGGTCGGGGGGAGGGGGGGGGTCTGGACAGCAGGGCAAAAACTTTTATACAATAGCATCTGTCAGGAAGAGTTTAGGGTGTGTTGTTGGGGGGGGGGGGGGGGGGGGAGGAATCTGGACAGCACGGCAGAAACTCTTAGACAATAGGATCAGTCAGGAAGAGTTTCAGTGTGTTGTTGTTGTTGGTCGAGGAAGGGGGGGGGGGGGGGGGGGGGGGGGGGGGGGGGGGGGGGGGGGGGGGGGGGGACAGCAGGGGCAGAAAACTTTTTTACAATAGCATCAGTCAGGAAAAGGCTCAGTCCACACAATGTGATCGACGGAAGCTTGTCTGGTCTGGGGACGGTTTCAGAGCACCACTCCATGCTGTTCCTCAAGAGCAGAGACT
>JADBJO010000672.1:192500-200000 GCA_016801955.1 Conus betulinus | reverse complement strand
TTTTTAGATGTGATGTAATCAAGAATCCGGAATATGTGAGGAAGTTCGAAGAAAAAAACAACACAGAAACACAGCAGACTTTAAATATGGCAACGACTAATATTCCGGCCGATCTAACACACCTCTGATTTTGTTCGTTCGTCCAACAACCACAAGGAACTTTTTTTCCTTTAAGAAGCAGTCCACGTTGTCTGACGAACCAAAGCCGCCATTATTTGAGGATCGGGTCATTTGTGTCCATAAAAAAAGTTCCAGGACTTGTCATTAGGTGGCATGTTTCTCTTTATTGTGTCTCCCATTCTCATTGATTTCAGGCTGGAGAATGGATGTTGATGTCGGGGATGGAAGAAATGTCGATGCATTGAAACTGTGCCGAGAAATCGATGTTTGTTTCTTAAAAAAGATAGCCTTTCAACAAGAAACAACGGCGACAGTAATCACAACATCGACTCCCATTTCCCCATCTGTGCCCCCGCCCCTCCCCCCTGAATGATAGTAAGAATAATGACAAGGATAGCAGTAATGATAATGATAATATTGATAATGATAATAAAAAATGATGATGATGACAATGTTGATAATGATAATAACAACAATAATGGTAATAATAGTAACACTAACAACACCAATAAAGACAATAATAGTCATGATAATAATGATAATAATAATAATGATGATGATGATGATAATAATAATAATAATGATAATGATAATAATAATGATAATAATATAATAATAATAATAATAATAAAGAAGAAGACCACCCCTCCCACCACCACCACCACCACCACCACTACCACCACCACCATCAACAACAACAACGAAAGAGAAGAAGAAGAAGAAGAAGAAGAACAAGAAGAAGAAGAAAGAAGAAGAAGAACAACAACAACAACAACAATAACAACAACAGCACAGCATTGTCATCATCAGTAACGACAACAACAATAACACCGCAACGACATCATCAACAACGATAACAGCGAAGAAAACACATCGTTGCCGTCTCAATGAGCGTATCAGAAAAAAAAAATCCATTATGTCTCAGTACATTTTTTTTCGTTTTTTCTTTCTTTCTTTCTTTCTTTTTTTTTTTTCATGAAGCTTTTCTCCTCAGTCAACCAAGGAAATAATTTTTTTTTTCACCAGCTTTTGCTAGTCAGGTTGTTTATCTCTATGATTTTGCACACACACACACACACACACACACACACACACACACACACACACACACACACACACACACACACACACACACAGAGAGAGAGAGAGAGAGAGAGAGAGAGAGAGAGAGAGAGAGAGAGAGAGAACAACTGAACCTATGTCATCGAAACTTGGTGGAAGGATGAAATGTTGTCTGAGGGGAAATTATTAAAAAGTGGGCCGGATCTGAATGAAAGGGTGCACCCAGGAATTTCCCAAAAGGTCTTTGACCCATGTGGAGGTCTGCGATCTCTCTAGCGCGCTCTTCTGATTGTTCTTGCCAAACCCATTTGAGATACCGTTTCATTATTTTGTTTCTTTTTATCTTGCGGTCGTCAGTGTACGTCGTTTAGCGAGGGGATCTTCCAGTCTTTATGTTTTTTGATATTTGTTGTTGTTGATTTATGATCAACAGTGATAATGACGTGGACTTGCGTTTCTTACGCGTTTCTTGGTCTGACTGGTAAAAGGAAGCAGACACCAGGGCAATGGTGATTGGCAGAAGAAAGGACATGAAACATTCCAGAATCAGAGCACGTTTGACTCACTGTTGATGAGTTGAAACAAACTTCACATCAGAGTAAACCAGTTCTTTTATGGCACTTGAACTTCACCTATGCGGGCAAACACATCAACGGAAAAAAGAGAAGAACCAGAGGGCTAACGCGATACGAAACGTCTGGGGGAGTCTTTCCAGGAGAAATCCCCGTGGACCATGCCACTGGCAAGATAAATGGAAACTCGGTCTGATGACTGATAACCCCACGCCCAAAAGAACGCTCAGAGTGCAAATCTGGGAGAGCAGCAGGAAATACGTTTGCTGTCGTTTTCTCTGGGGTTCCTCATGCCCCCAAAGCACACTGTGGATAGAATCAACGACTGATGAATGATGTTGAAGGTAGGGTTCTGGCTACCCCGGGGGTTCAAGCCAGGAGAAAAATGAACAGATACTGTTCAGGTTGCATACATATTCACACAGTGATGTATTTCCACTTTATGGACTTGACCAGTCTTTTGGCATTGGGAGGAGCGAGTTCAGAAACGAAGGACGACAGGCCCTGTCAAAAGTTAAACTCTTTGGCTTCCTTCCACCTAGATCTATCTAACGGTCGATTTCTATGTTCTCCTGTTCTCTCTTAACTTCTTAGTAAGTCACTGACACACTAAAAATCAGTTCGATGGCATTTCTGCCTGCGCAGAATCCAGCCTGTTTTTAAGTGATAATGGTATCTGCTTGTGGCTGTGATTTCTTCAGATCGACGACTTTGAGCATTACGTCGCTGGTATGACTGATCAAACTTACAGTGCGACATTTCTGCTGCGTTGGAAATCTCCTTTCTTGGCAAGGGTGACGATTAGTGCCCGAGTTCATTTTGTGGCAGATAGCAGTTAGGTTATCAATTATTGGCTCTCGGCCATGTTTCAAATCTACTGGGAAGTCATCCTCAATTGATGCATCTTTTGCTAGCACACCCAGATCTCCTTTGCTCTCTTTGTTATAGAGTTCAGAGCTATAGGCCCTATCCAGTCCACCTTTTTTTATGATGTCTTTTCGCCGTGTGAGTCAGTTGCCATCATGGTTCTGAAAGGTGCTGTCTTGACTTTGCCTTGTTTGGTGAAGTCTTCTGTAATCTTAAAAGCTCCCCCCCCCCCCCCCCCCAGTACTGTTGTATAGTTCTTCTCAGTGCCATCGCAGTATTTTTCAAACTTTGTATGACAGTCTTCGTCTTCTCATTGATCCTCTTGTTTATAACGTTCTATTTTTCCTTTTCACTCTTCTTGACCGGTTTGAAGCTCCTCCTAGTGACCTACTTCTCCAAGATATTTCTAGTGTTCCATGGCTTCGATTCCCAT
The DNA here is from genome assembly GCA_016801955.1 of Conus betulinus. Classification (NCBI taxonomy): domain Eukaryota; kingdom Metazoa; phylum Mollusca; class Gastropoda; order Neogastropoda; family Conidae; genus Conus; species Conus betulinus. Next base: position 196,946 of record JADBJO010000672.1, on the reverse strand, counting down.
TGGCGACCTCTCTTGCTGGTTCAGTCATCAACAAATGTTTGTGAAAAGTTTCGAGATCTTCTTTCAACAGTTGTAGTGGGATGAATTAAACTCAAACGGCCGTGTGAAAATGTCCAGAGAAGCCAGGACTTTTTAGTTTGACAGGATGGGACACTCAGATGGCTGTTTTCAACTTGCTTTTTTTCTTCAAATGTTCTTCAAAGTTCATCATGACTAGGTCGTAGTCATTGCCAGTGCCGTTTTCTGGAAATGTCCTCGTTAAAAAGCGTTATTGATTTAAGACCAGTTCCGATTCTTCACAAAGTATGTGGTCTGTCTGGGTTTGGGGCTGACCGGAGCGTGCCATATCCATCATCGTGATGCGTTATGCTCACCGAGAGTTTTGGTGAAAGGACCAAGCCATTTTCACCCAATTCTAGAAGTTGGCATCCCTTATTATTAGTGGTTTCATTGCTGGAGGGACTACAGAAATTCTGCCGGTCTTTGTGGGAATTAATGTCAACCTTGGTATATTAGTCACCGTTAATTACCGTTTGGAGACTGGAGTAGCATTTTCCCATCTGATGTCAACGGTAGTCTGATGTCAGAGCGTATGAATGCACTACCGTGATAGCAGTTTCTGTAAAACTAGGGTCATTTTTGTCTTTATAGAAAGCGCTAGGGAGAAGTATAACAAATAGTAACACTTCATGTCCCCACCCCCTCCCCCGATTAAAGTTTAGCCGAAGGCGGAAGCCCAGATCAGGTTAACTTTCCTGATTAGTATGGAGCTTTTATGCACTGAAGACAGTTTCAGAATGGACATTAAAATTTCTGTTCAGTACTTTACTGTGCAACAAAGAACGGAACAAGTATACTGTATGCTGAACATTTCATTCCTGACGAGGATGGGAAAAGGAGATATGACATATGAAGAAATCATTGGATCATGTAATGAGAGAGAACTCAGAACTCAGAATATTTTATTTGACAGGCCACAGGCCCATATCAAAGTGAGTGAATAAGGTCAAAATAAATCGGTACAAGCCCACTCTTAACGAAAAAATCAGCTGAATGGTGTTCAAAGTTAACAAAGAAGACATTCATGAAGCAACTGCAGCATTAATTACTCCGTTCCTAACAGCCATTGCTCTGTAAATGAAATTCCCAACACTCGTAATAGTAGTCTCAATAGAACAGGCTAGCAACATGGACGTTTTGAATAGAGAAGGGTGTTTGTAATATTTAGCTGGAATCAGCTCGAGGCGCAACTTATCGTACAAAGGACAAACCAGTAGAAAATGAAGCTCAGTTTCCGCTGCTTTCTTACAGTGAGGACAGAAAATATCATGGTTTCTACTGCAGTTAGTATATCGTAAAAAGTGGCATCGTTAAGGCGACATTCATTCCTAACCGAAACCTTGAAAGTAACCTGCGGATGTTAACATGTTTAATTACACAGAGGCAGGGACTTCGAACAAGAGACTGGTTATATGACCGATATACATCGTGCGACTCATGCGATTCAATAGCTGAATGCCAGTCTTGGATGTAACAATCACTTAAACGTTTCTTGAATTCTGCAATAAAAGCTTTCACATTACCAACACTTTGCATTTCCCATACAATTCCAAACCCGAATCTATAAAGAACATAGCAAACATTAGTCGTCCAGGTAATACAATTTTGATTCTGCAGCTGCAGCAACATATCATAGGCTTTCTTCGGGAGTCTGTTATTATCCATACAAGCAACACGAAGCCAAAATCTGATGCATTTTGCGTAAGTATTAACATAAAGAGTGTATCTTCCAGATTCGCTCTTCGGGAGTCTGTTATTATCCATACAAGCAACACGAAGCCAAAATCTGATGCATTTTGCATAAGTATTAACATAAAGAGGGTATCTTCCAGATTCGCCGTACACTAAGTGCCTAGGAGCTTTTGGACTTACACCAAGAAATCTTTTAATAGCAGCTAAGTGCACCCTTTCGATTTGTTCCTGGTTAGATAGTCCCCAGATCTCTGCTCCGTAAGTTAAGAGGGGAGTTGAGAGAGAGAGAGAGAGAGAGAGAGAGAGAGAGAGAGAGAGAGAGAGAGAGAGAGAGAGAGAGAGAGTATGGATCAGAGGGAGGATGTGGATTAGAGGGAGGGTGTGGATCAGAGGGAGGGTGTGGACAGGACGTGGAATATAGAAGGATCTAGATGAAACAGAGGATATGGATCAGAGGGATGGTGTGGATAATACGTGGTTCAGAAGGAGGATGTGCATAGGACGTGGAATATAGAAGGATCTAGATGAAACAGAGGATGTGGATCAGAGGGGGAGGGTGTGGATCAGAGGGAGGGTGTGGATCAGAGGGAGGAACTGGATCACAGGCCAGAGAGGATCTGAATCAAAGAGAGGATCTGGAATAAAGAGAGGTTGTGGATCAAACACAGATCCGGGTCAAAGAGGGGATGTGGATCAAAAGGAAGATCGGAATCAAACGGCGGATTGAGATCAAGAAGAGGATCTGAATCGAAGGTAGGGTCTGGATCAATGGGCGGATCTGGATCAAGAGTTGATCCGTAAACTTATATAGGGGACTGGTTGACTGTGGTGGAGGTGTGCTTTCTGCCGAGTTATTTTTCTGGATTTTGCTCTTTTACACGATGATTTCAAAATGATATAGACATCGTCTTTGTTTATTTTTGACATATGAACGTCATTTTACATTATGTCATCAGTGGATCAGTATAACTGTTTTCTGTTTATTGTTTCATTAATCTTTTTGTGTGCGTAATATTGAATAATTATAACGACATAACATTGCTCTCACGTATGCACATGTGAGTTCTTTCATGCGCTTCCTGTGTTCTGACTGGTTAAAAAAAAAGACACTGCGAGAGTGCAGATCCACAGAATAAAAAATAATGAACTATTTCAATGCCAGAGCAAGTATGTAACTCAGCTGATACACAAGATTCACACCCGAGTAAACCAGCCATTCTATGTCACGTGAACTTCACCGATATATGGAAATACGTAGTCAACAACAACAAACAACAACAACATCATCATCATCATCATCACAACATCATCATCAACAAAACAACAACAACAACTTCAACAAAAAGAACAACATCATCATCATCATCATCATCATCATCATCATCATCAACAACAACAACAACAACAACAACAACAACAACAACAAACAACAGACCAGAGGGCAAATACAATGGAAAACGTCTAGTTGAGCTCATTTTGAACAGAAACCCACTGTTCTATTCCACTGACAAGACAAATGGAAACCCTGTCTGATGACTGATAATGGCACCCCCCAAAAGAATCCTCTGCGTACGAATCTGGGAATGGAGCAGGATATTAGTTCGCTGTTGTTACCCTTGGGGATGGGGAAGGACTGCGGGTTGGGGGTAGGAGAGGGTTTCACCGCCCCCCCCCCCCCCCCCCCCCCCCCCCCCAAAAAAAAAAAAAAAAAAAAAAAAAAAAAAGCAAGCTGACATTGGAATTTCAGACAAATAATGGTGTTTATATGCATCTACACAATTAAGTATTAGATGACTGTTCCCTATCCAGTGATGCGGGGAATTCACAAGAGAAGTGTGGTCATCCAGCTTCATTTTACACTATCGTTTGCTCGTGTTTCGTTTAGTGTCTCTCTTTTTTTTTTTTTTTTTTTTAAAAATCTTCTCATACATTTTTTTTTACCTCCACCGAGAGCTTTTTTTTTTTTTTTGATACTCTTTGTTTTCTAATATTCCTATCACGTCCTCCTCCCCCCACCCACTAGCTATTTCCCGTCTTTTGCCACAATGTTTTGTCTTTATTTTCGCTACTTTTACTCTCACCTTTTGCTACTACTTCTACTTTATTTTTATTTTTCTGGCTTTTCCCCGTCCCCCCCCCCCCCCCCCCCTTTTCACTTATGGTACTAATGGTAATGGTAATGTTGCTCATAGCCCAGCTGACTGCAAAGGGCCATATCAGGGCTGTCACCGCGTTGAAGTTAAGTCACAAGTCAATGTTAATCTCCCTCAGAAACTCAAAAGATCACATCAGGTGGGACATCTATGAACAAGGATTTCATGGAGTCTGCTGTAAAGTGTTTATGTCTCGTATCATGCAAGTCCGAACAATCGTTTATACTATAGTAATGAAAAGTGTGAAATCTGTTACTATATTTCACTACCTTTTGCTAATGTTTGTGATGTTTGTTTGGCTTCTTGGTCTTCTCTTTGTGTGACTTTTCCCCATATTTGTTGCTTCTTTCTCACACTCTTTTTGCTACCTTTACGAATTTTTGCTGCCTCTTGCTATCACCCCCCCCCCCCCCCCCCCCCCCCCCCCCCCCCTCTTTCGCTAAGTTTTACCTTTGCTACTTTTGCTACTTTTAAACTACCTTTGCTTCCCTTTCATACTTTTTGCTCTTTTGCTACTCCATCTCTTCCCCCCCCCCCCCCC
>JADBJO010000672.1:177500-182500 GCA_016801955.1 Conus betulinus | reverse complement strand
AAACGCCTACCACATACAATTACTTAACTGTCTGTGCAACGCACATATTCCTAAATCATTGCTTTTATCATTCTAAAACATACGCACACACACGCACGCACGCAAGGACGATTACACACACACGCGCACACACACACACACACACACACACACACACACACATACACACACGCGCGCGCGCGCACGCACGTATCTGATCTAACAACATATACGTTCTAAAACTTTTATTCTTATTAGGCTAAATACCACCCCCCCCCCCACCAATGACCGCGGTCGGGGTCGGATGAAGCTGGAAGATGAAGTGAGGTATAAATTAGCTCCTTACGTTGAATTCTTTTTCAAAGATTGATTGCAATGAGAATGCAGGCCGTGTCTTTTAAAAATACTTATGGACATTTTCCCAACCAATAGAATGAGGTTTATGTATACATATTTTCCACGTGGGGCAGAATGAACTATTCACACCAAACAGAACATCAGTGACTGACAACGTTAGCTTAACATTTGTGTCTACATAAATTTTTTGCTCAATGAAATTCCAAAAATTCTTTACAACTGGACAATTATAGAAAAAATGTTCAATAAAATCCACCATATCAACACAATATGAACATTGATTATTTTCTCGTATTCTCATTTTATTTAACATTATATTTGTAGGGTAAATATTATGCAACACTTTCCAGTGAAGGACTCTAAGTCGCACTTCTTTGGTGGTTTCTTTAGCCCTAGACCAGGCCTGTTTGTCTAGGGTGTAACAAAATTTCCTTTCCCAGAAATAATGGGCCGTTGGTAAATTTGTTACGTTGTCTTTGGATACCATTTTCCTGATGTTCTTTGGCTTTGTATTGAAATGTTTTGCATCACAATCAAGTCGGCTTGTGCAAGGATCTCCTCTCTCTATCCATTGAATCCACTCTTTCGGAACAGAGTTAATAAGGGCATTATATTCAAAAATAATGTTAGCCTTGCTTCGCCCAACCATGTTCTGTACCTCCTCAAGAGACAGAAATCTACGTTCATTCTGATGGATTATATCTTCATCTGTTCAATTCCTGTATTGTGCCAGTTTGGAAAGAATATTACTTTATTTTTTGTATTTAATGAGAGAGTTGTTGAAGAGAAGCTGTGACTGGAAGTTGCCACTGTTTATTTCACTTTGTTTACTTATAGTTTTGTTGTCTAGATAACATGCAGACACGTCTTTCCAGAAATCATTCTCAATTCTATCAATACCCTGCATATCCTTTGTCCTTGTGTTTACATTGAAGAAATTACCCCCGTTTGCCAGTTTGTTCAAATGCCACAATGGGATCAACCTCCAGTTTTCATTTCTTTGGCGTTACATAATTTACCCATCCATTGTAAGTTTAGAAGCTTCTGGAACTGAATCATGTTGATCATGTTCAGACCACCTTCGTCTACGTTTGATTCCATTACTTTCCTCTTCACTTTCTCGAATGCTTTCCTGTTACTGAATTGTTTCTGCCATAGAAATCGGTATAACGCTGTATTAATTTTACGCAGCACTGCATCTGAAAGACCAATAGACTGCATTACATAAACAAATTGACTTATCAGAAACGTTTTTATAACAATCACTTTACCTTGAATGAAGAGATCTCTCCTTTTCCAATTATTTATTATACTATTCATTTTATCGATTCTTTCATTCCAGTTTTCATCGATGTTCTTCGCCATCTCGTTAGTATCAAAACAAATTCCCAGAACTTTCATTCTGTTCACTGTTGTGAATGGAAGATCTCGGTCTTTTTTCATAGTTCCCATTAGTAGAGCTTTTGTTTTCTGAACATTCAATATCAATCCAGAAAACTTTTCAAACGATGACAAGATTTCTAATGATTTAAACATATCATATCGGTCTTTGAGAAAACAATGTTGTGTCATCTGCCATTTGTTTTATCTTATACTAACATTTTCATTCCCAGTAGGTGAAGGAACTTTGATGCCTGCAATCGGACTATTCCGAATCTTAATGGCTAGTAACTCGACAGCTAGGACAAAGGCTAATGGTGAGAAAGGGCAACCTTGTCTTATTCCGCAGTTCACATCAAAGGGCTCGGAAATCCAACCTCCGTGATTTACAGAAGTCATGTTTCCGTTTATCAAAGTAGATACCCACTTTTTAAAATCTGGACCAAAAACAAAAATGTCAAACACTTTCAGCAGAAAAACTCTTTGATATCGAATCAAATGCTTTTGCATAATCAATAGCGAGCAAAAAGCCGGCTCTATTAGTTTTATTTAAGTAATTGATTACGTCATCAATCGATCTTATGACTGTTGCGATGTTTCTACCTTTGATGTAACCTACCTGATCTTCATTTACCAAGCTAGTGATGACTCGTCCAAGTCTTAACGCTAAGACTTTGGCTAATAATTTGTAATCACTGTTAGTCAACGTGATTGGTCTCCAGTTGTTTAATTTGTCTCTATCTAAATCCTTTCCCTTATGTAGCAGAGTTATTACACCATATCTTTGAGAATATGACAGTTTACCAACATGAAAAGCTTCCGTGAATGACTGAGTAAGTGTTTTACACATATTTTATTCCAAAAAATTTTTATAAAACTCTATTGTCAGTCCATCATTGCCGGGGCAGACCCATTTCTCATATTCTTCAGAGCGCTTGTCATTTCCTCCACTGTCACCATGCCCTCGCATGAAACAGCTTCATCAGCGTCTAGTCTTGGAAAGTTTTCATTTTCAATAAATGTATTTGTTGCACCCCTAACATCTTTTTCAACAGTTTCTTGATTATAAAGTTTCCTATAAAATGAGACTTGTTCTTGCAAAATTTCTGTCTGATCTGTAATTATCTCACCTGAATCTTTGGTTAATCTCGTTATTACTTTCTTCTTTCCTCTAGCCTTTTCCAGATTGCAAAAATATTTTGTATTCTTTTTCACCTTCTTCAATCCATTTAACTCTTGCTCTAATTTGCGCTCCTCTCGTTCTCTCAACCTGTAACAACTCTATTTCTTGTTTTAGACTAAGATACTGTTTCTGTACCCCTACATCAGAGGGATTACTGACTAATGCTTTTTTCTTTTTCCACAAGCTGTGCGTTCAGACGATATTCACGATTTCTTCTTTTGCATGCAAGTGATTTTCCATACTCAGTACAAACAAAAAGTACGAATTTCAACTTTACATAGATCCCACCTTCGTATATAAGACACATCATCGGAAGAATCATTGAGATGCTGTCTAAGAAATCATTCACCTTTGCCACAAAAACTTAGTATCTTTTAAAAAACTCTTGTTAAATCTCCAGTATCCTGGACCTCTTTCAAAATTACCGTTGTTTAGTTCCGTTATGAGAGCTTTGTGATCTGAATGCGCAACCGTGGCGAGTTCGCACGAAACACACAAGGGCAGCATTTCCTCTGACACGAAACAGTAGTACAAACGCCGAGCAATGAAAGGGTTATTCTTGCTCCAGGAGAAATCCTTTTCTTCAATATGAAAAACTCTCCAGATGTCTGTCAGATTCAAATTTCTTTACTGCATTATTTAACTTTTACTTCTGACTCGTGATGACATTGACCCGTAATAATATCAAGACTGTTTTTTCATAACACAATTAAAATCACCAAGCAACAATAGATTTTGCTCACTATATTCAGCACACGTTTCCTGTAACTTTGTCATGAAAAACTGATTTATCTTTCATTTTATTAGGAGCATAAATATTTGCCAATTTAAAGTCATATAGTTCACTTTTGACTGACACGACTAAGATTCTCTCTAGAGCCAGTTCAATATCTACATTACCATCAAAATCTTTTGATATTAGAATAATCTCTCCTTGACTCTTTTTTCGTACCCTCATTGTAAAACAATTTTCCTCCCCACTGTTTTTCCCATAGCAATGCATCATTCTCTGTTACATGGGCTTCCTGTAAACAGGCAATATCAATTTTATTACTTTTTAAATAACGAAAAATAGCGGCTCTTTTAAATTTATTCCTCAGACCTCTGACATTCAAAGAACATATCCGTATTTTGTCCATTGGAAGTATTATACGGATATTACACTACTACACATTTTCCGAATTCCTTACTCAATGTCCATAATTCAAGCGAGGCCGAAACCATGAGGTCTGTCCTATGAAGCCGGGCGTCTACCCACACTGGTCGCTTACCTCGGCGTCGGTACTGCGGGGAGCCTGACGGGTGGATTTACCACTGTCCTTTTTCGGGTGCTTACCCCTTCCCGCTACCTCTTTTGGGCTGGACCCCTCCTTGGATCGCCGGCGTTTCGGGGTCTCCGACCTGCTCCGGGACAGGCTCTCCAGCTGCAGGGAGGCAGAGAGCGTGGCCTGACGCTCGCTGGGCCTGCCTCTGGCTGCACGGTCCTCCCGTCTGTGGCTGTCGTCGGGCTGGTCGCTGTCCGTTGGCGCGATGTTACCCACTCCGGGTGTGTCCGCTCTGTCCTCGACTGGAGTCCCTGAAACAGAAAACTGGCACAGAGGATCCCCGCGCTTATGGCCGGACTGTCTGCACTCACGGCAGACAACCTCTTTGTTGCATACCGATGCATGGTGGTTCTGTCCCAGGCAATTGGAACAGAGATGAGGGTCTTTTTTTTTGAGTCAGCTTTTGTTCCTTATGATATATTTTAGCCCAGAACAGACTTACTTTCATAAACTTTTCCAGGGGCACGTCAGGGATGGTGATGAAAACGAACCTCCGCCCCGTCAAAAAGCGGGTAAGTTTTCCGTCTGCGTCCCTCGCTCTCTCTGTTTTAATTGAGGAATGCAACTCACACCCTACCTTCGCCAGGGAATGCTGTATTTCTGAGTCGGCCACTGATATCGGTACGTTGTCGACCCACACTTTTGTTGTTGGCTTCTCCTCCCCAGTGTCACTCTTCAGAATAAAAGGGTTAGTATTTGCCAGTTGTAAAATGGTCCCTCTTACCCTCATACCCTGGGTCAGGAGCTGATTTCTTGCCTCTGTCGATGCTGGATAA
>JADBJO010000672.1:150000-157500 GCA_016801955.1 Conus betulinus | reverse complement strand
GGAGTCCTGTGTGTTTGTAAAATTTACTCCTGGGCATGACAGTCACTGGCTGCCCTGAAAGAATTGTTCAGCTTGCTGGGGTGCCTTTCTAGGTAGCCAGGATTGCTAGCCTCTTGCTGTCCACTGATCATCGAATAGCGCTCTTGTATGTACGTACCTCTTGACCAAGGGGAAACTATCGGGTGTGTATTTCCAGTCTGACAGTTTGACACTATCAGCAGGGGGTGTGTCGTACAGACAGGCAACCTGTGAACAGGAGGCAATCAGAGAGCCTGTCAGATCGACAGGAAATGGAGATGATTTCAGAATGCACAATGGAACTTACCAGCCGTAATGCACAGGTCGGTGAGTCTACAAGATGCCCCAGTGATACAGCTCCACTGACTGTACCGCACTTCCTGCACAACTGCCCAGCACACAAGATCTCCAAGCCCATACCAGGCCTGCTGACACATCAATGAAGGAATAGCTCTATGAACCCCTGGAGAGCCTTCGCCCTACAGCAGATTTCATCAGAGCTGCTGCTGGGGTTCCTGCCCTTGCCAACGACGTAGAAATGCAGAGATACTTATCCACCCAGCTCTTGTCTCTGCTGCACGGGCGTTGGGGGGCGGAGGGAAAGCAGAAGAAGGTCAGATTTGTTGACTTCTCTCCGGAGGCTGGACCTCATCAGGTCATGGCGGGCGGAGGGAGGTGGAGGGATGGACAGGGAAGGGAAGGCACGCAGAGGGATATCGATCAATAGTTCTGTTTGCCTGCTCCTTCTTTGCATGATGATATTAATGGTAACACTGACCTCATCATCTTCTTCGGAGGGCGTGCAGGTCTGTGTGACCGTTGCCTTTCTAACCCATTGTCTGGGGAGGGGGTTAAACGTTCAAAACCAGGGGCCTTGTGTTACAGTAGCCATGTGCTGGAAACAGCTTCGTGTAGTCGAAGATCCGTTCGTTCATGGCAGAGCTCTGAGTTTTGCCTTCCAGTTGATACCAGCGACAGAAAACTGGAAGCGATTGATGACTCTCAATAGCGAATGTATGGGAGCAAAGACGGGAGGAGAGGCCAGTGCAGTGCCCAGCCACTGAGGTGGGGCTGCAGGGGTGGCGGATGGATGATGAACCAGCGTGATGGAAGAGCAGTGACCAGCCGTTGTCTTGTACAGGTCCAGACAGGAGTTCACAGGGTCAGTGCCACAACGTCCGGCAGCTGACCACCTCTCACTGGGTCAGCAGTCTCTCTCTCTCTCTCTCTCTCTCTCTCTCTCTCTCTCTCTTGCTACCGCTTCATATTATTCAGTTACTGCTCATTCCAGCTCTCTGTCCCCCTACCACTATAGCTCTACGCCCAGGCTGGACATGTCAGAGTCTCTTCAACGCAGTTCACAGGGAGCCGTCAGTATCCAGTCGTCATGATGTGACCCCACCAGAGGAGACGCCGCCCTGTTGCACTGTCACGTTGGTGGTGTCCGGTGGTGTCTGTTCTGAGCGACAAAAATTCAGGGCCACCCCACCACAGCAATGGGACAGGAAGAGCCACAGAATTCATGGTGTTCACTGAGGATGAAGACGTTGACGATGAGGTTATGGAGTTTCAGTCTGATCTGAGGCTACATGACAGCTCTGTACCAGGGAGACGTGGGGGCTCCTTTCATGATGTACCTCAGTGTCAGTCAGATACAAACACAGACACTTTCAGAACTGTTGGAAAAACGTAGATGAAGCTTGACTATGTGGTTCAAAGTTTAAAATATTAATTTTAGCGCACCGCCAAACAAACAAACAAACAAACAAACAAAAAAAAAAACGTGGGCAAACGAATGACAAGACAAAACACGACGCTTTGTCCTCGTCATTTTTTTCTTTTTTTTTTGGCGGTGCGCTAACATTAATATTTAAAAATGTTTAGATTTTCTCCAGCAGTCGCCACACCTTGCAACTAGATCTATGTGGTTCAAGTTTTTCTGTTTAAGTTGATCAGAGCGTCTCAATCTTTTCATTAGCCTTTACGGGTTCATATATTTTTTAAAGTCCAGCCGACCGCAAAGACCCTCACAGGGCCCTCTGTGCACAAACCCTGATGTGGAAAAAGTCATGAAATACAACATGACTATATACAAAATATGTACAGATCGCTAAACCTGTGTTCCTGCAAAGTTAACTTGCTTTGCGAAGTTTTTAATACTACAAACGCCTAGGAAAGATGAAGCATAGGCAACCTAGTCTGTGATTCCAATTTTTCTGATTAAGATTTCACTTCGTCTTTCTTACTAATAAAGTTGACAAAGAGAATTGTAGATGGAAGCAAGCTTGCAGCGGAGACAAGGTTCACACTATCCAGGTACATGGATAGAGCGTGACTTACACTTTAATTCGTACCATGCCAGGTCAACGACTAACATCCTCAAGGCTTAGACAACCAGGCCTGTGCTGAGGGCACCAGTTATTTTGCTTCATTTGTCAATCTTATAGTGCCCCCAAAAGATGCAAAAAACATAGCATGAACATGGAAAACATTCCAAACATGGGTGTTACATGACAAGGTCAGGTGGGTAAAGTGACCTAACAGAAAGGACGATGAGTGTTCAAGCTAGGCAGCAGCGTTGACAGCCCTTCCTTCTTGTGATGGCCGTCGTCATCATACTGATGAATGTGACAGTTGTTCATGTTGAGGATTCCGATAATGATTTTGCGAGGGGGGAGGGGGGGGGGGGGGGGGGGGGGGAGCGGGGGGCCCGGGGGTTAGTGGCTGCCAGGTTGATCAACTGCATTCAATGGGAATGAAGAGGGAAAGAGAGGAGGGGGCAGTGGTGGAATTCTGGATGAGCTGGGAGAGCTAGAAATAAATGCTGCCATCACTGAGATGACATCAACAACGAATCATCATCAAAGGACCTTTGTTTTGAAAGCGACAGATGACATCAACAACGAATCATCATCAAAAGACCTTTGTTTCTGAAAGCGACAGATGACATCAACAACGAATCATCATCAAAAAGACCTTTGTTCTGAAAGCGACAGATGACATCAACGATGGATCAATATATCTTTGTTTCTGAAAGCGACAGATGACATCAACAACGAATCATCATCAAAGGACCTTTGTTTCTGAAAGCGACAGATGACATCAACAACGAATCATCATCAAAAAAGACCTTTGTTTCTGAAAGCGACAGATGACATCAACGATGGATCAATATATCTTTGTTTCTGAAAGCGACAGATGACATCAACAAAGGATCAATATATCTTTGTTTCTGAAAGCGACACAGATGACATCAACAATGGATCATCAAAATACCTTTGTTTCTGAAAGCGACAGATGACATCAACAATGGATCATCTAAAGACCTTTGTTTCTGAAAGCGACAGACATATTTTCCACAGAGACAGCCCCGCTCAGTCAAAAAGCTTCATGTGGAAATGGCCAGCATCGGACCTTCTTCCAGCCCACCACTTCTCAGATCCTGCATGGGAATATTGACAGGAATGAAGGGTATTTCTTCCCCCACTTCCCAAGAGAAGGCTTCTTTCACTGAAGATTGGGGTCAGTTCACCGCACAGGATTCCCAGCCTGTTTACTGCCGTGATCCAGTATCGACACCGGCTCTGTGTTTGACCTGCATTTTCATTGCATACTCTTGGTCAACATTTTATCCAGGGAACATTGAACACTGAATAATGACCAGCATTTACACTGCTGACAGCGTTTCACTGACACCATCGGATGTGGGGCCCATGAGTAAATATCCACACACATTTTGAAACAGAACGTATCTTGATTACTTTCTCAGGCAGGAAACCCAGTAGCGAAATGATATTTGCTGAGGCAATAATAACCCTCCTATGAGAGCACATATTGACAAGCCAGGTGACGTCAGCAAAACCCTCTCATCTAGTCTCAAACCACAATGTAAGTCCTGCGAAGACTTGGAGCTGATCAAGTTTAGCCATTTAGTAAACTTTTCAGAGAAAAACGTGTGTGTGGAGATGGGAGAAAAGACGAGGCACTTCAATCTGTATAACGGCCTTTATGGTGTAGAGGTCAACGTCGCAGTCTTGCGAGTTCGGAGACCTTGGGTTCGATTCTTAACAGAGCAGCATTTATATATGGAATGTATTGACTATGGCCAGCTCCTCAGAGTCATTTATATATGGAAGTTACTGACCGTGGCCAGCTCCTCAGAGACATTTATATATGGAATTTATTGACCATGGCCAGTTCCTGTTCAGAGCTAGGCATACCATGGGCTTATATTACTGTCCCATGAGGGTGAAGACAAAAGGCTTTTGGAAATGTGTTCCACCTTATTCCAGCTCAACTATTAGGACTGAAAAATGAATTTTCTCTCTCTCTCTCTCTCTCTCTCTCTCTCTCTCATCACACACACACACACACACACACACACACACACACACACACACACACACACACACACACGCACGCACGCACGCACGCACGCACGCGCACACACACACACACACACACACACACACACACACACACACAAACACAGACACGCACAGAGAGAGAGCAGAGAGAGAGAGAGAGAGAGAGAGAGAGAGAGAGAGAGAGAGAGAGAGAGAGAGAGAGAGAGAGAGAGAGAGAGATATCTGATCAGACCAGTGAGAAGTTTCGGTAAGTTGACCTACACAGTCCAAAGTTCGACAGTCACAATACTATTACTAAACTTCGGAACTCCAAATCTTCTTCACAGAGTACGAGGACGTCTTTGTCGTCGGTCGGGGTACTGGAACAGAGAGATTTATTTCAAACAACTCTCACACTTGAAGCCTATTTACACTCTCCCTGATCCCACCACCACTCATGTGCTTCGTCTTCGTTCCCCTTCCCCTTCCACCCTGCGTCTTTTTTTTCGTCCCTTCTGTCTTTGTTCACAGGATCAAGCTGATGGGAGGCTAGGGGGGAGGGGGGAGGGTGTTACTCTTCAATTTGTCTGATCATGTCTGTCTGTCTGTCTGTCTGTAATCCTTTCTTCCAGGCGCCCCTTCACCCATTGTCCCCTATGCTATGGATGATAAGAAAGTGTGTGTCCAGGTACTTCGTATTTTGTCCATTTTTGTCAATGTTTATGAGCATGAGGGTGACTGAATCTCTCTCTCTCTCTCTCTCTCTCTCTCTCTCTCTCTCTCTGTGTGTGTGTGTGGGCGCGCGCGCGCGCGCGCGCGCGCGCGCGCGCGTGTGTGTGTGTGTGTGTGTGTGTGTGTGTGCGCGCGCGCGCATGCATGAGCACACATGCAAGCATACCTACATGCGTGTACAGGTGGCATCATGACACATCTATTCATAAAGTCTACCAAACATGAGAGTCGGAACTAGTGGAGAAAGAAAAAAAGTAAAACGAAAGAAAGAAGGAAAGAAAAAGAAAGAAAGAAAAAGAAAGAAAGAAGGAAGGAAGGAAAAAAACCAAAAAAAGGAAAGAAGTAAGGAAGAAGAATATGATAGAGAAAGAAAAAGAGAGAAAACAATAGGACAGAAAGACAGAAAGAGAAAAAGAAAAAAACGAATGAATGCATGAAAAAGAAAGAAAGAAAGAAAGAAGAAGAAGGAGAAGAAAAGACGAAACAGAAGATGACCTTTCATGAAAGACTGTGTGTACTAAGCACTTGAAACTTTCAACGAACAGAGACCATTCCGCAGCACAGAAAAGAAAGCTGGGAATGACGGCCTCTGAACGGGCCAGCGTCGTCAAGGAAGGCGGCAGTGTCCACCAATTTCAGGCTGTCGTACCATCGGCCACCACTAGTGGCTCCCTCAAGTGGAGACAGTGTCAACCAGCAGAACAAGCGTTTCGACGCGTCAGGCTTCAACCATTTGCCAACTGGCATTTCACTGTTCCTCTTTGCGCAAGGCTGGAGTGGGAGGGAAGTGGACCATTCTTTGCAATCAGACGACCATCAGCAGAGAAGGGGTCCACGTTACAGCCTGTACAAATAATCCACACCCACTTAACAGAAGCTGCTGGCCAGAATTCTGTTGACAGGGCTGTTGTGCTTGGCTGTGGGAGCTTGAAGCCTTGTGTGGGTGAGCCCTACGCTCTCTGCAGAGTTTCAACAGTTTCTTTCGCGGAGATTTGCTGTTGCAATAGCCATGTACGGAGTGAAGTGTAGAGCAAATGACAACACACTGGAATGCAGTAGCGTGCAGCATAATGTGGTAAGGTACACTATGATATAAATGAATGCAGTGGACATAACGCAATGTAATACAGATCACTGCAATTATTATTAGTAGTAGTAGTATTATTATCATTATCATTATAATGAATACTTATACAGCGCCTATTCTCGGCTAGAGGCCAAGGTCTAAGCGCTTTACAGTCCACATTCGTTTACACAACGGGCTGTCTACCTGGGTAGTGCCGATTGAGGAGCTGCCAGCTGGCGCTTCATTCAGTTGTTTCCCCGTGTCATCCAGTCCATATTATTCAACATCGTTCACTCAATTTCCCTACTTTCTTCATTCTTTCCATTTCTTACGCAGGGTGCATGCTACGTGTAACGTGTCTTCCATACCAACGGCCAAACTGGCCTTCCCTTCCGAAAGTTGATGAACGGATTTTACATGTGTGCAAGATGTTATGCGTTCGTTCACACACGGAACCTCGGTTTATAGTCTCATTCGAAGGGCTGCCAAACAAAGCCAAACAATACAAAAGAGAACAGGAAAGGACAGTTCATCTACAGAGTAAAGCAAAGCAGAACAATGTAACACAATATAATGCCATTCGATCACAGACATACCGAAAGCAAGCCACCAGGTTCTTTACATTGGCAAGTGCTGTCGACACGTTTCCAACTTCTGCATGATGAACAGCGAGGCTGGTCTGCTTCCAAGAAAGCTGAAACCGCCGTGAAGTCTGGGTGGACATTTTCTGTGTGAGTATGTCACAAAGCACAGGGAACAAAAATACCTGATATTGTGTGACATTGTGTATACTGGCCATGACATAGTTTTGATTTGGTTTTGTTGTAAAGAAGAAGATCCTGATCGTTAGAACAGAAATAACCAATACGTGAAAGAGACCTAAACAGAACAATAGTCTTCTTCTTCTTCTTCTTCTTCTTCTTCTTCTTCTTCTTCTTCTCGTTCGACGTCACACTCACAGTCCCATATCTGAGATAAACTGTCCTCTGGAACTTTCTCAGCCCCCTGCAGTGTCCCTGGTCAGGCTGCATTTCTCAGGTCAGCATGGAACTGGCGACAGTCCTACAGGGTGTGCCGTGCTGTCTGCTTCACCTACCGTGGCAGTAGGGGGGAATGGGCAGTCTTCGGCTTTGAGCCATTGCATGTCCTGTGCCAAGCCAGTAGACCTCAACTCAGTCTGCTCTGTCTAAGAGATGCACAGATCCTTTGCTCCCTACCATCTCCTGATGTTTGTGATCATGGTCTTCTGCCCCTGGATGGTGACTGCTCACTGTGGCTGAAACTAACATGAAAATGAATTACCCATGGTACTACAGTGGGAAGATACCCGTTGCAACA
>JADBJO010000672.1:137500-140000 GCA_016801955.1 Conus betulinus | reverse complement strand
ACCATTGATGTCCTTTCTTTCCACCCCCCCCCCCCCCCCATCCCTTCCTCCCCACAGCCTTTTTGTCCTTTCTCTTTTCTCTCTCTTTAGAAGGTGGAGGACTGGGTAGGGTGCGGGACTCTGCTGTGTGTGTGTAATAATCATGTCTGTTTGTCTGTCTGTCTATCTGTTTCCCCCTAACTCCAACCCACCTTCTGTCATTGTCCCATGCAAAAGGCAGTGTTTTGTGTGTGTTCATTTATTGTGTATCTTTTTATGTCTGTCAATATTTGTCTCTTGTCTCCGTGTTAGTGTGTGTGTGTGTGTGTGTGTGTGTGTGTGTGTGTGTGTGTGTGTGTGTGTGTGTGTGTGTGTGTGTGTGCGTGCGTGCGTGCGCGTGCGTGCGTGCGTGCGTGCGTGTGTGTGTGCATGTGTACGTGTGTATGTGTGTGTGTGTGTGCGTGCGTGCGTGCGTGCGTGCGTGCGCGCGCGCGCGCGCGTGTGTGTGTGTGTGTGTGTGTGTGTGTGTGTGTGTGTGTGTGTGTGTGTGTGTGTGTGTGTGTGTGTGTGTTGTCAGTACAACACTGTGTTAATCTGACAGTAAATGGTTTCACTCAGTCAGTCAGTCAGTCAGTCAGTATGTGTGTGTGTGTGTGTGTGTGTGTGTGTGTGTGTGTGTGTGTGTGTGTGTGTGTGTGTGTGTGTGTGTGTGTGTGTGTGTGTTCGTGCATGAACACACGCACATATCTACATGTGCGTTAGCAAGTCATCATGACACATTTATCCAATAAAATCCATTCAACTATAAATAACGAAAAAGAATGAACGTGTAAGAAGAAAGAAATACAGACAGAAGAAGAATATGAGGAAGCAAAAGAAAGAAAGAGAGAGAAAACAATAAAGAAAAGAAGAGACAGAAAAGAAAGGAAAGAAGAAGAAGAATAAGAAGAGGAGGAGGAGGAGGAGGAGAAGGAGGAGGAAGAAGAAGAATGAGGAAGACGCGGAGGAGGAGGAGAAAAAGGAGGGAGAGGAGGAGTGGGAAGAGAAGGAGGACAAGAAGCAAAGACGAAATAGAAGATGACCTTTGGTGAAAGACCTGTACCGAGCACTTGAAACTTTCGACCACCACAGACCGTTCAATAGCACAGAGAAGAGAGTTTGGAATGACAGCCTCTAAATGGGCCAGTGTCGTCAAGGAAGGCGGCAGTGTCCACCAATTTCAGGCTGTCGTACCATCGGCCACCACTGGTGGCTCCCTCAAGTGGAGACAGTGTCCACCAGCACAGCAAGCGTTTGGAGGCGTCACGTTTCAACCATGCGCCGACTGGCATTTCCCTCTTCCTCTTGTGACCAAGTCTCAAGTGGGAGGGAAGTGTATCAGTCTTTGCATTGAGATCAGCAGCAGAGAAGCCCAATTACAGCTTGTACAAATAATCCACCGCCTACTCAAGAGAAGCTGCTGGCCAGAATTCTGTTGACATGTCTGCTTTGCTTGGCAGTGGGGGCTTAAAAGTATATGTGCTAACCGTAAGTTTTCCCTCCGTTAGGCGCACATGTCCCCGTGCTAACTCCACCACTCACTGTTCAATCCTGTTAGCATGCATACGTGTGTTTGTACTTTGGAAAATTCGTACGCTTGAACTATAAGAACGCTAGTGAGACTAACTGCTGCAGAAACTTAGAGATGGGTTCCCACGTTATTGGCATTCCATTCCTGATAAGATTGGGGCAAGTTCACGGTCAAGTTCCGCAGCACAAAGGAAGAACCGTTTTTGAACTCCCAGTTCTTACAGAACAGGGAGTACTTTAGAACGGGAACGAAGAAATGCGAAATGCTCCTCTCTCTCTCTCTCTCTCTCTCTCTCTCTCTCTCTCTCTCTCTCTCTCTCTCTCTCTCTCTCTCTCTCTCTCTCTCTGTGTGTGTGTGTGTGTGTGTGTGTGTGTGTGTGTGTGTGTGTGTCCGTCCGTCCGTCCGTGGTCAAAATGTGTTCCACTCGTCCAGACAAAACTACAGGGCCGATCTTTCTGAAAATTTGTAGATATGTTCATTATGGGTCACGGATGATGCCCGATGTTTTAGTTTACCGTTACAGCCGTTACTAACGGTTGTAACGGCCTGTAACGGGTTTTTCTTCTTTATGGAATATCTCAGAAAGTACTTGGCCGATCTTTGTGAAAATTAGCAGGTGTGTTCACTATGGGTTACGAATGATGCCCGATGTTGTAGTTTACCGTTTATAGCCCTTACTAACGGCTATAACGGCCCATAGCGGTTTTTTTCTTCTTTATCGGATATTTCAGAAAGCACATTGTCTATCTTTCTGAAAATTTGTAGATATGATCATTATGGGTCACGGATGATGCCCGAGGTTTTAGTTTAACGTTATAGCCGTTACTAATGTCTATAACTGCCCTAACGGTTTTTTCTTCTTTATGGAATATCTCAGAAAGTACTTGGCTGATCTTTCTGAAAATTTGTGGGTATGTTCATTATGGGTCACGGATAATGCCCGGTGTTTAC
>JADBJO010000672.1:125000-127500 GCA_016801955.1 Conus betulinus | reverse complement strand
ATACACAATGTAATCTTTTGTGTAAATATTGTAAAAAAAAAAAGTAGTTGTATTCCATTAAGATCAGATCATTCCATGTATCGTTTTCTCTCAAACAAACTTGCGGATATAATTCAGCATATTATGAAATGTAGAACGAAGATAGGGCAAACATATTTAGCCACATATATCTAAGTACAAATTCCGTGAATTCATCATGTACGGTAGCAAGCGAGTGAAGATACATGAAAGCACCAAATACAGCAGTCTGGATGTATCAAATCAATGAGTGTGTGGTTGAAGGACCAAGTAGATGAGCAGAGTAGGAAAGGACTGGGGAAGTAATCTGTTATGTCAAAGCGAGACAGCTAACATTTCAAATATCCCATAGCTTAAAACACGTGCGTAAGGAAGGTGTATCTATCGAGGAAGAAGGCGTTTACCTCCCTTTGAACCAAGTCTCCATGACCCACCGTTAGTGCACGTACGTTTGTGTTTTATCATCTCTGAGGGAAACTAAAAGTAAACCCTTCCCTCCTCCCCCTCCTACCCCCCCCCCTTCCCCCTTCCCCCTATCATCTCTTCTTCTTCTTCTCCCATTCCTGCCCTCTCTTCCTCGTCCTTTACTTCTTGAAGCATGAGTTGAAATAGCGAAATGTGGTCTTCCTTTTCTGGGGATTGTTTTTCTCTTTATTTTCATCTATGCTTCACTGTTTCTATCTATGCTTCACTGTTTCTATCTATGCTTCACTGTTTCTGTCTATGCTTCACTGTTTCTGTCATTGCTTCACTGTTTCTATCTATGCTTCACTGTTTCTATCTATGCTTCACTGTTTCTGTCATTGCTTCAATGTTTCTATCTATACTTCACTGTTCCTATCTATACTTCACTGTTTCTATCTATACTTCACTGTTCCTATCTATACTTCACTGTTTCTACTACCAATGCTTCACTGTTTCTATCTATGCTTCACTGTTTCTATCTATACTTCACTGTTTCTATCTATACTTCACTGTTCTAATCTATGCTTCATTGTTTCTGTCTATGCTTCACTGTTTGTGTCTATGCTTCATTGTTTCTGTCTATGCTTCACTGTTTCTCAAAAATCGGAACTATTCTAAGTGCTATTCTATGAGACAAGAAAAGAAAAAGACAAAGAAAACGTGACATGTATTTTTTTCAAACCTATTAGTTTTTCAAATTCTCTCTCTCTATGCCTGCCTCCAATCTCCACCTGCTCACCTCTCTATGTCTCTCTCGCGCGCGCGAGCGCGCGCGCGCTCACACGTACACACCACACGCACATACACATACACACACGCATGCAAGCACATGCACGCACGCACGCACGCACGCGCACACACTGATACCTATTTACATACACACTTAATCACACAGACAAAGACACAGACACAGACAGACAGACAGACACAGACACACACACACACACACACACACACACACACACACACACACACACACACACACACACACACACAACACACGCGCACGCGCACGCACAAGCACATACACACGCACACACACACACACATTACACACCCAGGCATACGTACTCGCACACAGACACACAGACACACAGGCACACACACACACACACACACACACACACACACACACACACACACACACACACACACACACACACACACACACGTACACACACACACACACACACACACACACACAAGTGCGCGCGCACGCGCGCGCGCGCGCGCGCACATAGACGCTCACGTTCATACGTGTATACGCACACTTTTCCGTTCACTTCGTTTTGCTTGTAATCCAGCGAAGCATAAGGGACCGTCTCAGGGCTGTCATTGGGACATAGTTAATTTTCCACAGATTATTTTTTTGAAAATTTCAGATCAGATTCCAGTTTTTTACCAAAAGGTGTAATGACAAGGATTGATTGATCTGATTTCTTATACACAGAGAAACAAATCTAAACAATGAAAATATTAAACTGAAAAGTAATGACAGCACAGTTTGGGAAACCGAAAAAAAAGGAGAAAAAAAAGACAAGTGTTGAATATTGTTATTATTATTATTTTTTTTGGTCATAAACTCAAATTTAAGAGATATATTGATAATAGTAAGACAAGGAGAAATGACACACACACACACACACACACACACACACACACACACACACACACACACACACACACACACGAACGAACGAACGAACGCACGCACACACGCACGCATGCATGCACGCACGTACACACACTCACACACAGAGCTATTCAAAACAACATCCCATTCGGACGGAAAAGGGGGCGCCGATGGATTATTCACACAAAGAAATCAGTTTGCTACAAACTGAACAAAACCGCTTGCATTTTGCATATAATGTATCTGGAGATTGTGTGATGAGAACAGGATTTGCGTCAACTCAGATCTTTGAGTACGGGGTCCGGGAATAGCTCAGTTGGTAGAGCGCCGGACTCGTAATCTTGGGGTTGCTGGTTCGAATCTCCGCCGGGCCGTTTCGGTACA
>JADBJO010000672.1:112500-115000 GCA_016801955.1 Conus betulinus | reverse complement strand
AGTTGCTGGTACAGCCTTCCCCGTGCCCTCCTGAGACTGATCAGCCACAGTGGGACACTCCACACACATTCTTCTTCTTTCTTCTTCTCTCTCTCTCTCTCTCTCTCTCTCTCTCTCTCTCTCTCTCTCTCTCTCTCTCAGGCGCGCGCGCGCGCGCGCGTGTGTGTGTGTGTGTGTGTGTGTGTGTGTGTGTGTGTTGTGGTTGCGTGCGTGCGTTTGTGCGTGTGTGTGATCGCGCACGCACCAGCGAGCATACACGCATACGTAGCATGGAAATATGTGTCATTTGGAAAAGTACAAACATGATGTTCACACGCGTGGTTCGAGCTCACGACCATCAGCTCCGTAAGCAAACGCTCTAACCCGTTGACTAAGGGCCCCTCGAAGAGGATCCTTTATACTGAATCCTATAACAGTTTAACTTCGAACCGTTTCAGCTAGTTATTAACGTTTATGTTTAATACATTCTCCCAGTCGGTTGGTGTCTCGCCGAGTTTCCCGTTTAATTCATGCATTCATGTTGAAAGTTTCTTCTTTCTCTTTTATCTTAATCTTTCTTTTCTGTTTTACACAGGTAAATGATAGAAAATTTGTGTTCCTTTATGGATTCCATTTGTAACTATTTATCACCCGAGGTGGACCTGATACATTTTTAACAGAAAAACGACTTGTAAATGAAGGTGCCAAGAACGTCTGACAGAAATTATCGCGCGCAGGGACGCGAGAAAAATAAATGTCTGGCAGAAAGTGTCGACAGTTTCCGACTCAGTGTAGTCTAGACCTATCCATATCACGTTCGACACTTGACCTCTCAGACAGATTACTCTGACAGTGGTTCCTGGATAGCGACAAAAAAGAGCTAAATATACTGCTCAAAATTCATTAAGGATGTTTTTTCTTCAGATTTACGAAAAGAAGTGCGAAAATGCCAATAATGATCCATTCCAACAGTATGAATCCATTAAGAGAGAGAGAGAGAGAGAGAGAGAGAGAGAGAGAGAGAGAGAAAAATGTGCCAATTTCTGTCACATAAGGCACAGTTGAAATAAAGCATGCTGTCCAACCTTTGCTTGTCATTGTTACTGTTCCAAAGTTCTGTACGGTGTTCATAGCATCCTCAGCAAACAGTGAGGTGCATGTATTGCAAACATTGAGGTGAATGTATTGCAAACATGAGGTGAATGTATTGCAAACATTTGAGGTGCATGTGTTGCAAACATTGAGGTGCATGTGTTGCAAACATTGAGGTGCATGTGTTGCAAACATTGAGGTGCATGTATCGCAAACATTGATGTGCATGTATTGCAAACACTGAGGTGCATGTATTGCAAACATTGAGGTGCATGTATTACAAACATTGAGGTGCATGTATTACAATCATTGAGGTGCATGTATTGCAAACATTGGGGTATATGTATTATCCTACCACAGTGGAAATCGCCTGAACACCACTGAAAACTGGTAGAGTAGGCTACATCGTGCCTACTTTGTTTGCTGTATAAGCCAAAATATGAACATGTACACAAAACAGAGAGCGAAGCGACGCTTATTTGATAAGAAAAAAAATAGACTGGAGAATTTCAACAACACACACACACACCACACACACACACACACACACACACACACACACACATACACACATACATATATATATATATATATATATATATATGCACTTAATTTGGAAGAATTGTTACTTGCAACTTTTTCCCCAACTACTTAACTGTTATTATATTGTTTGATCAGTCAGTGAGTGATTGCATCTCTTAGGAGATCCAAGGAAAGGTTGTTCTGCACAATTCTTAGCCGCCGACAATGCTTGGGTAATTGAACAGCAGAGCTGACCACTCAGACTGTTCCGTATCTTTTGATCTCCCTTGCATCTTTAAATGGATCCCCAAGCATAGGCTCAAAGATTGTCTCTTACATTTTATACTGTTTGCGTAACGTTTTTAGTTTTCAACAAACTTTTTTCCTCTCCACACTTTCGTTTTGTTTAATTCTACTACCTTTCGCTGGCTGCTTTTGGGGGTGCTGTTGGATTCTTTTTCGAACCCTTGGCGGTCGGAACACCACAGAATTATGGACTGTGGTGTGTCTCTATCTGACACCAAGAGCGCATTCACAATCAGCCGTGTCTACCTGATGAGTCCAAACCAGCGGACGAAAGATCTCGGAGCAGGTGATACAAAAGGTCTCGGAGGTCTCGGAGCAGGTGATACAAAAGGTCTCGGAGCAGTTGATACATATGGATTGCCTTCGAGAAGATTGTGGTAGTTTTCTCATGCAGCTAATGAAAGGTTATATATATATATATGATATACATTTTTCTCAATTACTTAATCTTCAGATTTTTTTTTTTTTTTTTGTCCTCTCAATTTCAGATCTTTGCCAAATCATTACTATAATGATGGAAGAATTGTTAACCTGCTCTTGTTTTCCTCCCGCTACCTAATTGTGTATATATATATATACACACACACAAAAATTGTCAGAC
>JADBJO010000672.1:92500-95000 GCA_016801955.1 Conus betulinus | reverse complement strand
TTTTCTTAAAACGTGTTGATGGAACCAGTACATAAATGTGCATAAATGAATGAAAACAATAAAGAGAGAAATGAAAGCATAAATTAGTGAATGAATGAATAAGTACCAAAACGAAAATATAAATCAACGAATACATGAACAAATAAAGATAGAAATAATACAAATAAGTGAACACATGAATGAATCAATCAATCAATAGATAATAAAACAAACAGCACATGGAAATGCGCAAATAGATATATCAACAGATAAATTAATAAACAAATAAAGCAAACAAATGAATATATATGAACAATTGAACAGATAAATAAACTAATGAATGAATCAGTCAATCAATCAATCGATCCATCCATCAATCAGTGCATACACACGGACCCCCCACACTCCATCCAGAATTGTTTGATCCGTTCGTTAGCGCCAAATCGACCTGCGTGTAATCGAAACAGTCCTCAGCACCTCCATATAATTGCTTGGCGCATTTTCACGCGAAAGCACACGCTCGAAATGTTTGACACAGATTCTCTCCCCTTTTCCTTCCTTCCTTCCTTCCTTCCTTCCTTCTTCCTTCCTTCGTCCGTTTCTTCTTCTTCTTCTTCTTCTTCTTCTTCTTCTCTGTGTCTCTCTCTCTCTCTCTCTCTCTCTCTCTCTCTCTCTCTCTCTCTCTCTCTCTCTCTCTCTCTCTCTCTCTCTCTCTCTGTTCAAAAGTCTGTAAGTCTGTCTGTCCGTCTGTCTGCCTCTCTATCTACATCTATATCCGTATCTATGTTTTTATGTCTCTATATCTATATCTAAATCTATATATGCATATAAACACACACACACACACACACACACACACACACACACACACACACACACACACACACACACA
Source organism: Conus betulinus (assembly GCA_016801955.1). Lineage (NCBI taxonomy): Eukaryota > Metazoa > Mollusca > Gastropoda > Neogastropoda > Conidae > Conus > Conus betulinus. Next base: position 94,129 of record JADBJO010000672.1, on the reverse strand, counting down.
CACACACACACACACACATATATATATATATATATATATATATATATATATATATATATATATATATCTATATCGATATCTATCTATCTATCTATCTATGTTGGCTTTTTTAGTCATCCTGGGATCGGGGTGAGTGCGTAGATGGCTGGTCAGGCCGATCTGCGCCCGGAAAGATCTATCACAGTACGGACAGGGGATGTGGCGGCAGTTGGAGATCTGTTGACACTGGTCTTCCTGATCATCCTGCGCTGCTCAGCTGCAGCAATTCTGTTACTTTCACAGGTTTCTGCACCTTTGCGGACAGCTGATCGCCACCCGTCTCTGTCCTGGGCAGTCTGCTCCCATGTTGTGTGGCTGATGTTGAAGGCCTTCAGGGAAGATTTGAGGCTGTCTTTGAAACGTTTCTTCTGGCCTCCATGAGAGCGTTTTCCCTTGTTGTAGTTCGCCAAACAATAGTTTCTTTGGCAGCCGATGGTCTGGCATGCGAACTACACGACCTGCCCAGCGAAGCTGTGACTGCATCAGGATGTGAAGATGCTAGGCAGGCCAGCACAAGTGAGGACTTCAGTGTCTGGAATCTGTCTTGCCACTTAATGCCCATGAGTCTTCTGAGGCAAGTGGTGTGGAAACGATTCAGTTTCATGGCGTGACGCTGGTAAACCGTCCATGTTTCACAGCCATAGAGCAGTGTAGTGCACACTACTCTATCTATGTACACACACACACACACACACACACACACACACACACACACACACACATATATATATATATATATATTTAGAACTGTTTTAAACCACTTGTTTTTAACAGATGTTGCTCCCCAAGGGGTTGAGCGCTTTTTATTAAAACAACATCAGGCGTTTTAACAATATTCATTATTATATATATATATACATATAGATCTGTCTTCTGGAGGGATTGCGATAGTTTCCTCAGGCAGCTAGTGAAGGGGTTTTCATATTTATGATATACATTTTCCCCATTTATTTCATCTTCAATTTTTTTTTTCCCTCTCAATTCTTAATCTTTGCCAAATCATTACTATAATGATGGAAGAATTGTTAACCCACCCCACGCGTTTTCCCCCACTACTTAATTGTTCAGCATTATACTGTTTGGTCAATCAGTGGGTGATTGCATCTCTTACGAGATCCAAGGAAAAGGTTGTTCTGCACAATTCTTAGCCGTGACAATGCTTGGGTTATTGAACAGCAGAGCTGACCACTCAGACTGTTCCGTATCTTTTGATCTCCCTTGCATCCTTAGATGGATCCTCAAGCATAGGCTCAAAGATTGTCCTTTACATTTTATACTGTTGCGTAATGTTTTTAGTTTTCAACAACTTTTTTCCTCTCCAAACTTTCGTTTTGTTTAATTCTACTACCTTTCGCTGGCTGCTTTGGGGGTGCTGTTGCATTCTTTTTCGAAACCCTTGGTGGTCGGAACACCACAGAATTATGGACTGTGGTGTGTCTCTATCTGACGCCAAGAGCACAGACACAATCAGCCGTGTCTCCCTGATGAGTCCGATCCAGCGGACGAAAGGCCTCGGAGCAGGCGACACATATAGATCTGTCTTCGGGAGGGATTGCGATAGTTTCCTCAGGCAGCTAGTGAAGGGGTTTT
>JADBJO010000672.1:60000-65000 GCA_016801955.1 Conus betulinus | reverse complement strand
CCCATCTACTCAACAAAGAGAGTGGAGTTTGTGTGTATGACCGTTTTTTATCCCGCGATTAAGGCAGCCATACTCCATCTTCGGGGAAGGTGCGTGCTATGTGCAACGTGTCATCCATACCAACGGCTAAACTGACCTTCTCTTCCGAAAGTTGGTGATGGGATTTTACGTGTGTGCAACATGATATCCGTGCGTTCACACACGGAACCTCGGTTTATAGTCTCATTTGAAGGATTGTATGGGAAATGGAGTCAGAACCATGTTAAATCAGAGGGAAAAAATCCCCCTGTACGGAAATGGCCCGGCGGAGATTCGAACCCGCAACCCTTGGATTACGAGTACGGCGCTCTACCAAGTGAGCTATTCCGACCCCCCGGTGTGAGAATGATGTTTGAATGTTGTAATGATCGTGTGAACACTGAATTTGTGAACTGTGAAAGAATTGTCGGGAAATGTTGTAATGGCCGTATGAATATTAAATTTGCTAATCTTCTGCTGGGATTAAAGACTTTACACTTGTGAAAAAAAAATAGCATAGGAAATAAATACGGGGATGTGTTCTGAAGAGAGGCACAGAGTGCAGCCTGTCTGGCAGGCTTGGGTCAGAATGGAAATCATATGTCATCATGTTCATTATCCTCTCCTTACTGATCCTCATCAAAACGTCAGACATTTTGTGGCCCATCATGCCCTGCTCTCGTGGTGACGTCAGTGTGAATATCATGTCCATGTGTCCATGTGTCCATGTCCACACCAGTGGTCAGTTTGTGTTGAAGTGTTTAGTGTGTCACCAGCCGCCGTGTCGTAGTGGTCACCGTCGCAGATTCCCGGATAGGAGGTCGGTGGTTCGATTCGATTCCTATCAGAGCCATTTATTTCTTGCATTTTATTACCCCTGGCCAGCTCCTGTCCAGAGTTGAGTTTGCTACGGGCTCAGTTAGGAAGACTGGGAACACACAGTCCAGCTTCATCCACTCAATGAATGCTTCTCTGAGAGTGTTCTCACACTTCATGACCAACACTGCAGGGTGTCAGTATCTCTCGGGACGAGGTGTCGCCAGAGTGTTATAAAAGTAAGCATAGACTATAAGCATATCAGACCTAGAATGGAACTGTACAACATCAGATTCATCGTCATTATCAATCAGCATAAAAGAAAATCTCATGCTCATGCCCTAAGTTCATGGTGACCCCAGCTTTGATCTTCATTCTACCCACCTCTATGCCCTCGGTGAGTTTGGGTCGAGGTCGCGGGTGTTTGCGAGCCCATAGTGCCTGTCGCTCGACCACGTGGTGGCGTCCACCGGAGGATGACGCTCGCTCATACTGTCATCACTTTGGGGCTAGGAGGTGGTGTCCTGTGTACACTGGCACCACTTGTACACCCCCGAAGTGACTGAGCAGTTCTGCAGTGTCTCCTCTGGTGGGTTGCCTCATGACGACTTGACATTGACTGCTCCCTATAGATTGCCCGTGTCAGGGCTGTGGCGGGACAAGCCTGGATGTGCTGTGGACGGGGAGCCGAAATGAGCGGCGTGAAGATAATGCCACCAAGACGGCGCAGACGATGAGACAGAAAAAAAAACACTACACTGTCTGTCTTTCTGTCTGTCTGTCTGTCTGTCTGCGAAACATTCTTTTAGACTGTTGGGACTTGAATGATGTGAGACCTAAACACTTTACAGCAGACTCCATGAAAACCCTGTTCAGAGATGTCCCACCTGACGTGATCTTTGAATTTCTGAAAGAGATTAACATTTTTCATCTGATCTAGGATTTTACGGAAGAAAGAATTTTAACGAAGTTTCTGGTACGCTTTTAGAAGATGTATTTTAAAGAGATGTGTGAAAGTTTTTTTTTTTTTTTTTTTTTTTTTTTTTTTTTTTTTTTTTTTTTTTTTTGATAACTTGTGAGTTGATTTTAATGTGGTGACAGTCCCGATATGACCCTTTTTGCGGTCGGCTGGGCTATAAGCAACATTACCTTACCTGTCTGTCTGTCTGTCTGTCTGTCTGTCTCTCTCTCTCTCTCTCTCTCTCTCTCTCTCTCTCTCTCTCTCTCTCTCTCATGCAGCGCCAGTGTTGGGCAAGTTCACAGGGACTGTTTTTGGGTAGATGCGTGCGTGTGCCCCTCCAGACGGAAAGCTCACTTGTGCTGGCTCCATGACTGAGCAAACATTGTCGTCGGTGGGGATTTTTAGTAGGTGGTATCACCCGATGCTGAATCAGAACAGACACCACTGAACGCTACCGAAATGACTCGGGCAGCAGCGAAGCGTCTCCTCTTGTGAGTTTCCTTTTGGAAACTTTCTGTAGAGAGCACACTGCGCACTGCCTGCACTAGGGCTGTGGCTGTGTATGGTGTGGGTACACTGAGCGGTGTGTAATAATACCACAGGGGGAAGGGGATGGGCGGAAATGGGACAGAAAAAAAAAAAAAAAAACAACACCACTACCAAAGTAAAGCTTGAGGGAATGAACATCAAAGAAAAGAAGTTAAGAATTTTTAACTCTAACAATGATCAGCAAACGCTAAGAACTTTTCTGTTCTAACAATGATCAGCCAACCCCCCACACCCACCCCACACACACACACACCACACACACACACACACACACACACATGTCAAACCTTTCTTCTGATTCGCAGGAACGACTGTCTGAATTTTTTATTCTGTAACAAGCAGTGAATTCTGCATAAACAAGTGTCTGAAGAGGCGACATGGCGAATTTGTTATACACGTGCGTGGCAGACTGGATTCTCCGTACAAGACTGAAGCAGCTGGGTTGTCGTCCCGCTGGCTTCGACTCGTCACTCCTGCAAGTCTTCAAACACTAATAATGTTGGACCATCGTTTTTACCCGAGTTGTGGCCCCTGAACTAGAGTTGTCCCCCTTGCCTATCAGCCCGTTACATGTTTCGCTGCTAAGCGTTGAGCAACAGGTACATTCCGCGCGAACTTCTCATCAATCACGGGAAAGTGTAAAAGGCGTTCGGCAAGTTGGGTTAGCCCCCCTTCCCCTCCCCCCTTCCCCCCACCCGCACACTCTCCCTCCCCAGCCCCATTCGCCCCACGCTCCTCTCTCCCATCCCTCACGTCTTCCCCCTCAGCCCCCACCCCCCCACCCCCCTCCGCTCTCCTCTTCCTAGGCATATGTTTTTCCTTAAACTTCTGTTTATTTACTATGATGTAGGTCACCAGCTGGTTGTAGCAGTCTTTGATGTGGGTCACCAGCTGGTTGTAGCAGTCTTTGATGTAGGTCACCAGCTGGTTGTAGCAGTCTAGGACGTAGGTCACCAGCTGGTTGTAGCAGTCTTTGATGTAGGTCACCAGCTGGTTGTAGCAGTCTTTGATGTAGGTCACCAGCTGGTTGTAGCAGTCTATGACGTAGGTCACCAGCTGGTTGTAGCAGTCTTTGATGTAGGTCACCAGCTGGTTGTAGCAGTCTTTGATGTAGGTCACTAGCTGGTTGTAGCAGTCCCTTTTTAAAAAAAAGCTTGTTTTAGCAGTCTTTACCACTCGCCAGCTGGTTTGTTTGCTTGGTTCTTTTATTCATTTGTTTTAGCATCTGTTTGATATGTGGCTGGTTTTGTTTCTTTTTTTTTTGTCAATGGTGTGTTGTGTGTGTTTCTGTGTGTGTGTGTGTGTGTTTTATGCATCTGTTTGCGTGCGTGTCTGCGTGCGTGCGTGCGTGCGTGCGTGCGTGCGTGCGTGCGTGCGTGCGTGCGTGCGTGCGTGCGTGCGTGTGTGTGTGTGTGTGTGGTGTGTGTGTGTGTGTGTGTGTGTGTGTGTGTGTGTGTGTGTGTGTGTGTGCGTGCACTATTGATCTTCGTGCGCATGTTTGATTGCCTATGAAGTCCAATTGAACGGCGAAAGCATGTAGTAAATCTCCATGGGAACGTGATCGGATTTATTCTTCATTCAAACAGCTTTCTTTCTGTCTGTCTGTCTGTCTGTCTGTCTGTCTATTTTTGTCTGTCTATCTATCTATCTGTCTATCTGTCGACATGTCTGTCTGCTTTTCTATCTATTTATCTCTCTATCTGTCTGTCCTGTCTGTCTGTCTGTCTGTCTCTGCGAGCTGTCTGTCTGTCTGTCTGTCTGTCTGTCTGTCTGCCCGTTTCTCTGTCTGTCTCGCCATCATGTATTCCAAGCAATTGTGTTTCCATATAAATCGACTGTCTAGTGAAGTGTTGAATAACGAAAAATCCTTTCCAACCGTTAGCACTGCGCCCCCAATATTAGTTCTGCTGATGAAATAATTTGTGTGATAAAAGATGAAAAAAAAGAACAACACTTTATCTGCTAAAAGGTGAATATAAACACGCTTTGTCAGATAAAAGGCGAAGATAAACGAACGCTTCGTCTAATCAAAGGTAAGAGAAAAAAAGAACACTTCATTTGATAATGGTGAAGATGAAAGAATATTTCGTCTGATAAAAGGTGAAGATAAAAGAACACTTCGTCTGATGAAAGTGAAGATAACAAACACCGTCTGATAAAGGCGAAGATAAAAGAAGATAAAGGTGAAGATAAAAATAATACCCCCCCCCCCCACTTCATTTGATAATGGTGAAGATAAAAGAACACTTCGTCTGATGAATGAAAGTGAAGATAAGAAAACACCGTCTGATAAAGGCGAAGATAAAAGAAGATAAAGGTGAAGATAACACACCCCCCCCCCCCCCCCACTTCATTTGATAATGGTGAAGATAAAAGAACACTTCGTCTGATGAAAGTGAAGATAAGAAAACACCGTCTGATAAAGGCGAAGATAAAAGAAGATAAAGGTGAAGATAACCCCCCCACACACACACACACACACTTCATTTGATAATGGTGAAGATAAAAACACTTCGTCTGATGAAAGTGAAGATAAGAAAACACCGTCTGATAAAGGCGAAGATAAAAGAAGATAAAGGTGAAGATAACACCCCCCCCCCCCCCCCCCCACTTCATTTGATAAAGGTGAAGATAAAAGAACACAGTCGGATTTTAA
>JADBJO010000672.1:47500-55000 GCA_016801955.1 Conus betulinus | reverse complement strand
TGCAGAGGGAGGCGAGAGATGAGGACAGATCGTTGAGCTCTGGATCTCTGTTGGACTGAAGGGCCTGCAAGATGGACAAGGTGTCGGTCAGGAAGACAACGTTGTGGCTGGCGTAGGGGCTGACCTCGATGTGGGCTGCTGCTGTTTTCAGAGCTTCTGCTTCAGCTCTGTAATTTGTGGCGTACAAAGCCGGTAGCGAGGCAGATCTTTTTCTTCTCTGCCTCCTGGATATGGGATGATGATGATGATGATGATGATGATGATGATGATGATGATGATGATGATGATGATGATGATGATGATGGCAACATAATAACAACAACGACAATAAGAAGAAAAGAACAACAACAACGTAATAATAATAATAATAATGATAATAATAATGATACAATAATAACAACACCAACAAAATACTACGACTACTACTACTACTAGTAGTACTACTGATGATGATGATGATGATAGAAATGATGAAAATGATAATAATGATAATAGCAACAATAACATTACTAATAAATAACAATAAAAATGATGATAATATAATAAATATTAATAAGTAACATAGCTTGAGCACTGCCCACGATACTGCCATCAAAGCCCTGACCTCAGGGCGCAAATAGCGTGAGATCTCAAAGCCACGTGATTAAAAAGAAAAAAAAGGAGAGAGACAGAGACAGGCAGACAGACAGACAGAGAGAGAGAGAGAGAGAGAGAGAGAGAGAGAGAGAGAGAGAGAGAGAGAGAGAGAGAGAGAGAGAGAGATCATGACAAATTGAAAAACTCTAAAAATGTGGAAATAGGAAAATCGAACTCTGTTCCCATGGAAGAAAGCAAGTGCGCTATCGATTGCACAACTCACCGTCCTTTCTGCCGAAAGTGTAAAATGATCACAGTGTAATTACCAAGGCTGGTCATGAGCGATTGTTGATTGTTAAGCTGTAAATGTTTTTAAATCAAACTGAAAAAAGTGCAAAAATTATTAAAAATGTAGGGGAAAGCATTTTTTTTTGAACGGAATAATTTTTTTTTTTAAGTCAAAGACCCACTTGAACTAACAACTTCTGCGCTATCAGTACAGCGACTTGTATTAAGCTAATGTGTAGGCATTATCTGGGGAGGCATCCTGTCAAATATGTGTATCATGTCAGTCTGTTTTAGCTTGTTATCAAGTAAACGTCTGCCGCTCATTATAGCATGACTGACGTTTTGTACTTCAACGTAGAAATCTTTCGGCCTCGTCTGTCCTTAACCAACGATGGGGACACTACTGGTGAGCAAATTCAGCGGTGCTGGCACAGGGTGACGGACATACGTCATAACTACAGGAGTAACGTCCCTTTAGGCAAAGTGTCCTATGCAAATTTCTCATGACCCACGTAACAGGTCCCACGCGACAAGTTGAGGAAGAGTTTTTGACCGGAAGAAGATTATCATCGGCCGGAATTCGCGGAAAATAATAATAAAACCGGATGATTAAAGTAAACAGACTCAAGATCCTTCCGCTCACCAAATTTGAAATCAAACCAGCTCCATGGCAAGGTGGCTAGCGCCGCGGACTCACGGCTGGGAGGTCGTCGGTTCGATTCCCATCAGAGCTTTTTATTTGTTGGATTTTTTTCCTGTCCCGACTGGCTTCTACCCTGAGCTGAGTCTGTCGGGGATTCAGTTGGGAAGACTGGGACCGCACAGTCGAGTTTCCACCAGTTCAATGCTTCCCTGAGAGGGCTGTTCAAATTTCCTGACCAACACTGCAGGTCTATATCTCTCGAAACTGGATATGTCATGGAAGTATCACACACACACACACACACACACCCACACACACACACACACACACACACACACACACACACACACACACACACACACACACACACACACAGCCTGAGAGACATTCTGAGCCTCTCCAGTGTCATCCCCTCCTCCCCGAGCAGTTACATCCGGTCATTCTACCTACCCAGGATGGACCGAGCCATTGATTGCCTTGATCTATAGCGTGACGCCTGAGAGACATTCTAAGCCCCCCCCCCCCCCCCCCCCCCCCCCCCCTCCCCGAGCGGTACATCCGTTCGTGACCTACCCGGATGCATTGACATGCTAGGTCCCCTCTCCTGCTCCCCCCCACCCCTCACATTGCTACGCCCCCTCCCCTTCCCCCCATCCCTGAGCAGTGGGTCAGTAATGAAAACCAGACCTCGATAATGTCCAGTGCCTGGCGTTCTCTGACTGTGTCAAAGACGTGCCACGCTACACAGTTATTCAATTCACACTCAGGCAAAAGCTATATAAACTAAAGATATCAACTTCCCAAAAAACTCCCCTCCCTGGCATCCTCTAGTTGTGTCAAGGGGTTGCTGGCCTCTCGGCCTTCGGGCCTGGCCACAGTGATCATGGTGTTAAGGTATGTGAGTTCTGTGTTTTTGTGTGCCTATTTTATTAGTCTAGACAGAGAAGGTCTTAGTTAAGAGTTAGATTTCCTGGGAATGTCCTTATAATTTGTAGCGAAAATAAATACATGTGTAAAATTCTAAGACCCTGTTTGTTGAAAGGACGTTATATTATATTCTGCCTCGTCCTGTCCTCTGTTTGGTATGTTCTGAACATGTATGGAGAAGTTTTTTCTAACATTTCACACTGCTCTATCAACCTCACACTAGCTCACGTTCAGCCTCGTATCTCTGAGTGAAGGATGCTCTCTCTCTCTCTCTCTCTCTCTCTCTCTCTCTCTCTCTCTCTCTCTCTCTCTCTCTCTCTTCTCGAGAACGAGAGAGAGAGAGAGAGAGAGAGAGATAACTTAGTACATAGGAATATTAGTCAGTTGCAGTGCCGATTTATGAACATCCCACAGTTACTTGAGTAGATCACCAACATCCCCAAATCATCTAGTAACATACCCTAATACATCAGAGCTCAATTCCTTCTGTATAGTAGTTCTACGACCCACACGCGCAATATCCGTTCGTGCGATAGAAGTAAGGATAGAGTTGAGCCCCGTCACACAGTCTCATGCCTGAATGGAAATCCCTATCATCATCCTTATCATCTCCCATGCTCTTCAATCAATATGAAAAGGAAGGTCTTAAACTCCGTGGCCCTTCATGCTCTGCTCTCATGGTGACCTCAATTTCGATTGTTTCTTCGCATTTATGGCCTTAGCTTGATTCTGTCGGGGTCACCGGTATCGGCAAATTCATGGGGGACTGTCGTTAGACGCGATGAAGACCTCCGGAAGGACAGCTCATACGCGCCGGCTCTGCAATCATCATTGTCTGTATGGGGCTTAGTAGGTGCTGTCCTGCGTATGTTGGATCAGAACAGGCGCCACTAAACATCATCGAAGTGACTCGGCAGCAATGCAGTGCCTCCTCTGGTGGGTTGCCTCATGACGACTTGACATTGACGGCATCTCGTGGATTGCCGGTGTCGGGACTGTGGAGGATCGGGCTGGGCTGTGGATGTGGACGAGAGGGGGTCGGAATGAGAGGCGACAAAAACGAAAAACCGGGCACTCACTCCATTTCTTGGAGGCCTCATTTCTCCCTAGCTTTTCTTCTTGGTCAGTGCCAGGTACAGGTTGGGGCCCTTTCAAGGTTAGCTCAGTGCTGGGTACAGGTTGGGGCCCTTTCAGGGTTAGCTCAGTGCTGGGTGTAGGTTGGGGCCCTTTCAAGGTTAGCTAGCGCCAATTCAGAAGAAAAAAAAAAAAAACGGTTTCCTGAGATCTCGATCTTTTGCCAATGTCCTGTAGAAGCGTGTAAGCAAAAGAACGGAGATGAACAGATGATGTGTACAGACTGAGAAGTTCAGAGAGATATGATGGGGTCCTGGTTATAATGGCATCAGAACATGGAAGAGAGTGCTAGTAATGGATCCATTGTTCAACAACGAGCCAGCGAAGGGAGCGTAGGAGAGGGGTAGCATGAACACGTCTATTGTTCATCTCTCTCTCTCTCTCTCTCTCTCTCTCTCTCTCTCTCTCTCTCTCTCTTCCTTTCGTAAATGTTGATGTAAGTGCTGGGCTAGGCGATATGTTGAAGTCTGTCAACGTCTTTGCGATTGGTGCTTATCAAGGTATCAATTCATCGGTTGACTGGTTATTCGACTGTGAGCTGATAATTACTTCGTTGATTAATTATAATCAATTACTGTTCCCTACCAATCAGAAGGTAACTGCACATATATATGGGTGGGTGGATGGGTGGGATACGTTTGTGAATATAGTCCTGGAAAAGACACTTTTTGTCGTTTTCATCGAACGATGAAGTGGGGTGGTAGTCGGCTCGAGGCTAAAGAAGAAACGAGATTGTCTACGAACTTCGCCCTTTTCCTCATTTCTGACTTTTTAATCATCAGTGAATGCGTATGTGTTAAGCTCCGTGAATTTCCGAATCCTGTAAGCTTCTATGAGATTGGTTGAAAACGGCTGTCGGTATTCACAAAGTGAAGGATTGCTCCTATGAAACTGAACATGACCAGGAGGTCAGTTTGTTACCAACCAACCAAAATACCCCGTAATAAGAAAAAAAAGCATATTTTCTGGAAAAAACATCCTCAGATTGTGTTAGAGATTGTGATATGTTAGAACATCCTTGGGTTAATCTGACCCTTTTTTTCTTTTAAATCGCTCAATGTGTGTGTGTGTGTGTGGAGGGGGGGGGGGGGGGGTTAGAGAGAGAGAGAGAGAGAGAGAGAGAGAGAGAGAGAGAGAGAGAGAGAGAGAGAGAGATTGAGAGAGATTTTTCTGACGGGATGATTAAAGACCAGTAAATAAGATATCCTCTTCCACTCCCAGTCCAATACAACTTAAGATCACATTCCCAGTGAAGCTCCGTTGATATACACGGTAAACCTAGCAATAAACATGTGAAAATACCGAAAAAACGCAGATTTCTATGCCCTAGTCCTAAACCATGATTCAAACACGTAACATGTAAGGTGATGCTGTGCATTAAAAAGAAAACAAAATGATTCAAACATGCAGAAAACAGACAGACAAACAAAAGAAAACCCTCCAAAAACAAACAATCGCATGAGCGTCCTCCTGATGAAAGTGCTCCCGTGTGTGTCGGTCTTTAATCCTGTTGAAGCAAGCATCCGATTAGCCGAGGGAGGAGGACGTAGAAGAAAGTGGAGAGGGGACCATTCATGCAAAAAGCGGTGTCGATTGGGGCGCGTGAAGGCGCGCGCCGCGTGCGTGCACACGCACACACACACACACACACACACACACACACACACACGCACACACACACACACACACACACACACACACACACACACATATATATATTCATTTTCATTCCCCCATCCCAGCCAGACCAGCACGCCTCGACTTTCAATCCGCCTATTAACCCTCCTCCTCCTCCACCCCCATCCCCCATCGCACCTCATCCTCCCCACCCCATTCTCCGAACCAGTACCCTCTTCTCCCCCTTCTCTTGTTCTTCCTCTGTTACTTTCCTATCCCCCCCCCCCCCCCCCCCCCCCCCCCCACTCACTTTCAGCCTCCTTCGACATCCCCGCCACAGCCGCATCATCTGCCGATTTCCTTTCGGACCCCGCTCCCCCTCCTCCACACTCCCTCACCCCCTCCTCCAGGTTTGGAATAATACAGGCTGGTGATGGCTCTTTTTGACAGCCCTGTGTCAGCTGGAGACAGACAGACACGTGGCGATATAGAGATCTGCCTTCCAAACAATTACGAGTTTCGTATTTCACTGTGTGAGCTAGTGTTTTGTGGCAGAATGATTTATTACCATCCGTCTCTCTGCGTGTCTGTTTCTCTGTAAGCCTGTCTGCCTGTCTGTCTGCTTGACTGCTGCCTCTCTCTCTCTCTCTCTCTCTCTCTCTCTCTCTCTCTCTCTCACACTATACAGAACGCTGTCTGAAAGCATGAATTTGAGTGTGTGTGTGGTGGTGGTGGTGGTGGTGTGGTGGTGGTGGTGGTGGTGGTGTGTGTGTGTGTGTGTGTGTGTGTGTGTGTGTGTGTGTGTGTGTGTGTGTGTGTGTGTGTGTGTGTGTGTGTGTGTGTGTGTGTGTGTGTGTGTGTGTGTGTGTGTGTGTGATGTGTGTGTGTGTGTGTGCACGCGTTTATGCAAGTTTGTGATGTGTTGTTTGTGTGTGTGTGTGTGTGTGTGTGTGTGTGTGTGTGTGTGTGTGTGTGTGTTGTGACGGTTTTCTCACAAATGCCCTGAACAAAGTCATCCATCAACCTATTGTTTTTCATGGTAAGCGGCGATTGAATGAACCAGTCCCATAGCAAACACGTAGTTCACACCTTCAGAGCTGACTCGACACCGCTTTTTGCTTAAACAGTGCCCTCCCTTCTTCCTTCCACACACACCTCCCCACCCCCCCCCCCCCCCCCCTCCCCACCCCCCCCCCCCCCACCGCGCCGTCAATCTGATACTCTATTCCGGAGGATAAAAAAAATAGAGAGAAATACACACTGGAGCCTTTTCAGTGTTGAAGGTTCGGAGAGACATTCATGTGATTGTCGATGTTTGTTATAGGGGTTTTGTTTGACCCGTTGGTTTTCTGCACGCTTTACTCTGATAATTTTCAGATGCACGGTATAACCTTGTTTGAAAGACAGTTTCTGGTTTATTGTGTTAAAGTCTGTGATTTCTTTCTTTTGAAAGGTTTATTGCTAGATACCCATTTTGTAAAATGCTGAAGTGCACAGGGTGCATAATCTAAAAATAACGTGGGGATGGAATGGGAAGGGGTGGAGCGAATTTTTTGTTTGCTTGTTTGTTTTTGTCTGTTTATCTTTTTTTTTTTGTTTTCTTTCTTTCTTTGTTTTCAATCTCAAATAGACAAACAGAAATCTCCAAGGGCCTTGTCCACCAGTGAGCAATCTCCAGGCTGACCTAGCTGCCTGTCTCCATGTTCTGAATGTCAACTCTTCCCATGGTCCCGATGACTCACAGTCTTCCCAAACCAACAGTGACCAGCGACTCTTCACATCTCGCCTCTTCAGGGGACCAAAGGGCAGCTCACCTCAAAGGATGGGAAAGGGTGCAGCGAAAGGGGGGGTTAGCAGGGTGGGAATGGTGGGAGAGGGGGGTTTGGTCCAGAACTGCTTGAAGCCAGCCAGTCAATGGTACTAGGCCAACAGAAACCGTCGACCCTTGAGGCCAGAAGACCGCTACTAATGCTGAACGAGGAAAGTCTGCGCTGCCCTGTCGGTTACTCTGCCACCTTGACGACCGTGAAGAGAGAGCCGTCACCTGGCTGTGTGAGAGTGGAGTAATGACCTGTTTGACGAGGGTGGATGTCTGGCGGTAGACGTCACAATGAAGGCGAGGTGACACACCTGATGTCTTCCTGGAGACGTTTGCCCTGGGGGTCGATAATCTGGGATGTCTGGAGCTTCCTGCTTCCCCTTTGACACCTCTCTTTTTGTCTGCTGTTCTGTCTCTGTCTCTGTCTGTCTGTCTGTCTGTCTGTCTGTCTGTCTGTGTGCCTATCAGTATGTCTGTATGTCTCTCTCTCTCTCTG
>JADBJO010000672.1:32500-35000 GCA_016801955.1 Conus betulinus | reverse complement strand
CCCCCCCACCACCACCACCAAACTGCCTCTCGTCGACTGGCACACTCCCAATTCTAACACACTGATGACCACACTGATGACCCCCCCCCCCACCCCCCCCCCCCCCCCCCCCCCCCGAATCACCACCACCAAACTGCCTCTCGTCGACTAGCACACTCCCAATGCTAACACACTGATTTTCTCCACTCCTGTCTCATCGGAGGAATCCCAGGGACTAAGACACCTAACCGGGATGGTTTCAGGGCTGTGGACTCAGCGGAACGTGTCCTCACATCGTAAACACCCAGAGAGAGAGAGAGAGAGAGAGAGAGAGAGAGAGAGAGAGAGAGAGAGAGAGAGAGAGAGAGAGAGAGAGAGGGGGGGGGAGGGGAGGAGAGAGGTTTCTGCGTACACAGCTCTTGCAAGTAAGATTATACACATAAAAAAAGAGGCCCGCGTCACGAGAATCGCTTTCCGATCCATAGTTATGCTTGCCCGCGGTCTGCAGCAGGGCTTCATGCAATGCCATCAGAGCATCGTGCATAATTGGTGAATTTGGAGGGGAGGAAGGACGTGCATGTGGAAGAATGCTAAGACAGCAATTATTCGGAGCCACAGGTTTCTTTGGCAGGAAAAGGAATGAGCAGCTTTAGTGCTGCATGGATATTGAACATTGGCCACAAATGGTGTGTTTACGTGATCCTGTCTGATTTGTCAATAACTAGGTCTTCTTCTTCTTCTTCTTCTTCTTCTTCTTCTTCTTCTTCTTCTTCTTCTTCTTCTGCGTACGCAGGCTGATACTCCTGCGGACACTCCCTACATGGACAGGCGAGTATTAATCCCATCTACCCAACAAAGGGAGTGGAGTTTTGTGTGCATGACCGTTTTTTATTCCCCACTTAAGGCCGCCATACTCCATCTTCGGGGAAGGTGCATGCTATGTGTAACGTGTCATCCACCCCAACGGCCAAACTGGCCTTCTCTTCCGAAAGTTGGTGATGGGATTTGACGTGTGTGCAAGATGTTATGCGTGCGTTCACACACGGAACCTCGGTTTATAGTCTCATTCGAAGGACTGTATGGGAGATGGAGTCAGAACTAATGTTATCAAGTTATAATCTCAGCCCTCTCTCTCTCTCTCTCTCTCTCTCTCTCTCTCTCTCTCTCTCTCTCTCTCTCTCTCTCTCTCTCTCTCTCTCTCTCTCTCTGCGTGCTTCATTTGGAGGATGACAAAACCACTCCACCTCAATTCCATACATTGTTCAGAATTATATATATATGTGTGTGTACGTGTGTGTGTGTGTGTGTGTGTGTGTGTGTGTGTGTGTGTGTGTGTGTGTGTGTGTGTGTGTGTGTGTGTGTGTGGTGTGTGTGTGTGTGTGTGTGTGTGTGTGTGTGTGTGTAAAATAATGCGATTTCCTAAAATGTTGAATATTAAAATCAAAGGTCAGCATCAACGGGTTTTGTTATTGTTGTTGTTATTGTTGTTGTTGCTGTTGTTGTTGTTGTTGTTGTTGTTGTTGTTGTTTGCCGTCCTCGTCCTCGTCGTTGGTGTCGTTGTTGTTATTTGTTGTTGTCGTCGTCGTTGTTATCGTTGTTGTTGTTTTCGGTTAGTTTTACTGTGACAAAATGTCCTGAGATTATTTTTCTGCCGAGTGTTTGTTTTGTGACATCAGTTGTCTTCCATGCGATTGTTTCCTGACCTGTGGTCTTTCAGACACAGGTTTTATCATCTGTGGTCTTCTGGGCATGTGCTTCATCATCTGTGGTCTTCTGGGCATGTGCTTCATCATCTGTGGTCTTCTGGGCATTTGCTTCATCATCTGTGGTCTTCTGGGCATTTGCTTCATCATCTGTGGTCTTCTGGACATTTGCTTCATCATCTGTGGTCTTCTGGGCATGTGCTTCATCATCTGTGGTCTTCTGGGCATGTGCTTCATCATCTGTGGTCTTCTGGGCATGTGCTTCATCATCTGTGGTCTTCTGGGCATGTGCTTCATCATCTGTGGTCTTCTGGGCATTTGCTTCATCATCTGTGGTCTTCTGGGCATTTGCTTCATCATCTGTGGTCTTCTGGACATTTGTTTCATCATCTGTGGTCTTCTGGGCATGTGCTTCATCATCTGTGGTCTTCTGGGCATGTGCTTCATCATCTGTGGTCTTCTGGACATTTGTTTCATCATCTGTGGTCTTCTGGGCATTTGCTTCATCATCTGTGGACTTCTGGGCATTTGCTTTATGATCTGTGGTCTTCTGGGCATTTGCTTTATGATCTGTGGTCTTCTGAGCATTTGCTTTATGATCTGTGGTCTTCTGGGCTTTTGTTTTATGATCTGTGGTCTTCTGAGCATTTGCTTTATGATCTGTGGTCTTCTGGGCATTCGCTTCAACATCTGTGGTCTTCTGGGCATTTAGTTTGTAATCTGTGGTCTTTCTAGGCATTTGCTTTATGATCTGTGGTCTTCTGGACATTTGCTTCATCATCTGTGGTCTTCTGGGCATTTGCTTTGTAATCTGTGGT
>JADBJO010000672.1:25000-27500 GCA_016801955.1 Conus betulinus | reverse complement strand
GTTTACTGGCTTTGTCAATAACGCATAGAACGTGATGCCTCCAATATAATGTCTGTAAAAGAGAAAAAAAAAAAAAAATAAACACTGCAAAATATAGCCACATTAGTATATTGTCTAACTACCATAAACAATGAAGGTATGTAGTGTCTCAGGCTAAAGCCCCGTTACTGATGGAGAGGTAAGGATATCCCAACTGCTCTACCATACCAGATAACTGCCATCAGTGGTTATTGTGGTTGCCCTGTCTGACTTCATCCTTACAACACAGACACCCTGCTCTACAGGATCTCTCAGATAACTCAGTGCCATTGGGTTATCTTGCCCGGCTGCCTGACTTCCAAACTTTCCTTATTCAGCACATTTCGAGGCTGGTCTTCTCATTGCTCCTCACCCGATAGAGGGCTCTAGACATATTCCCAAACCTTTTTCTCAGCGTCGTGCCATTCCAAATATCATTCCCCAGTGTTTTCATTGCTGCAATTTAATCATTATCCTCACCAAGATAGAGGGCTTTGACATATTCCAGCAATGCTTTTGCCATTTCTTCAGACCTCGTCCCAGATACTGTCATTACCAAAACAGTGCCACATCTTAATACACCCCCTGGAACCCGTCCCAAGACCAAAGATTATTCCTTTGTTCAAGAGTCACATCCGCGAAATCACTGAAGCACTAATACAGTCCTCACAACCCCCTGATGCACACCGTTATCCCTTCTCATTGCCATTCAGACGTTTACTGGCCGTCACCAATAACCCCGCCCTAGTCCCTCATTGCCATTCCAAATACAGTGTCGTCACATCCAAGAAGCCCCGCCCTAGTCCCACATGCCAAATACAGTGCCGTCACACGTTAGTATATTGTCTAAATCTACCATAAACAATGAAGGTATGCAGTGTCTCAGGCTAAAGCCCCGTCCCTCATGGAGATTCCTCAATATATGCCAACCACACCCTACCATACAGATAATACAGTGCCGTCACATCCACCCAGTGGCCTCATTGCCATTCCTCAATACAGTGCCCTGTCCGACCCGCCCGTCCCTCATTGCCATTCAATACAGTGCCGTCACACCCTACTGGTCTCTCATTGCTGTTCCCATGCATTCTCTATACAGTGCCGTCACCTTTATCTTTCACTACCATTCCCTCATATGCATTTCCGGAATATGCCGTCACATCCACCCCGCCCCCGCCCATTGCCAGTCTCATTATCCTCACTCCCCAATAGAGTGCCCGTGACATATTCCCCGGGCCCTTTGCCATTCCTCAGCATCGTGCCCAGATATCCGTCCCGCCCCAGTCCCTCATTGCCCATTTCTCAATACATTGCCTGGATATCCACCCCGCCCACTGTCACCCTTTGCCATTCCTCAATGCAATGCCGTAAATGTCTCCAGACCCTATCCCCTCACTGTTTATTACTCAATACAGTGCCCGCATCTCCCCCGCCCTAGTCCCCCATTGCCCCCCCCTCAATACAGTGCCGTCCCCGTCCCAGTCCCTCATTGCCATTCCTCAATACAGTGCCGTCACATCCGCCCCGCCCAAGTCCCTCATTGCCATTCCTCAATACAGTGCCGTCACATCCGCCCCGCCCCCCCAGTCCCTCATTGCCATTCCTCAATACAGTGCCGTCACATCCGCCCCGCCCCCAGTCCCTCATTGCCATTCCTCAATACAGTGCCGTCACATCCGCCCCCGCCCTAGTCCCTCATTGCCATTCCTCAATACAGTGCCGTCACATCCGCCCCCCCGCCCTAGTCCCTCATTGCCATTCCTCAATACAGTGCCGTCACATCCGCCCCGCCCTAGTCCCTCATTGCCATTCCTCAATACAGTGCCGTCACATCCGCCCCGCCCTAGTCCCTCATTGCCATTCCTCAATACAGTGCCGTCACATCCGCCCCGCCCTAGTCCCTCATTGCCATTCCTCAATACAGTGCCGTCACATCCGCCCCCGCCCTAGTCCCTCATTGCCATTCCTCAATACAGAGCCGTCACATCCGCCCCGCCCTAGTCCCTCATTGCCATTCCTCAATACAGAGCCGTCACATCCGCCCCGCCCTAGTCCCTCATTGCCATTCCTCAATACAGTGCCGTCACATCCGCCCCGCCCCCTAGTCCCTCATTGCCATTCCTCAATACAGAGCCGTCACATCCGCCCCGCCCTAGTCCCTCATTGCCATTCCATCAATACAGTGCCGTCACATCCGCCCCGCCCCAGTCCCTCATTGCCATTCCTCAATACAGTGCCGTCACGGTATGGATGACACGTTACACATAGCATGCACCCTGCGTGAGAGGTGAAAAGAATGAAGGAAGTAAGGAAACTGAGTGAACGATATTAAACGATACTGACTGGATGACACGGGAACGGCTGAATGAAGCGCCAGCTGGCAGCTCTTCAGTCGGCACTACCCAGGTAGGCAGCCCGTTGTGTAAAAAGTGTGGATTGTAAGCGCTCAGGGCTTGGTCTCAAGCCGAGAATAGGGGCTATA
>JADBJO010000672.1:12500-15000 GCA_016801955.1 Conus betulinus | reverse complement strand
TTTAAAAAAAAAAAAAAAAAAACATCTGACCCTTTGACAGATTCGAACCCAGGACCGTAAACTTCCGCAGGCAAAGGCTCACGGACCCGTCCTGAACCGTTTAACCGTACAAAATCCAACACTGAAACATCAAGATACGCGCTATGATAAATCTGTTCACGTGAAAACAGTTTTTTTTCCTCCCAGTTCTAACTCTAATATTGTTACGCAAAGTTAACATACAGGGAGAGAGAAATAGAGATTGTTACTCTAAAGCGCAACATGATCAATGTATTGATCATTTTCATTCCACGTGACTTTTACCAGCATTTTCAATGATTATCATCGTTGTTCAGAGTAGTATGATGTCATAATTGTTTGTGGCCCCAAGACCACAACTGTCATATACATTATGGGTTATTGACTCAGTGTGTTATTGTCTCAAATGCAAAGAGGTGTGCCCCCTTTGACACAGCGATTACAAACCTCTCTACACACAAACTGATAGTAACCAGGTATGAACTCAGTGATAAAAGAAATGACGCTTCACCCTTTTTAACTCTAAAGAATTCTCACATTCCCGCCCGTTCTGTTTCATTCCTTCCACTCACGGCAGCTTTTCCAAAAACTGAAAGAATATGAGCTTTTCAAAAACTGAAAGATATATTACGACGAGAGGCATGACTTGCCAATAATGACACATCTCCAGAACCTGAAATTCTTAGGCATAAGAAGTCGTCTTGGTATACTTTTGTATCCACGCCGACCAAGAAGATCGAAAGTTTAGATCGTGATGTTCTAAAACTTGCCCTTGGCCCACCAAACCATGCATCAAGCCGAAATATCTGTAGAGAAGCTGGAATTGTATCTCTGTATAGGGATTGTAAACTAAGCTGCTGTAAAACAAATGACACCGCATAACTCTTGACACACTTTGCGTGAAACGACTCCAACGTTCTAGTGTGTGTTTTTTTTATAAGTTGGAATTTTGCCACGGGATAGACATTGTGAAGTAAGCTGCCGTAAAACGAATGATGCTGCAAAACTGTTGACGAAGTTTGATTGTAGCAGCTCCAGACTGTACTTTGTGATTTTTCCTACAGGGTGAAAAAGTCTGTGTTACTTCAACTGATGATTTATTTATTTGACGCATCTCAAGATTTTCAGCCATGCTTGAAACACATTTCTTACATCTTTTCCCACATGGGAAATGCTATCAGTGCCAGTCGATATCAACTATAAAAGTATGAAAACGACAGAAACAGAATAACATTTCGACCTGAATGATCTTTTTAAGATGCACAATTATTAGAGACGATATTAAATGCAATGCAAATTGTTTGCAATCCCTGCACACAGGGAGACAAACCTGTGCAACTTTGATGAAATCTCTGCACAAAGGGAGACAAATCTTACCTCAGAAAAGAATGTCCGATTTTTTTTACTGCTGGATCTCCCACCTCGTCTCTTTTTTTTCTTCCACCCCTTTTCCTACATCTGCCAAACAAGCACCCCTCCTCCTGTGCCCCTACCATGAGCCCCGCCCACAAAGATCGTCATGAGCCCCCCCGCCCACAAAGATCGTCATCTGGACCTTCTCTTCCTCCCGCCCCCACAAAGATCGTCATCTGGACTTTCACTTCCTGCCTGTGTGTGCACACCTTTTTGATGCAAAGTGACGTGTCGTCCCGATTCTTCAGTGTTCCTTATTCTCCTCCCTCCCCATTCAGCCATCAGAAGAACGGAGGAGGAGCTGCAATGAGAACTTTCACGATGTAAGCTTTCCCCGCAGATCACATCATCCCTCCGACAGTTCACATGCCGACAGCACTCCCTACCAAACAAAACACATATCTATTTTTGTTGCTGGGAAGAAAAAAAAATGGGAAGGAGTATAATTTGTTTAAAATTTTCATTCATTTACTTATTCGTGTATTCATTTATTCACACCTAGCCTTCAGAAACACTATCCGTCTCAACTGGGTCCAAAATGAACGGATTTTAAACAGAACGAAGCTGAACGAAAAAAACAAGACGGGTTGAATATTAAATGTCGGTTGTTCATCTCTGTCATGTGCATGCATGAAACAGTCCTAAACATGTTGAGTTTCGTGACTGGGGGAATTCGATCAACTTTTTTTCGCGATCGGTAGGGAAGGACTGTGGAAGCCTTGTTGGTCCATCTTAAAGACTGATGCTCTTAAGACCAGTGTCCTGCTCTCCTCAACTGTTCCTTCGCCGAAGAACTGAAGGCTTTGGAGTACAGGGCATACACCTTCCAGTGACCACTTTTCACGTGCAACTTTAGGCTGACTCACATCTCTGCTTAGCGCTGTGCAATAGGCACCGCCACCACCATTCCCACACACATATACCCTCAGAGAGAGAGAGAGAGAGAGAGAGAGAGAGAGAGAGAGAGAGAGAGAGAGAGAGAGAGGCGCGGGCGCACACACGTACAGACAACACGTCAGCATGACCCAGTACAGACCGCAAGATGAATGATCTACGTAAGACAAAACTA
>JADBJO010000672.1:7500-10000 GCA_016801955.1 Conus betulinus | reverse complement strand
GAAAGAAGCTCCATCCTGTTTTAAGTTATTCATGCAACTCTTTGTCACATAGATACCTTCTGTTTCCATAGATGGGACGAAGAGCAGGGTCTGCACCAAGAATCATCCATAATCCATAGTGTTCTAATTCTTTGCGTTCAAGGAATAGATATCCACGGATCAGCTCGTAGACGCCAAAAAGAGTTATGAGAGATGGGGAAGATTTTCCATGACAATATACTCCCAGTGACCGCTGTGAATAGTATTGACTTCAGCTACCAGAGGAACAGAAGAGCATAGCTTGTCTTTTGAAACACATCATGGATCGATGGAAGACGAACTTGGCTGGCCTCCGGAGCCATGGATATTTCATCTGTACATGATTTCGGGTACGTATGAGAAACTCAGAGTATAGGTCGCTTAAATATTGACATCAGAGAGTCTAAGCAAGGACTGATTAATTGTGGCGGGTAAAATTGACATGTTCACACCAGTCACAAGTTGGCGAGGTGCATAAAATTTAGCCCTTCTTAAGGTGTACAATTATTTCTGATTGTGGACATAGACAAGTCACATTGAAACGCGTTACCACGAATATTTAGATTTGTGTATATTAAGATAAATGTAAGGGTTTGAGATGTTGATATAACAGAACAAAATTAACACATGAGAAACATCCCCTCCTACCTCATCCACCCCCCTCCCGATATATAAATATAACAACAGAACAAAATAAAAAAAAATAGTAACAGCATCCCCGCCCCCCTCACCAACCATCTTCCCGAAATTTTAAAAGGTCCATTCTGTATATTAACTATTGATATTGAAATTAATTTTGTATGCCTGCTATTCTGCCTTGGTTCCGAAATCTGATTAACACTCACCCATCCTCCCCTCTTATACTAGCGGTTGTTGCCTGTCTTTATTTATGGCCCGAGCAGACGATCACAAACCTCAAACACTCCTCTCTCTCTCAGAGAGAGAGAGAGAGAGAGAGGAGAGAGAGAGAGAGAGAGAGAGAGAGAGAGAGAGAGACAGACAGACAGACAGACAGACACAGAGAGAGAGAGAGAGAGAGAGAGTGAGAGAGAGAGGCATCTGTTGTCTGACCAACAGTAAATCCTTTCAGACAACAAGTGTAAGAATAAGGCGCGCGCAAACACACACACACACACACACACACACACACACACACACACACACACACACACACACACACACACACACACACACACACACACACACATTCACACATACACACACACACACACACACACACACACACACACACACACACACACACACACACACACACACACACACACACACACACACACACACACACACACACACACACACACACACACACACATTCAGACATACGGGTTCATTAGTGTTCATAGTGTGTTATCCCAATGTTGATCGCTGCTTTAAGCGAGTATGTGTGTATGTATCCGTGTGTGTGTGTGTGTGCGTGTGTGTCTGCGGAAGATAATAAGGGAGGGGTGGGGGGTTAAGAGGGGGAGGGGGGACGAGGGGGAAGGCAAGAGAAGATTCCCCATAGAGTGCTTTGAATGATTAAAATGCCCGCCAGGGTTTGATCTTGATCAACCTCGTGGAAAAAAAAAAACCCCCGTTTGGGAATAGAAGGAAGAGGTGAATGCAGGGAGGGGAGGGGGAGAAGGAACGGGAGAACAGAGAGAAAGGGGGGGGGGAGAGAGACAGAGACAGAGACAGAGAGAGAGAGAGACACACACACACACAGGGGGAGAGGGGGGGGGGGGGGACGGGGGTTGAGGAACTGGGGGCACACGAAATGACTCTAGCCACACCGAAGCAATGTCTGTGAGAAACTGGAGATTTGAGCGAGGTCAAATCCACGGCTGCTTGTAGAACCTGAGGGAGAAAAAAAAAAGGGGGGTGGGGGGGGGGGGGGGGTGGGGGGGTGGGGGGGGTGGGGGGTAGAAAGAGCTAAAAGGGAAAAGAAAGAAAAGGAAAGGAAAGGAAAGGAAGAAGAAAAAAAGAGGTCGCCTGTTCACCATTCATCTCAGAGGTGGCTGGGTTCTTTTGTGTGACTGCTGGGAATTTTCAGACAAGAGAAAAGACTATGAACTCCCTTGTGTGGTATTTATTTGTTGATTTATTTGTGTAGTTTTTTTTTTGTTGTTGTTTTTATTACTTGTTATCGGTCACAACAGACATTTTACACGTTTTACCTCAATGCAGTCTTCCCCATTGTTGCTACTTTTTCATGCTCTTCTTTCTTGTTCTGCTTCTGATGCGCTTTGGTTTTATTCTTGCTTCTTCTTCAGTGTTGGTGGTGTTGTCGATGTCGTCGTCGTCGTCGTCGTCCTTCGTCCTCCTCCTCCTCCTCCTCCTCTTCTTCTTCCTCCTTCCTCTTCTCCTCCTCCTCTCCTCCTCCTTCTTCTTCTTCTTCTCCTCCTCCTTCTTCTTCTTTCTTCTTCTTCTTCTTCTTCTTCTCTCTTTTTCTCCTCCACTTCCTCCTCCTGCTCCTCCGCTT
>JADBJO010000671.1:590000-597500 GCA_016801955.1 Conus betulinus | reverse complement strand
ACTTTCTGAAGTTTTTTTTTCTCTCCTTTTTTTCGTTTTCTTATTCTTTTGTGTGTGTGTGTGTGTGTGTGTGTGTGTGTGTGTGTGTGTGTGTGTGTGTGTGAACATATTTAATTGCCATATGAAAAACCAGAGGTTTTGTGGGGCACAGATGATCAAGTTCAGACATTCAGCTAAACTAAACTAATCCCAGCGTTGTCACATCTTGCAACATAACATTAGTAGCAGAAAGAAAAAAGCACAGTGTGTATCAGAGTCTGATTAAATTTTTCTGTCTCCGAAGAGAAAAGTGCGTGTGTGTGTGTGTGTGTGTGTGTGTGTGTGTGTGTGCGCGCGCGTGTGTGTGTATGTGTGTGTGTGTGTGTGTGTGTGTGTGTGTGTGTGTGTGTGTGTGTGTGTGTGTGTGTGTGTGAAAACAGGTCCTCTATCTTCCTATTTTTCGCATTTGTTTGTTTGTTTTTGCTATATCAACTCTCGGTCGCCATGCACGTCTGTACGTTCTATTTACTGATGGACATTCTCATGTAAACTTTAAGATTTCAGCGTTTGATACAGAGCATGTGGTTTATTTACGTACTAATGTTTGGTGTATGGACACATTCATTCTGTTTGTAACAACAAAGAGAAAGAGAATGAGAAAAAAAAGGAAAGAAAGACAGATAGACAAAGAGAAAGTAAGTAAGAAAGAAAGATACTATATAAAGAAAGAAAGAAAAGAAAGAAAGAAAGAAAGAAAGAAAGAAAAGGAAGAAAAGAAGGAAGAAAGGAAGGAAGCAAAGAGAGAAGGAAAGAAGGAAGGAATGAAGGAAGGAAGGAATGAAGGAAGGAAGGAAGGAAAAAAAGGAGGGAAAGAAGGAAAGAAGGAAGGAAGGAAGGAAGGAATGAAGGAAAGAAGGAAGGAAGGAAGGAAGACAGGAGCAAAGAAAGAAATCGTAACTAGTAAAAATCTAACGAAATTTAAAAACAGATTACGCACAGTTGCGCAGCACATTCAAAGCCTAATAAGTACCAAGCCTAGATATGTCCAGACAGAACAATTCTTTTTTCTTCTGAAGTTTTGATATTCACTATTGAGGATAAGCAATTACCAATAATCACTACGATCCAGCCTGCACTGAAGAGCGATCACACCGGGGGTTCCTGTTGCTTGAATGATCAGGAGATATGGAATGGAGCTGAGCTTTAGAATGTGTGAGAATCCAGCTTTGCAGAGGTTGTTTAAAACGCTTCTTCATAGAGAGGTTTAAATCAAGTGCAATGCAACGCACCGCAACACAGCATAACACAATACATACTGAGTAATGCATTACAGCACAGGACAGTACGAAACAAAATTTGTATAGCACTGTTCAAAAACAAACAAACAAAAAACAAACAAACAAACAAACAACAACAACAACAACAACAAATGCAAACAAGCCGAAACAAGATGATGCAAGAAAACACGGAAACAAACACATACCCCCCCTACACACACACACACACACACACACACACACACACCCATGCGTCGTATACCTTCCTTTCATCCCCTTTTGCCCTTCTCCACCTCTCCTCCGGCATTCTTCTTGACCCCCCCCCCCCCCTCACACACACACACACACGCACACACAGGGTAACACCAACCGTCAAACTGTTTGTCCGTCAGGCCCAACTCCTTGGCCATCTGTCGCTGTTTCTTGCTCTTATCCTCCTTCTTCCCGAAGAAAAACTTGCGGCTCATGTTGACGGTGACTCTCACCCACTATCACACTCTTCTTGTATCCCCCCCGGGAGGCCCCTTGCTGAAGATGACTCCGCCAAACTCCTGGCCCAGAGTTCAACGTCAAATGCTTTTTTTCTTGTAATTTTTTTTTGTGTTTGATTAACAGTCACAGACACGTCTAACTGTTTCACCTCAAGAATTCTCCCAGTCACTGACGAAAATCCTGGTTTTACTCTAAGAGCTTTCAGTCATTGACAAAATTCTATTTGTTGTTTTTCATCCATTTACCGAATTGAGTCACTCTCTGATTTTTTTGTTTCACCTAACGAAGTTCGGTCGGTCAAAGCGAATTACTGTTTAACTCCAGAAGTCTCAGTCACTGATGAATTCTCGTTTTGCATCAAGAGTATTCAATCGCTGACAAATTAGGGTTTTTATCACAACGGTCCCCAATGTCCGCTCGATTCCTGTTTCATCTCAAGAGTGACCCTCCAGAGTTTTTTTCGTCACGGAGACACGTCGTTTTTACCATAGCAGTTCTCCTCATTCATCGATCTCTCTTTTTTTTCCTGCGAGTCAGTGGCTGTGTGTGTGTGTGTGTGTGTGTGTGTTTGTGTGTGTGTCGACAACAAACCATTCCTCCTCCCCCTCTCGAGTCCTTCCGAGCGTTGTATGACGACGGAATCCCATCAGAAGTCATGTGGGTTTTTCTGCCCCGACCGGCTCCCACCCAGAGTTGAGTTTGCTGCGGACTCATTTGGGAAGACTGGAACCACACAGTCGAGTTTCATCCACTTAATGGATGCGTTCTGAGAGTGTTGCTCAAATTTCATGACCAACACTGCAGGTGTCTGTATCTCTCGGGCCTGGTTGACGCCAGGATATATTATGAAAGGAAGCGTAGAGTACAGCCCTGTCATGTAGTCTCAGACCGAAATGGAAATCCGTAGCATCATCTTAATCATCCTCATTCTCATCGATCAGCATAAAAAAAAGTCTCAATTCTGTGGCCCTTCATGCCCTGCTCTCATGGTGACCTCAGTTTCGATGTCCTCTCCACGTCTGTGGCCTTGGTTTGGTTCCGTCGGGGTCACCGGTATCGGCGAGTCCATGGGGGCTGTCGTTGGACGGACGTGGTGGCGCCCTCCGGAGGGAGAGCTCACTCACGCCGGCTCCGCGACTAAGCAATTATTGTCGTCAGTAGGGGGCTTAGTAGGTGGTGTCCTGCGTATGTTAGATCAGAACAGGCGCCACTGAACACCACTGAAGTGACTCGGCAGCAGTGCAGTGTCTCCTCCAGTGGGTTGCCTCTTGACGACTTGACATTGACTGCTCCCTGTGGATTGCCGGTGCCAGGGGTGCACTGTCTCTGAGGTAGCGCAGAGGTTGGGACAGCAAAAAAACAAACAAACAAACAAACAAACAAAAAACATACAGAAATAAATGAAATCATAGTGCGCTCTTCTACTTGCGAAAATGAACTGATAAAAAAGGTAAACAAAAATAAGAGAGAGAGAGAGAGAGAGAGAGAGAGAGAGAGAGAGAGAGAGAGACAGACAGACAGACAGACAGACAGACAGACAGACAGTAGCATAAAATCAAAAGTGCAGGTAAATGAACAGATTTTAGCCCTTTTTTGTTTACTTAAAGAAAAGCATGTCATCTAGGTGACCTTAGCCTATCTCCTGATGTTGGCGTTCTTTAAATGAAAGATTCTGACCATTTTTATCAAGAAATTTGACATTTACGAGGAGAGATAGGATTAAACAAAATCCTGATTGGTTTGAACTCTAGCTCCAATTGATGAAGAGAAATAGGATTAAACAAACCCTGATTGTTTTTAATTCTAGCTCCAGTTGATGAAAAGAAATAGGATTAAACGAAAACCTGACTGTTTTGAACTCTAGCTCCAGTTGATGTTTCTGTCGCCGTCACCTCATCACTTCTCTCGCTCCTGTCTGCACACTGCATCAACATGATGATGGTTCAGAATACACAGAGTGTCTTCGCTCAGAGTGTTGGGACTTGCATGATGTGAGACTTCAACACGGTACAGCACACTCCATGAAAACCTTCTTCAGAGATGTCCCCCTCACCTGATGTGATCTTTGAATTTCTGAAAGAGATCATTTTCTTTTTCATCTGATCGAAAATTTTACGGAAGTAAGATCTTTTTTAAACGACATTTTCGGTGTGCGTTTAGAAGGTGTAGTTTAATGTGTTGTGTGGATGAGTCTTTTTTTTTTATTTTTTTAAATGACTTGAGAGTTGACTTAACGCGGTGACAGCGCTGAAATATCCTTTTGTGGTCGACTGGGCTGTAAGCAACTCTCTCTCTCTCTCTCTCTCTCTCTCTCTCTCTCTCTCGTGGCTTCCCTTGTCTGGCTCCCGGCAAGACTTATTTTGCGCGGCTCTGATAAATTAGGACCAGTATCACCTGTGACCCTTTCAGTATGCCCGTCGAAGGTCTTCCCCATGTTTCAGAAATCACGCTTTACGCCGCTCTGCAGGAAATGACGCCGTCCTCATTTCAAAGCGAGGGCAGAGGCAAACAAACAGTTGTCAGTCTGTGGTGAACGACTATCGACCAGCCCCCCGCCACCCCCCCCCCCCCCCCTCCCCTCGCCACTCCAGCCGAAAGCCTCCGTGCTGTTTACCAAAGGAAGAGTCCGTCACAGGTGTACAGAGATAGCAACAGAGCAGAGACCAACAGAAAAAGACAGCAGATACAGACAAGTGAATTTGCATCTTCTCCGTCGAATTTTTTTTTCTTTTTTTTTCTTTCTTTTCTTTCTTTTTTTTTTTTTTTTTTTTTTTTGCCAACGCCAAGCCTGTTCCATAATGACAATACTGACAACAGCCATTGTTGAGCAGCTCGTGGTAACCTGTTGCTGTATGATCCCCCCCCCCCCCCCCCCCCCCCCCCTCTCTCTGCCTCGCAAAAACCAGCCTGCACGAGACACACAGCACAGTGACATCCAGCAAGAAATTGACATAAGACAAGTGTGACAGTCTGTGACAGTCGCTTTCGATGAAGTCTCTATGTTGGATTTAGTGTCAGTCAAACCAAGTGTCGTTACTCAAGGCTGTGTTGACCAGTCGAGTGCAGTGATCTTTGAAGAGGGCAGACAACCACTGACTGAAAAGGCCGGTACACAGTGCAGGACTGAAGATGAAGCAAAGTGGAAATAATCATGAATTGCAAGGGGAAAAAAATGATCCGGACGATATTTCTCAAGTGAATGATCCACAGAGTAATCCTACAGATATCGTGACGATAAGCGACATACTGGCAGATTTACTGGACATGAGAAGAAACGTGGACAGTCTTCCCTATATTGATAGGGAAGATGTGAAACTGACTACCAACAGTAGAGCTGCCAACAACGGAAATGTTGATGACTGTGGATAAACTAGTTGCGATCATGTTGATACTGACATCAGTGTTCAGTTGGACAACTCTTTCCGTGATGTGGTTTCCTCATCGCGAGGGTATTTTTTCTACCATGTATTGGATGGTTTATTCTTTGATATTTATTTCATGAACAGCCCGAAAACTGAATCAAACTTAAGAGAAAAATTATCATTCTACCGAACGAAAGAGAAACAAATTACAAAACAAAACACGGCGCGTTTCAACCTCTTTGGTCTTCTTCAGATCAAAACGCGTCGTGTTTTCCTCAAGAAGACGAAAGAGATCGAAACACGTTGCGTTTGGTCTTGTAATGTGTCTTTCTTCGTGTTTTCCTCAGAAGACGAAAGAGATCGAAACACGTTGCGTTTGGTCTTGGAATGTGTCTGTCTTTTTTCATTCGGCGGAATAATAATCTTTCTTTTAAGTTCGATCCAGTTTCTGTCAGCTGTCAACTCTTCGAAAGTAACCTTTTCCGATAACCTTACTGAACGATCTTGGAATCGTGGAAGCAATCTGCGGGCGAAGCGTTAATGGCTGCGTCCTTGGGCATATTTCATCTTTTGACAAAGTTTTGCTGAAATGGTAGCTCTTTTTACATAGTATTACTGCCTGACAAACAGAAAAAAAAAAAAACCAGCGAATGAACACAGATAAAACCATAGCCTCCGAGACGGGGATTATGTAAGCAACAGTGTGGATGACAGAGTTCTTGCTAAGTCAGACATACGATTTTTAGCGACAGTCAGTCCCCCCCCCCCCCCCCCCCGCCCCCCCCCCCCCTTTTTTTTTTTGCTTCCAACCTCCTATTTTGTCACGTCTTTTTTGTGGTAATTATTATTTTTAAATGGAGCCTCCATTCCCCTCCCTCTCCCCCCTCCTTTTTTTTTTTTTTTTCTTTTTTCTTTTTTTTTAAACTGCCCTTCTTTTCCATCGACTACTTGCTCGCCATGTGGGTCCTACGATGGACATTCTAATGCAAAGTGTAATGTTTTAGCGTACGATACACAGTGTCTGGGTTTATTTTCTGTTCTTATGCTTAGTGCACTGACACTTTCATCCTGTTTGTACGTGACAACAGCAATATTTATATACTACTGCATATATACACATGAACACATGAAATAAAGGAAGATCGGCTACTCAAAGCTTCAACTGTCAGAGTTATCAGCGTCGGGTCTCGACCTCTGACCTTAGAACACCCACCGCGCGTGACTCTGTCTTCCCGTCAGTCAGTGCCAGACACAGGGACACCAAGAAAAACCGTTTCAGATGAGACAGACACAGACCAACACGCCCCACTCCAGCGCTAAGCCTTCCCCAAAACTGGCACTCAGGCACGTGCGAACGTCGATCCTCTCTCACTTTGGCTTCGCCGGTGGCACGCGCGTGCACGTGCACAAAGCACCTTGCAGGCACACACAGGACCACGGCAGACAGGGGTCGTTGATTCCTGAGGGGCGGAGTGGGGAGGCAGGGGTGGGATAGAGAAGGTGGGGGAGGTGAGGCAGCAAGTGTTGACCATGGAGACAACGGAAACCAGACGGAGAAAGTCCCTGGTGCTTGTCATAGTCTGGGATCCTGACATCTCAACAGAACGAATCCCTGGTAAATGTCCTGGTCTGTTGTGTAAGCTAGCAAGCGCTAGTGACCAGTCAAGCGGGGACTGCTGTTTGGAGGTGTCGACTGTGCACATTCTGTTTCGTTCTCTTCGTGAAAAGTGTAGTCGGTTGAAAGAGCACATGCGATTAATATGATTTTTTTTTGGGATTTTTTTTTACGTCGTTAGCAATTAGCTTGGTTTCCTTCAGTGATCCGACAGTGCCTCAAAACAGTAAACTCAGTAATTCAGTTGGCAAAAGATTACTTTGCACTGTTTTGTGCAGTGATTTGATCGTGTCAAAAGCGGTAGAAATTTTGATTTGGACGTCAGGTGCTACTGCTACCGCTTTCCATGAAGACCAGTCAGCGTTATGGCCTAGATGCTGAATATGATGCAGACGAGTGCTCCTTTTGATAAAAACAAACAAAAAAAACAAACGAGTAAACAAACAAACAAACGTGGACTTTCTGATGCCAGCAACAGGACATTGTTACAATTTTATATTTAAAAAAAATGTGTAACTTTTTAGTCTTCTTATCACTACAGCCACTTTTCCCGTCAAGAAAACTGAAATTCCTACTGACAGAAACTTGCCGTTTCACGGTATTGTTGAAATGAATACGTTTTGGATGTTGTAAGCCACCATGGATACTTTGTTTTGGGTCAAAGTTTGAAATGTTTATCATTACAAGCTGCTGTTCACAGTTCTGCTCTGATTTTTGACAAGAATATGAACACGTTTCGTTTAAAGTCTGTTTCCTTTTAAATGAAAAAGGATGA
>JADBJO010000671.1:530000-577500 GCA_016801955.1 Conus betulinus | reverse complement strand
GGCTGAAATGGAAGCCTGAAAATGAAGCGACCCCAACTCCACCTCTCTGTCTCTGTCTTTTTCTGTCTCTGTCTCTGTCTCTGTTTTTGTCTGTCTGTCTGTCTGCCTGCCTCTCTGTCTTTGTGTGTCTGTCTGTCTGCCTGCCTGCCTGCCTCTCTGTCTGTCTGCCTATCTGTCTGTCTGTCTTTTTGTGTTTGTCTGCCTACCTGACTGTCTGTTTGTCTGCCTTTCTCTCTCTCTCCTCTCTCTCTCCTCCCCTCTCCCCCCCCCCTCTCTCTCTCTCCCCCCCCTCTCTCTCCCCCATTACTCACCAGCAGGAGAACGGAGGAGGAATCGCAGCGAGTGCTGGCAGAAGCGGGAATGCTCACTTCCCAGCAGACTGCTCATCCAGCCCTGGGTCACCGACCTGTCCACTTGGAACTCTGAGAGCAGACCTCTCAGGCCCTGCCGCTGTCCGCACGTAACACTCCAGTGAATCAATCAACCCATACCTTCAGTCTGTCTGTCTGTCTGTCCGTACTCTTAGCACCCCAACGTTCAATGTAACGGGTCATTCAGTCCGTTTTGTTGTCTTTTGTTGATCTGGAATGGTGGGGGTAATTTGAAACACTTCAGTGTGGATGCGAAGAGAGAGAGAGAGAGAGAGAGAGAGAGAGAGAGAGAGAGAGAGAGAGAGAGAGAGAGTGTGTGTGATCATTGTGTGAAGAGAGTGCCTTCCCTTGGATCAAAACAAACATGGAAGAGAGAGAGAGAGAGAGAGAGAGAGAGAGAGAGAGAGAGAGAGAGAGAGAGAGAAAGAGAGCTCAGAACTCACACCTCAGAAGTCAGACGTCAGAAGTCAGAAATCTTTTATTAGATCAAGGACTGAAATTTTAGGCAGAGCCGATTCTTCCAATCTGTCCTTGCTAAGGTAAATTATGCAATGAGATTTATATATAATCTAAAGAAAAAAAAAAAACCAGGCACACAGGATTATAGAGTACATAATTCACATGCTCACGCATTTGTATGCGAAAGTCGGACAAAAGCATGCATATATAAGCAATCATAAGATGGAGACACAAACAACAAAATGGGGGTGCAGGTGGGAGAGTGAGACAGTGGAGGATGGGGGTGGGGGGGGTGTAGTGTGGGTCAGCGATTGGGAATGGGAGATAAAAGGGTGGTTAGACAAACAGCACAATATACCCATGTTTGCTGTGTGTTGAGATTGTTGGTGGAGTTCGCGACCAGATGAGGATGATGATGGTGATGGCATTGGCATGAAACAAAATATAGTATTCTATGAGGAAAGACAGTGGTATCAGTTACTGACATAACTGGCACAGTAAACAACGTACACATCTGTAACTGTTGGTGATGTAGGTGACAGCTGATAGCACTTCTGTGGGACAGTGTAATCTACGTCAGAGTCTGTGAAATGTTTTCGAAGGTCTTTTTTGAAGGTGCATAGTGAACGGCACAATTTCAGGTTTGGGAAGAGAGAGAGAGAGAGAGAGAGAGAGAGAGAGAGAGAGAGAGAGAGAGAGAGAGAGAGAGAGAGAGAGAGAGTATGTGTGCGTGCGTGATGCTTGCGTGTATGTGTGTGTGTGTGTGTGTGTGTGTGTGTGTGTGTGTGTGTGTGTGTGTGTGTGTGTGTGTGTGTGTGTGTGTGTGCGTGGTTCTCCTGTTAAACTGGATAAAGGAAATATCGCGTGTCGCAGCAATGGCAGGGGAAGTGTCTACACACACAGCATGTATTGCATGCAAGCAGGCAGAGCAACCCCTGGCTGGCTTCTGGCATACAGAACACCCCACCAACACCCACTGAGGTCGTCCACTGGTCATTCGACTGGTTAATTAACTCTAATTACTTTCATTTGAGAGCGCGTCACACTCGGGATAAATTCACTTCTAAGCTAAGATGGGCACTGATGATCGTGTATACTAAATTGCAGACTAATGTGTGTAGCCGTTTGGACGTGATGTTGGCACTGAAACCATCCTGTGTAACATCCTTAAAAGCCACATTTATACATGAAGTGCATCATGTGTAAATGCATCTGGCATGTTATCGTGTCAGCGATCAACACACTCTATTTTGGAGCATTTCAACCAGTGGTTCAAGACAGAACAAATGAAATGTTCTTTGTGCTGTGCTGTCTCTCTCTCTCTCTCTCTCCTCTCTCTCTCTCTCTCTCTCTCTCTCTGTTGCCATTTTTTCTAACGTTCAGTGAAGACACATCTCATGAACCACCAAAACGTACGCGAGAAGCTGTCAACGAATGGAAAAGACGGAGTGACATTATTATAGAAATTTACAATGTATGAGTTAAAATAGCCCGAAGAACGTACGAAAGACAGAAAAAGAGAGCATATCAAAAGCTTGAGACTGAAACTTGTGTTTCATGTATGATTGTAAGCATGATTCTTTAATGCAGTTTCAACTTTGTTTTACTTTTAACTTCGGCAGAATATAATTCGATTTTAAATGCATTGTGCTACCGACTCCAATAAAAAAAACAAAAAACAAAAAAAAAAAAAAAAAAAACAAAAAACCAAAACAAACAAAAAACTAGCTTTTTTTTGTTCAGATTTGTTCTCATAAAATTTAACAAACAGAAAACTCCTTTATTGGAGGAGTCGATCGTCTTCGTGGTTTACAGTATAACGTATGATTTTAAGGAGTACGCTTGTGTTAAAAATAATTTATTTTATCTTATTTTAGTTTAATTAATTTCCAGAAAGTTTGAAACGCTCAACAAAGTACTTAAAAAGATTGCACACGCAGGTAGGTAGCCAGAGATGAAAAAAAAAAAAGACAACAAGACAACAAAATACGCCATCAGAAGCTCAAGCAATGACGTTTTGAAGACGATGGTACGTTCAGGAACCAAGGGACAACAGCCAGTCAGGAAAATGCCGAGGGAACGAAGTGAAGTTACTTCCCTTCTGTTTCGCTTTGCCCGGGAACGCAACAACTCCGGCTAACAGCGCTTTGTGTTTAGCAGAAAACCGGACCGCAAAGCCAGCAACACGGTGCCGCAGACAAAACGATTTCACGAGGCTGAAACTGCCAGAAATTTATGCTTTCTGTTGCAGCTTCCGTATTGACTAGCTCGCCGTCCGTTCAAAGTATTCAAACATAGTAAACATTGATAAAATTTTCAAAAGCAAAGGAATAAGATGAAGCATGTCACTTTTCATAATAATGTTGTGGTATTGAATAGCGGCTATGACAGTCAGAGAATAAAGCTACTTTTAACGAATTTCTACCGTATATTATCCCATTGTGATTATAGATATCAAACAGCATGAAATATTTCTTAGAATGGATGAATATCAGGCACTTTACACTTTTCTTACATTTAAATCAAGTTACTGTATCTGAACGGAGGAGTTCGTGCTTTGAAAGCTAGTGCGAAACACAACTGGCTTTCCTCCTCGTCCGACTACCGACACGAATTTTGGATACAATTTTCGATCGGAAAATATTCTGCAAATGTGGATAACTAGACCAATTTATTTCAATGTTGATAAGTAGACAGACTTTACAAATGTAAATAACCGGAGAGGCTTACTTAAATAAGGATAATCGGACATAATCATACAAATATGGATAGCATGACATACTTAATATATAGGCGTGAATAACAAGACAGACTTATATAAATGTGGATAACAAACAAGTACGATAACTCCTGCTCCCATGATGAAATAAATACAGGCCCATGACTCCAAACGATTGCTGCTTACACACCAAATCACCTAGCAGAAATGACAACACAGAGCACACAGAACAAACGAAAAACACCCCCCCCCCCAAAAAAAAAAAAAAAAAAAAAAAAATGTTCCAAGCTTGGCTGTATACCCCACACTGGACACATCTACATAGCAACAACAAATGGAGTCATGAACAAACACGAATTAACATCCTTTCAAGACTGGCACAGACTCTCGATCTTGAATACTGTCGAGCAAGCGCACGGACGAACAGTAACAAGTAACAAGTAACAGGTAACCTCGATTTGATTGGCGTAAAAGGAAACCTCAAATGAGACAGGAACAGGAAACAGCAAATGTCAAACAGGTCGGGTAACTCTTGCTCCCATGATAAAAACAGTTTTAAGCAGCATTTGTTTGGAGTTATGGGCGTGTATTCTCATTTCATCATGGGAGCAAAAGTTGCCCTACTTGTTTTTTTTTTTTTTTTTTTTTTTTTTTTTACTGTTTAACGATTTCCTTACATAAATGTGGATAATCAGATAGACTAATGTAAATGTGGATAATCAGATAGACTAATGCAAATGTGGATAATTACATAGGCTATTGTAAATTTGGATAATCAAACAGACTAATGTAAATGTGGATAATCCGATAGACTTGCCTTCATGCAGATAATCAGACAGACAGACATGTCACAATGCACAGACAGACAGACAGACAGACAGACAGACAGACAGACAGACAGACATGCTTACATTGAAATGTGGACAGTCATATAAATGTAGGTAGCCAGATTTAATGTAAACTTAGATACCAAGACAGACTTATAATATCAAAGTGGACGAAAAGATAGACAAGTGTAAATGTGTATTCTAGACTGATATATAAATGTGGGTGTGATCAGACAAACTCATAGATGTTTGCAATCGAAATGGACTCTAACATATGTAACATCTGTTAAAAAAACAACAAACAAACAAACGAACAACACAAAAAAGCAGCCAAAAATGCCTACCCTAACACAATGGCATAAATATGGGCATCACGACATATAAATGTGAATAACAAGACTGTCTTCTGTAAGTGTGGATAATCCGATAGACGAATGTAAACGTGAATAATCATATAGACTTAGACACAGCCAGCAGAAAATTCACATACATGTGGACAACCAGACACACTCAAACAAATCTGGCCAGACGTACAGATTCGCAGAGATGGGGACTTCTTCTTCTGCGTACGCAGGCTGATACTCCTGCGGACACCCACGGTATAGGGAGTGGAGTTTTGTGTGTAAGACCGTTTTTTTATCACGCCATTAAGGCAGCCATACTCCAGCTTCAGGGAAGGTGCATGCTATGTGTAACGTGTCATCCATACCAACGGCCAAACTGGCCTTCTCTTCCGAAAGTTGTGTGATGTGATTTTACGTGTGTGCAAGATGTTATGCGTGCGTTCACATACGGAACCTCGGTTTATAGTCTCATTCGAAGGACTGTATGGGAAAAATGGAGCCAGAACCAATGTTAACTCCGAGGGAAAAATCTCCCTATATAGAAACGGCCCGGCGGAGATTCGAACCCGCAACCCTTAGATTACGAGTCCGGCGCTCTACCAACTGAGCTATTCCGGCCCCCGCAGAGATGGGGAGAACCTGAGGTATTCACAAAGATGTTGGACAAAACACACAGACTCATACAGACGAGGACAATCAGAAAAATAGAGATGTGAACAATCAGAAACATACTAAGGTGCACAACCCCACTCGTATAGATGATGATAATCAGACACACTCATACAGAAGAGGACAATCATGTATGGAGACAAGAAGGAGACGGGCTCACGTTGATGTGGAAGATTAGACACACTCACGTACACTGGGGACAATCACACTGACAAACTCACATAGATGTGAGCGAATACACAGTGGCACAGACTGAGGACAACCACACTGACAAACTCACATAGATGTGGACGATTAGACACACTCACACAGACTGAGGACAATCACACTGACAAACTCACATAGATGTGGGAAACTGCACAGTGACACAGACTGAGGACAATCACACTGACAAACTCACATAGATGTGAGTTATTAGACACACTCACACAGACTGAGGACAATTACACTGACAAACTCACATAGATGTGAGTTATTAGACACACTCACACAGACTGAGGACAATTACATGGAAAAACTCACATAGATGTGAGTTATTAGACACACTCACACAGACTGAGGACACTTATGGAAAAAACTCACATAGATGTGAGTTATTAGACACACTCACACAGACTGAGGACAATTACATGGAAAAACTCACATAGATGTGAGCAATCAGACGCAGGGCGGTGCGTGGAGCGGTTTCCAAGGCAACCAGGTAACACGTGTTGTTGATGGCTTCCTTCACTGTCAGGTATTTCTGAAACACACACACACACACACACACACACACACACACACACACACACACACACACACACACACACACACACACACACACACACACACACACACACACACACACACACACATGCACACACACACGCACGCACACGCACGCACGCACACTCATGCATGCACGCGCCCCCCTCCCCCCCCCCCCCCACACACACACACGCACACACACACACACACACGCACAGAATCACAGACACACTCATCCATATTCACACAGACACACACAGATACATCAACACAGCCACACATACACACTCGTACGCATACATACAGACTCGCACACACAGACACAAACACAAAACAAATCACACACGCATACACACATACACATACACACACGCTTATGCGCGTGCGTACACACACACACACACACACACACACACACACACACACACACACACACACACACACACACACACACACCTTAGCATGCAGACTAGCAAAACCACACACAGACACACACGCACACACATGCAAACTGGCAGACAAAAACAAAGACATGCGCCTGCAGACATGCACATACTCAAATACCCATACACACATACAAACGCACCTACACATGCACACTTATACATTATATCATGACTCTTCATACTGACAGAAGTATAAGTACTTTGGGAACTTATATGGAAACATTGGATATTTTCACAGCTGAAATAACAGGACTATTGGAACAATTAACAGAGAACACGAATTTGTTGAAAAGAGCAAAATGCAGTAGATTCAACCAGCCTCCATTTTGCAGTGGTAAGTGTCGTTTGTTTTTGGCAAATCTTGGGGAAACTCGTCTTTTTTTTTTTTTTTTTTTTTACTATTTATTCATCTATTAATTGTTTTTGTTTTTTTGCTGTCCCATCTTCTGTGCCACCTGAGTGGCAGTGCACCCACGCCGCTCATTCCAACACCCCCGTCCACAGCCACAGCCCGGTCAGTCCCGCCGCAGCTCCGGCACCGGCAGTCCACAGGGAGCGATCAATGTCATGTCGTCAAGAGGCAACCCACCGGTGGAGACACTGCACTGCCGCCGAGTCACTTCGGTGGTGTTCAGTGGTGCCTGTTCTGATCCAACATACGCAGGACACCACCTACTAATCCCCCTACTGACGACAATAATTGGTTGGTCATAGAGCCGGCGTGAGTGAGCTCTCCCACCGGAGGGTATCACCACGTCCGTCCAACGACTGAGGAAACTCTGTGTTATAGGCAGACCTCCGGAGGGAACGCGCACAACAGCTAACTCCAAGACTAACTAACCCACTGTTGTCATCAGACAGGAGCTCAGTGGCTGGCGTCCTGCTCATGATGGATCCGAATCGGCATCACTGAACACCACCCAAAGTCACTTGCCAACAGTGCAGTGTCCTCTCTGGTGGGTGCCTCACGATCGCTTGATGTTGATTGGTCCTTGTGGACAAAGAGAAGAAAGACCAGACCGGACAAGATCAGACAGACAAGATCAGACTAACAAGTCAAAGGTAAACAAGAGAAGACCAAAACAAACACACAACAACAAACAAACAAACAAACAAACAAATCACTAACCCCCCCCCCACCTCCCCCCCCCCCCCGACGAAGGAAAAGACAAATTACAAAACAGACACAATAAGTTTCCACCTATTTGATCTTCTTTTAAAAAATGAAAAAAAAAAAATTCACAACAAAGGAAACAACGGATAAACGAACAGTTACTCTCGTACTAAGTTTCCATTGTTTCGAATGGTCTTTATCCTGCCTGGAGAAGACCCCAATAGGTCGAAAACGCGTTGTATCGGCTTTGTAATGTGCTTGTTCTTAGGCTTGCCAGGCTCAGTAATTCCATTTTTTGCTTTTTTTGTTTCCAATTCCTCCTGCAGTCACCCCCCCCCCCCCCCCCCCCACACACACACACACACTTCGAAACCAAGAGCCGACCAGACCAGAACAGGCCAGACCAGACCACACTCACATGCTGAGTATCCATGAGTAGCGTCAAGTTGTGTGGAACACTGAGCATGGCGTAACCCTCTCTATTCCCATGCTCAGCACCTGTCTGAAAATCGAAACAATGTCCCTTACTTTCAGCAGTTCCTTTCCCAGTCTTCCCTCCACACTCGTGAACATACTTTCTACCCCTGTCCCAACAGCAGTTTGACCACGTTCTGACATTGATAACTACTCCTGTCTTTCCAAATCACCCTGATCACCCTCCTCCTCCGTGGGTGAAAAGTTAATCTCAAGCATCTGTTTCTACATGACAGCTTGGTCTCTGTTTTGTATTAGTAGGTCGTCTGCGTATTTGAAATGTGCATCATTGACCTTACGTAATCTTTTGACGTAAGATGCGAGACGATTTACTGAGTATACGTGATGTCTTTCAGTTCTGTATTTAAAGATACTTTGATTTGTATCTCCGTCTGTAGTTCGTTGAAATGGTATTGAGTAGTCTGATCTTGAGAGAACGTGATTTCATAGGCGTAACGATATTTGCATGTGCTATCATTTAACATGTCGTATTTCACTGCATAAGGCAGTTGTAAGTAATCATGAGTTTAAAGAAAACGAAAAATGTTTTTTTTTTTAATGAAAAGATATGACTTGCAAATTTACAGCCTACACAGTTCGGCAAAAAATGTCACGCGTGGAGTCGCTGGTAAGGTTGTGTTAAAATTTATAACTCTACCAACTCTTGTCACTCGAATACTGCTACTTGTTCAGAAAATACCCATTTTCATCTCTCTCTCTCTCTCTCTCTCTCTCTCTCTCTCTCTCTCTCTCTCTCTCTCTCTCTCTCTCATACACAGACAGACACACATTCACTTATGAAATAGACTGATTATATAAACACCCTGTTTCACGCGTGAGTAAAAAAAAAAAAACAAAAAAAAAAACTTCGATAACCGTTAGTAAAACCGTGTCTACATGGTTGTAAGTTCACATTCACCTTGATTTCACTGCATTTGTTTGAATTATGACAGATGCAAATAAATGTTTTTGTCCATCTTTTCTCCTGGCCTTAAGGAGCTGCAGATTTGTTTTGAATAAAGCAATGTTGTTGACCATAAAGGTGGTGATGACGACAAGCATGATGATAGAACTAGGTGATTGAAGTGGATATATTTTTTATTCATTAATTTATTTTTTATTCATTTTTTTTCCCTAATTAATCTTTAGTGCTTATTTTTAGACAATCATCAAGATGTAGTAAAACACATGCAAACTGCCAACCATCTTCAGCTACATTGTGTGTGTATAGTGTCAGACTGTTTAAAGTTGTGTGCAGCCATTCATACACCTACAAAAGGTAAAACTAAACGAAAATCAAACTGAATCTGAAACGTTCTCTCTCTCTCTCTCTCTCTCTCTCTCTCTCTCTGTGTCTCTCTCTCTCTCTCTCTCTCTCTCGTCTCGCTCTCCTCTCTCTCTCTATTCTTACTTAGCCGAAACGTCATACTTACAACCGTAGAACCGTGCTTTCTGCTGATGATGACCAACAACACTGACCAAACCACAACTCCACACATGGACCACAGACCCATGATGGTTTTCCTTAGTATTTTTTCTCTCTTTCCTTCTCTTCCCTTCTTTTCGTTTGCTCAATAATACGACCTATTAATGCAAACTTCGTCGCCAACGTCAGCTTATTGGGGGATTCTGTGAGGATAGAGCAGGTTTTCCTCAACACATGGACCGTCAACGCTGAGCACTGAGACCGGCGGCCACTGCAGAGAGATCCACACTGCCCACAGCCTACACACTGTTCGGGCTGACCCGTCGTCAGCTTCACAAAGTCTGGTGATATGGTGATAGTCTTCGGAGGTCAAGGTCTGAACTCTTCTTTTTGTCCTTCTTCTTCTGTTCCCTTCCTCTTCTTCGGGGAGGGGGGGGGGGGGGGGAGAGAGAGAGAGAGAGAGAGAGAGAGAGAGAGAGAGAGAGAGAGAGAGAGTGTGTGTGTGTGTGTGTGCGTGCGTGCGTGCGTGCGTGTGTGTGTGTGGTGTGTGTGGTGTGGTGTGTGTGTGTGTGTGTGTGTGTGTGTGTGTGTGTGTGTGTGTGTGTGCGCGCGCGCGCACGCCTGCATGCGCAAGTGGAGCGTATACGTACATACGTAAATAGATATGCTAGAGACGCAGGGACTGGGTATAGGGACAACCGGATTCGCACACAAAAAGCCTTGTCAATGTCAGTGATAACATGAAATGTATTGCCTGATCTGGCGAGCAATGACCCTCCCAGCACTGACAGTGACCAGCCCAGTCTCCTAGGAACGACTAACTGCTGGCGGTCACTAACTGTCGACTCGTTGCACTTCTCCAAGTTTGCTAAAGGCACACACAACAAAGACAGGGAACTCAAACAGTTAGCAGGCAAGCACACGTTGTACAGCACGCTACAATTCAAGTCTGTGTCCTGCTGCGACGACTGAACACTGGGCTGTGGTCGTTCTTCCTGTCCTTAAAAATGATTCATTCTTCTTTTACTTACTTAAGCGGCCAAAATATATC
This sequence comes from Conus betulinus, assembly GCA_016801955.1. NCBI lineage: Eukaryota > Metazoa > Mollusca > Gastropoda > Neogastropoda > Conidae > Conus > Conus betulinus. The sequence goes on along the minus strand of JADBJO010000671.1, from coordinate 566,853 downwards.
AGTAGGAAATTTTGAAGAGTACATAATCATAACATAGAAGGTTTCCCTTCGTCTTGAGTTTAACCTTCCGAGTTTTTCTGTTGCGTCTGTCTGTCTGTCTGTCTGTCTGTCCTGAGAGAGAGAGAGAGAGAGAGAGAGAGAGAGAGAGAGAGAGAGAGAGAGAGAGAAAATCTTTTATATCGAGGGTAATAGATAAGCAACTTCATGCTTTTTTTTACATACCAGCCCTCTCCCTAGAGGGAAAAAGAACAATTAACAAAACAAAACATGAACAAACGACCCCCCCCCAAAAAAAAAAAAAAAAAAAAAAAAACAAAAAAAAAACCCACAACAACAAAAAACCCAAACGAACAAATAAACAAGAGATTGAGCACAAAAAAAGTTTGAAAATACAGAAAATGGAAACCATATCAAAGAAACGTAACTCACTTCCGCTTTAACAATCCCCCACCCAGAAAACGCCCCTCCCCAAACACCCACCCAAACACTTGTACACTTCCACAAACAAGCAACACACGAACATACATAGTGAGCTACGGGGTGAAGAGAGACAGAGAGAGGAGGGGGGGGAGAGAAGGGAGAGAGAGAGAGAGAGAGAGAGAGAGAGAGAGAGAGAGAGAGAGAGAGAGAGAGAGAGAGAGAGAGAGAGAGAGCGGAAGCGGGGGTGTGGGGGGTGAGTGGGATGGGGGGTGGGGGTGGGGTGAGAGAAAGAAAATACATGTAAAGTACAGAGACAAACGGGGCAAAAAGAGTCAAATAGACTTGAATACACACAATACATCAAATAACGAAATGCAGTTAAGCGATATCATCAGTGTAAAACATGTTCTTCAAATATTGCTGTGCTTCAAATGACACGTGCAAGATTTCCGTCTGAACACACAGGCTTGCACAGGCTTGCTGTGATCGTGCAGTATTTCATTTCTATTTACGCAGTCTTGTAATAAATTTAGAGAGAGAGAGAGAGAGAGAGAGAGAGAGAGAGAGAGAGAGAGAGAGAAGAATCAGACTTCAAACGGTTTATTGTACTCCAACCCATCGACCCATGTACAAACTACGCACACAGACAAAAACCACACATTAAAAATGTTTACACGTCTACACAGTCACAAACATAAACAACGCAAAAACAAAACCAACAGACCGACTAACAAACAAACGAACAGAAACGATTTGACTCACCGAAATCGTCATATGTAAAACAAAAACAAAGTCGTGCAAAAGATATCTGAATGAGTGAGAACGGCCCTTGAATGTTTTTTTAATTTTAATTTTTTTACAAGGTCAAAATGTAGCAGATTGATCAGATCTGTGTTACGCGGACTTCAAACCATACACATGATATAAACAGTATTAATACAAGCAGTCATTGTCCGAAAGAATGGATTTACGAACATTTTCCTTCTGTCGAAAGCATGAAGTTTCAATTTCAGTTTCATCAAGTCACTGTGTGCGGACTAGTCCATGTGCGCTACACCACATCCGCTAGTTTTGAGACAACATTACGCATGACTTTAAGCTGATGGATAAATGAATTAACAATTAAGATGAGAGGATTGAAGAAGAGGGTCTCGTGGCTACGACTTAGCAGATGTTTGACCTACGCATTAGCGCATTTGGTTAGACCTTGAGTGCCTGCCTAACATTGTTTTGTTTTTGTTCCATTTTTATTATTATTATTGTTATTATTATTATTATTATTATTATTATTATTATTATCTTTGTTTGTTGTTGTTGTTTTTTTTAACATGAAATTAAATTTACTCAGTGATCAGGGGCACACATGTGAGCTAGTGGGGCAGACTGACTGCACTGACTGTTTGAAAGAGTTAAATACAGACATGTTTCTGAAATCATAGCATTGAGGACATTCTAAAAAAAACTGGTGTCGTTTTCAATTTTGTGCTTATAGAATACACAACTCATGCTAGCTCATAATTATATACAGGAATTATTATTCTTCGGGAATACTCCTGGACGCAGCTGTGTCAGAACTCCCCAAAACACTCCTTTTCATTATTAGAAAGATATCTCTCAGTTTGGAAGACAAATTTAAATGACGTAAAGTTGGTATCGTTTTTTTTTTTCTCTTAGAAGCCAACCAGTCCTGTGCATACATATTAACCAGTCTTTCTTTGAGCACTTCCAAAACTTCTCATCACCAAACTCCCTGAGGCAGCCATACAATATTCGCAAAATCCTGCGCCACTGAGGACTTTTCCTACCTTGCTTACCCAACGTGTTTTGCCATTTTAGTCGAGGCTGATTAACGTTCCATTTAACCTGCTTTTGTCTCTGAGCTCGATTCCTTCCTTCTTCCTTTTATTGTCAGTCCTCTTATAAGATCTGTCTCTGTCACCCACTAACTCTAAGCCTGATGACAGCTCTATGAGCAGAAAGCTTGCTTGGATTTCCTTCCTGTTCCCCCGATCACCATACTCAAACCCTGGTGAGTGCACTCTTCCACCATTTTCTTCTCCGAACGTTCCATAAGTTGGCTAGGTGATCAATTTTCATCAGTGTGTAGTCGACATAACCCATATTTTGTGCAGGGTGCAAATGTGTTTACAGAGATCTTCCAAATTCTCCGTACACCACACTAACAGGTTCTCCCAAGTAGAATCTACGTGCATTAGATGAATTCTTTTTGTTATCAAGCTTTTGTTGTTCCCCACAGTTCTGCACCATACATCAGTACTGGCTGCACTTTAGAATGATACATCTTTGAAGAATTATTTTCTTGTCATTTATTTATACATCTTGTTGGATGAAAGCTGGTCTTTCCCCCTAAAAACCAGACTATCAGTATCTTGTTTAATAGTTAGCGTTGTGGTGACTGTACAACCGAGATAACAAACTTTTAACAACTTTATTTCATGGCCATCGAGTTCTCACGTTCAATTGTCCGCCCTCATCAGTCAGTCAGTCAGTCATTCCCCTGATCGCTGGAGTCGTTGGGGGACGTGATAAGGCACCCGTCGTTTCTCTCCAGGCTCTTCTGTTTGTAGCTGTCGTGAGGAGATCTGGCATAGTCATTCTGGTCCAGTCCTTTATATTATCGGACCAACTCTTCTCTCTGCCGTCCTCGTCTGCGTCCTCCTCCTCAAACGGTACATTGAAGGATGGTTTTGGAGAGGGTGTTGTGACAAATGACGTGGCCCAACCATGCCCATCTTCCGTCGTCGACGGTTGCCAGAAGCGGTTCGTGGGGCCCAACAAGGTTGGTGACCAGTTTCCGCACATAATCATTGGTCTTGTGTTTCCGCCCTCATAGAATACACAATTCTAATTACCTTTGCTTTGTCTTTGCTCACGTCTGTGTAAAATCATCACAAGTTGCCTTTAAGGAATCTAACCAAAGCCAAAGGGCGTTGTAGATAACAGGGCAACATCGTTTGCAAACAGAAGAATGAAAAGCTCAAACAGATTTGGCATCAACTGAATTCCATGTGTGTTTAAGTCACTGATGTAATTTAAAAGCTGGTTTATGAAAAGTGAGAACAATGTACGGCTAATACCACATCCTTGAGAGAGAGAGAGAGAGAGAGAGAGAGAGAGAGAGAGAGAGAGAGAGAGAGAGAGAGAGAGAGAGAGAGAGAGAGAGAGAGAGAGAGAGAGAGAGAGAGAGAGAGAGAGAGAGAGACACACACACACACACACACACACACACACACACACACACACACACACATGCATGCATGCATGCACACTCACAGAGAGAGAGAGAGAGGGGAGAGAGAGAGAGAGAGAGAGAGAGAGAGAGAGAGAGAGAGAGAGAGAGAGAGAGAGAGAGAGAGGCACACTGAAAGATACAAACGTCAAAAATCTTTAATTTTGCCACTACATTTTCCAAACTTTGGCCGGCCACGACTGTGATTATCAGTTATTACCTGACAGGTGCTCGACACAAGTTGTTGATGGCTACCTTCGTACGGTTAACCCTTCGCCGTCACGTTGCATGGAAACCCTGCCTGTTGTGAGCAGACGGTGTAACGGATCAATAAGTTTCGCACGGTGCGGTCGGACCACACGAGGATCAACTATCCTATCCTGCGGAAACGTGGCTTGGAGCATAATTATTGCGGCGCAGGGCCTTTGCAGAGATGTTTAAAGTATGTTAATGCTCTGAATACGATTCTACTGGGTACTCTTCTCAAACTATCTGAAGGTTGTCTTTCCATTACATAGTGAAGTTGCGTGTTCAGTCTTTCCATTACAATGTAATCAGGAAAGTTGCGTGTTCCGTCTTTCCATAACAGGAAAGTTGCGTGTTCAGTCTTTCCATTACAGGGAAGTTGTGTGTTCAGTCTTTCCATTACAGGGAAGTTGCGTGTTCAGTCTTTCCATTACAGTGTAATCAGGAAAGTTGCGTGTTCAGTCTTTCCATTACAATGTAATCAGGGAAGTTGCGTGTTCAGTCTTTCCATTACAATGTAATCAGGAAAGTTGCGTTCAGTCTTTCCATTACAATGTAATCAGGGAAGTTGCGTGTTCAGTCTTTCCATTACATATCAGAAAGTTGTATGTGTTCAGTCTTTCCATTACAATGTGTTCAGGAAAGTTGCGTGTTCAGTCTTTCCATTACAATGTAATCAGGAAAGTTGCGTGTTCAGTCTTTCCATTACAGTGTGTTCAGGGAAGTTGCGTGTTCAGTCTTTCCATTACAATGTAGTTCAGGAAGTTACGTGTTCAGTCTTTCCATTACAGTGTAATCAGGGAAGTTACGTGTTCAGTCTTTCCATTACAGTGTGTTCAGGAAAGTTATGTGTTCAGTCTTTCCATTACAGTCTGTTCAGGGAAGTTGCGTGTTCAGTCAAACATTACATATCAGTGTGTTCAGTCTTTCCATTACATATGAAGTTGTGTGTTCAGTCTTTCCATTAAATGTAATCGTGAAGTTGCGTGTTCAGTCTTTCCATAAATGTAATCAGGGAAGTTGCGTGTTCAGTCTTTCCATTAAATTGTAATCAGGGAAGTTGCGTGTTCAGTCTTTCCATTACAATTTAATCAGGGAAACTTGCGTGTTCAGTCTTTCATTTACAATGTAATCAGGGAAGTTGCGTGTTCAGTCTTTCCCATTACAATGTAATCAGTGAAGCTGTGTGTTCAGTCTTTCCATTACAATGTGATTAGTGAAGTTGCGTCTTTCCATGACGATAAAGTCAGTGAAGTTCGTGTTTAATCGGGATGTTTCTGTCGCTTGGTCTCAAGTAAGTCGACATGCGAGCTCAAAAATTTCATCAGTTTTGCTTCTTCGGATCTTTTTCGCTTTTCTGCTAGTGTGTTGAAGTTATACACACACTGGGTTCACTGCTGAGTTCAAGGGTAGAGCGAAAACAGCCAAGGCCACATTTACCTCTCCAGGAATAGGAGTACCTGCCACAGCCAATATTCCACAAATTCCGATAGGACACCAGCACATGAAATCTGTCACTGTAACAGTGATCAGTCTCCGAGCTATGGTCATGTCCTGTGATAGTTTGGTTGTGTTGATTTTCAAGGCGTTACTCTGTATAGACCAGTACACGAGAGCCTGACCAGTAAAGATCAACAAAAACAGAAAACAATTCAGGATAACTAATATGCTGAAGGAATAAAATTTACCTTGGAAATCGTGCCTCATGATTGGCAGTGGAATACAGATGCCTGTTTGGCTGTAGAACCCCCAGTGTGATGTCACCGGAAGTAACGGTATCAAGGAGAGTGACCAGCCCAGCAACCAAGTCAGCAGACACGCCCTTCCTGCCGAGGATCTCTGGAACCGTAAATCACCGAAAGGGAAATGAAGAACAATGAAGCGGTCCAGTGTGATAAGCCAGATGATCAGAGCTGACACCTCGCTGGATAACAAGGAGAGGAAACCAGCTGCCTTGCAAGTGGATCTGCTCTTCCACGCATCCTCATAGTGGAGCTACTTGCCACGGAATCGTTCATCTGCCCCTCACAGGATGGCGGTGTAAATACCCATGAAAAAAATCCGCTGCGGTGAGATTGATGACAAAAACCCCGAAGCCAGTTGAAGAGGTCCTGGTCCTTGGGAACGGACGGGTGCAGAAACAGAACACGTTACTGGTCACTGACAGACAACTGATGAGCCATAAGAAAACGCGGTATGTCCATGACTGCAGCAAATCTTCGCACGATGACATTTCATCTTTTGGAGAGTGGCACAACGACCGATCAAAGTTACTGGGCAGTACTTCCTCACAGCAGAATTTATAATTCAGAGTGGATATGATTTGTGGATGCCAACGGAAACATCTTTTTTCATCCTTGTCTGAAATGAAAAGGAATGTACAACGTCTTCTTTAAAGACAGTTTAGCCTCTGGTAAAAGAATCCAGGCTTTTGGTCTGTTGTAAGTAGCACTGTGTTTAGACCAGTATTATATAAACTTGTTGGATCTGTACGCACAGAAATCTGCGCGACATCATGAAAGTTAATGTTGGAAACATGGAAGCACCGAAAACAACGACGGAAACACCCAGTAACATGTGCCTGGTCTGAATGTTTCGTATATCCAACAGAAATACCAGGAAAATCTTCCATTGCAGCCAACACCTTCGGACCCATATGGACAAAAACTGCGTTGAAAGGCATACGTGAGAAAAGTGAACTGCACAAGGCTTAAATTTCCGAACTTAGAACAGGTGTCCTGTTAGCAGTGGGGTAAGACATTCGTCTAAACAGTCACGCGTTGAGAGAAAACCACACATCCAGAAGTTGCGGGTTCGAATCCCAGCAGCGCCAGGAAAAAAGTTGGCTGAAACATACTGGTACAGGGATGACTTATTGTTGTATATACCACAGAAACATACTAGTACAGGGATGACATATTGTTGCATATACAACAGAAACATACTAGAACAGGAATGACTTATTGTTGCATATACAAGAAACATACTGTACAGGGTGTGATATTGTTGCATATACCACAAAAACATACTGGTACAGGGATGACTTAGTGTTGAATATACAACAGAAACATACTGGTACAGGGATGACTTATTGTTGCATATACAAGAGAAACATACTGGTACAGGGATGACTTATTGTTGCATATACAGAGAAACATACTGGTACAGGGATGCTTTGTTGTTGCCTATACTACAAAAACATGCTGTTAGAGGGATGACTTATTGTTGCATACACCACAGAAACATACTGGTACAGGGATGACTTATTGTTGCACATACCACAAAAAACATACTAATAGAAGGATGCTTTATTGTTGCTCAAACCACGGAACAGGTTGGCAGTTGGATCTATTATTATTGCTTATACCAAGTAAACACGGTTTCAAAATGGGATGACCGCAAGCGGATATTGAAAAAAAAAGAAAGAAAACAAAGAAACAAGCAGAATTAGTGGACCACTAAACGACATTACAAAGCAAATGCAACGCCCTTCGACCTGCTGGGTCTTCTTCAGGCAGGACAAATAACATTCGAAACAATGAAAGCAAAGAACAGTGTGTGTGTGTGTGTGTGTGTGTGTGTGCGCGTGCGTGCGTGCGTGTGTGTGTGTGTGTGTGTGTGTGTGTGTGCAAAATTTGGTCTTGAGTGAACAACTAAGATTACAGAATGGAACTAATGGGGAAAGAGGTTGAAGGGAAGAAGATAGAGGCTGAAATGATGATGATGATGATGATGATGATGATAGTAATAATAATGACAATAATGATGATGATGATATTTATATATAGTAATAATTATAATAATGCTAATAATAGCAATTACAATAATAATTCTACTACTGCTACTTCTCTTCTACTTCTACTACTACTCCTGCTACTACTACTATTACTCCTACTACTACTACTCCTACTACTAGAACAACAACAACAACAACAACAACTACTACTCCTACTATAGAAATGGGAAAGATAGCCAGAGAAAATCGAAGAAATATTCAAATAGCTCTAGCACTAATAATCATAGTCATCAAAACAAAGATAATGATGCTAAGAACATAGAAAATGGGAAACACAGCAAGATGAAATCTCAAAATTTTACAAACGCACAAAAAAAAAAACGAAAAGGAAATCGCTCTTCAAATCAGCCAATGATTAAGTAGTGGAACGAATCACTTTCACGCAAGTAGACGTTGTAATGGTCTACCGGAATTACACTAGAATCAGCAACTTTCACGCAGTTAAAACAAGCAGAGGTATCACTAGGTCGTCCCAACAGATCTTAATCAAACATCAGTGTGAAACTTTACAGCGCCTGTCAGGTCCTAAAGGCCGAGCCTAGCTAAGCCACAAACCTTAGAGAACAGATTCTACTTACTTGTCTACAAGGCAGAGTCAGTGACAAAAAATAGTCAGTATCTCAGATGTGGTGAAATGAGTATTCCCCACTCTGGAACATACCTGTATATATTTTTTCACTGTTCACGGAGTGTTGCCCATCTGACGGTCTTTTGGTGAGTACCTGATTTAAGCTGGGAGAATCACTTAAAGGTCAACATTGCATCGCTTTGCTGGAGGCTAGAAACTGAAAAAAAACTGTCAAAAAATACGGTCCAGCCAGTTAGAGTGAAACTGAGCACGGCTGATCCCACAGCTTGAACTGAAGATCGTTGAGAAGTTTAACTCGACAGATGGTTTCTGGTGGCCTGGTTACATGTCATGGTAACAGGAAGAAAACTGTACAGCAGAAGTACGTGGTTTAGAGCAAAGAAAGCACAAATGCTGAATTCGGGGGATGGGGGAGTGTTGGGAAACAATGGACTGTGATTCAAGGACCATGGAGTCTGCTTTATGGGTGATGAGTCTGTTCAAGATGACCTTGGCAAGAATCTTTCCTGCAAAACACAAGAAGAAAATCCCACGATGATTGTCGTATGACACTTTATCACCCTTCCTCTTGTAGATGTGTACAACTTTGAAGTTGGGGTGCTTCTCCCTTTTCCCATGTGGACTGGAAGAGGCTGATCAGCTATTCCAGGAGTGCCTTGCCTCCATTCTTGTAGCTGTCACCTGGAATTCCGTCTGCCTCTGGAGCTTTCCCGGACGTAGTCTGTTTCAATGCCTTCGGAGTCACAGCACTGCATGGTGGGTCTGCCACACTTTCCTTCACTGGCAGTTGGGAGAACACTGCGATTGCTTCTTCAGATATTGACGAGTCTAAGAGAGCATTGAAGTGTTCAGCCCAGCGAGCAAGGATGCCAGTCTTATCTACCAGAAGTGTGGTCTGGTTAGAAGCACGGATGGGTGTTGACCCAGTAGTCTTTGGTCTATAGATGGTGCGAAGGCCCTCGTGAAATGTCTTGAGGTCGTTGATGTGAACCGCAGCTTGCAGACTTTTTGGTTTCTTTTCCCACCAGTCGTTCTTCGTCTGCCGACACTTCTGTTAGGTGAGCTGCCTGGCTTGCTGGTACTTCTGTTTCTTCTTCTTGCAGGTCTTGTCGCTGAGGTGATCGCTGTGGGTCTTGTGGAGCATGTCTGTGAGCTTGCTAATCCCAGAGTCGTTTCCATCAAACCAGTCTCTGTGTTTGTGTTCAACAAAGCCCAGGGTGTCAGCTGCAGCGTAGCTATGCCTTTCATGTTTTGCTGAATGGACTTCATTGCATGCAAGAAAGTATGAGTGGCTTCCCAGGAAACAACTGGGTTCATGGGATTCTTACTAAGGAAGGAAAAAACCCTGCGTGATTTAATTTATCTTCCGGTTAACAAATGACATATACGGTATTCACAGATGAAGTTTTTCTTTTCATGAAACATCTGGGGGAGGAGTGGTGTTGGAGGAGGGGGGGGGGGGGGGGGGGGGGGGGGGGGGGGGAGATTTTTTTTTCTCAATATGCTCTTTCATGAGCTTAAGATTACCGTAATATGGTACGAGTGCTCTGTGGTTTTATATAATAACAATAACAACAACAACAACAACAACAACAATGATAATAAAAATAATGATAATAATAATGATACTTGAGCATTTATAAAGCGGACAATACACACGTGAACGCAACGGGCTGCCTACCTGGGTAGTGCCGACCGAACAGCTGCCTGCCGGCGCTTCATTCGGTCGTTTCCCGTGTCATCCAGTCGATATCGTTCACCCAGTTTCTTTCTTCCTTCCTTCTTTCAATTTATCATGCAGGGCGACGAAAAGACACAATGTTGTAATATGTAAGAAGCGTTCACTAGTCGGGGCTGCAAGAACGAATAAAGCCATAAACGCCATTTTTTTTTGTAGATGGAGTAGGAAGACACTTCGGGAAGAGCTTGACGTCAGAAAATCTAGAGAGAAGAACGCCGAAACAGACTTGCAGCCCTTCCCCCATACTACTCTCCCCTCCCCCCCTTCCCCTGACAAATGTTTCCTCCATTAACTCCATACACTAAGAAGGGGGGGGGGGGGGGGGGGGGGGGCGGTGAGATGGGGTGAGGATGAGGGCAAGCCACATCTAGGTCATGACTCCTCGATGCCCCTCCCTGAAATATTCTTAGAGTCGAACCTGCGCCTTAGGTAACTCTTGGAATAATGACGAACCGGTCATTTCTGGATCTACTCCAGCCCACCCATTCGGAAACTGGAAACACTTAGGGGTATACATGCATCTACCTTTTTGTGCCCCCACCCCCACCTTCCTTGTAGACGAGGGCCTGTTAAGAAGAAAAGAAAAGAAGAAAAAGATATTCCTGAAGGTGAGACCGGGACCCAGACATGTACTTCAGCTGCCGAACAAACCAGCTGGGAGCAATCCTGCACCACCCTTGGAAGTCTGTGCTGTGTTCACACAGTGTGCAGACACGCACAGGACATTCCATAAGACGTCAAGAAACATAACTGCTCCCTGGCAGATGCCGTTGTGTAATGGCCGCTGGATGTGATGCGACAGAACCTCCACGGGAGCGTTCCCATGGGTGTACCAGCCCATATTTCATAACTGCAGGGCCCACCGGCGAAAAAACGCCACTGTCAAGCAACTGCCGTGTGCATACAACAGCCTCGACTGTTGCTGAATTACTCTTTCAATGGGGGTAAAATACAATGAGACCAGGTTTAACTATCGTTTTGAACCGTGCACGTATTTAATCACTTTGGGCCCCTCAGGCAAAGGAGTCCTGAGTCTTCAAGGGCAGATTTCAGAATTCTTAAAAGTAATTGTGTCACGAATGGTTCTAAAACTATATATAAAGGATGAGAGGGTCACTCACTTGAAAGGCTTGCATTTTGTTCTGACATCAGTGTATGTTATTCATCGCTGTTATGTTTGGGGGTGTTGTTTGTATGTCATCAGTAAGAGTTAGGGAATCAAACCAAAATTCTTTTTGTTGCCATAGATCGAGCATAAATAAAGAAATTGCCGGCATAAAAATGACAGATTTGTGATATGAATACCCACACTGTGGACAAAATCGTTTTGGTAACTCTTTGAAACAGTCATTTTACACAAAAGAAGACAAAAAAAAAAAGGAAATTTCAGTCAGTGTTTCTTCGTACAGTTGTGCGGAGTAAAATATCATTCTCCATTATGATGTGAATGAAACACAGGCGTATCAAGTATCTGTAACGGTTGCGACGACTATCAGTTTCAGTTCTTGGAACTGCCATGTGCACAAAGTAATCAACATTCTTGGGAATGTTTTTTTTGGACATGCTGAAGTTGAAAAAGTACACATCACAACACTGGGATTGAAGACACGAAAGACAAGCATCCTGTGGACTTGTCACAGCAAGGTAATATTCAGGTGGTTCGTAAAACTGTGTGTAGTTCTGGACCATAGCTCACAGACTGACAGTAAACTAGAAGCGTTTTTCAGTGAGAGTATCTCTAAATTTGTTAAAGAAGTAAATAAACACATCTAATCAATTGTATGCTCCCCATAAAAATCCATTATAGTATACTAGAAGCGTTTTCAGTGAGAGTATCACTGGATTTGTTAAAGAAGTAAATAAACACATCTAGCCAATTGTAAGCTCCTCATAAAAATCAATTACAGTATACTAGAAGCGTTTTCAGTGAGAAAATCACTGGCTTTGTTAAGGAGGTAAATAAGCACATCCAGCCAAATATGAGCTCCTCATAAAAATCGATAAGTCCTCACCTTTTCTCCATCAGTTTTTGTACTTCAGTTCTTATAGAACAGGGAATACTTTAGAATGGGACGAAGAAAAATGCTGTCTGTGAGTCTGTCTGTCTGTCTGTCTGTCCATCCGTGGTTATAATGTGTTCCACTCGCTCCAGACAAAACTTCCGGGCTGATCTTTCTGAAAATTTGTAGGTATGTTCATTATGGGTCACGGATGATGCCCGATGTTTTGTTTTAACAGAATAAACGTTACTAACGGCTATAAATGATAATTAAATAAATGAAGTCCGATAAGGGAAATAACCACCGCACTGTTGTTTTTTTTTTTCCTTCCACTAACTGAAAATTGTCTCCCCTCTTTGTACTGGAAGTACGTTTATATATGCTTTGCATCTTGTTTGTTGTCAAGTAGTGGAATATCTACTGAGAATCTAGCGAAAGCTATCCAGCTTGCCACCAGCCATTTCACAGCATACATAGATGTACACCATCTCATCATAAATACGAGAGAGCTCCTGAACAGGATCCACTTTATACAAGACAAAAAGTGACCAGCTTCTGCTATCTATTTGGCAAATGATATGGTATTTTGTTCGTTCTTACTGCATAGAACTGCAAAGGGATCTCTGCTCTGTGCCACTGGCTCCCTACAAAACTTTGCATCTACTTTGAATATCCGCGTCAGCAGGACAATCAAAACAAAAAACGTACTTCGTACTCATAGTTATCTCTGCTCACACGGGACATGCTCTATTGCCCGATTCTTCGAACCATTTTTTTTTTGGCTTGCACGGAGGCTCGGTGTTCTAGTTCGGAATTTGATAAACTGTATCTACGCCATTTATGTGTAACAATCGAAAATCATTTTTCTATTTCCAAATTACCTTTAAACGAGAGAAACCATTGCGTGTGCGTGCGTGTGTGTGTGTGTGTGTGTGTGTGTGTGTGTGTGTGTGCGTGTGTGTGTGTGTGTGTGTGTGTGTGTGTGTGTGTGTGTGTGTGTGTGTGTGTGTGTGTGTGTGTGTGTGTGTGTGTGTGTGTGTGTGTGTGTGTGTGTGTGTGTGTGTGTGTGTGTGTGTGTATGAAGGTATGTATGTGTGTGTGTGTGTGTCAGTGTCCACAGCGAGATGATGAACTGCTGTGTGATTTCACCTGTCCTGGAGACTGTCTGTGTCAAGGTTATTCCTTCCTCTGTACTCATGGTTTCCCTGCGGCATTCTTCCCACAGCTTCGATATGTGGATGCCACAGGTACTGGAATGTTCCTGAGTGACTTCGTTGTAAATGTTCACCTTGTTCGTTTTGATTTATCACACATGCTCTCTTGCTAATATTTCGAGCATTAAGCTTGCGAACTTGATGATAATTAATCTTGCCTATAATCATATAAAAACTCTTGATACTAGTATTTTTCTGGATTTTCCAACTTTACAAAAGATACTGCTAAGACACAATCCTATTAGTCAAACGAAAAATCGTTTTTTTTTTGAAGAAAAAAATCTGTCATACACTGAGACACCTAGATATGTCGCATACACATATTATAACATTAAGCAGCATATTATCAGTGTATTTACAGCGTGTGAAGTATCTAAATTTATCTTTTTCTGCAATGGAAGCCATTGGATGTAAGGGATTCAAAAAATGCCCCACAACTGGATATGAGAGGGAATCAAATCATTAACTTTCCTTTCGATTTGTGGTCACGCTCAAACGGTTTACAGAGAATATTTTCGTCAAAGTACAGAGTGTGCGGCACACAGCTGTTTCCTACTCAGTCCAGCAGATTAATGTGTGTGACCCCTTCAGTGACACTCCCTTCATGTACAACATTAATACCAAAAGAATTTTACAAGACTTCGTTTTCGTTGTTCAGCGTCTTTGCTCTTTTAGGGAATTTGCTTTCCATGATGACTGTCCCTGTGGCCAAAAGCGTACTGAGAAGCACCTTTGTCGTCTCTATGGCCCACCTTCAGTTTGCTTGTGTTTGTATGGAAAGTCATGTCAGTATTATTCTGGCAGCCAACGAACGTTTTTCGTGGAAATTACATTCAAATTGAAAAGACATGGACAAAAAGCTTGATCTGCAAAGTGGCTGGTTTTCTGTCCTTTTTGTCCAGTGTGAGTGTCGATTTTCATTATTTGGTTCGTCGTTTTGGATCATGTGATGGTGCTTTGGCTTCTTAGACGTTCGTGGAATTATGATATGAGATTGACAGCTATAGTTTGCACTGTGACCTGGTTTCTTGGAGCCCTGCTGTCGTTGATACCATTTCTTCTAGGACTATCACACTGGGGACTAGGTGGCCAATCTGGTCTGTGTCGTATGGCTTTATTTGATCATCTGTACGCCGGGTCGACGATTCAGGTGGTTTCCAGTTATTGTAATGGTGAACAGTATCCTGTGCGGGGTGGCAGTGCTCGGTCAGACTGTCACCTGTAGGTTAACACCAAGGTACAGAATACAACTTGCTCCGGCAAAAAGATCGTACCTCGCATCAGTTCATCTGACAGGAAACTTAGTGGTCAGTGAGGCTGTTTGCTGGTTCCCTTTTGGACTGGAAAACAATGATGGTGTCACACAGTACGCCTGTTTCAGCCAGATTCAAGGGGCGCTGGTTGTGTTCATGCTACCTCTCAGCTCCGCTGCCAACCCGCTTCTCTACCTGTGGAATGTGGCCAGAGAACGACGTGGTCAAGCAACAGAAATGAAACTTGTACATCTTTTAAAATCACGACTTACTCAGCCAGGGAATAGGTTCAAAAATGTCTACCGACAATTGATGGAGAAAAAAAAGCCTGTTGTAAATATACGTTTTTTTTCTCTTAAAACATCTGGAAATAAATTGCAACAAGATGTGATTATTTGTGAAAGGTTCACATTATTGTTACAGACTTATGAACGAAGAAAGAAAAAGATAACACCAGAAGATGCCAGTGGAACCCAGAGAAGTGCTGTCCTCAACAGCTGAACCAACCAGCTGGGAGCAATCCTGCACCACCCTTGGAAGCCTGCGCTGTGTTCACATGGATGTAGGCACTATGTTTTCTCGAAATGTCTGCAAACAAACTTGCAGCAAGATGTGATTATTGCAGATGTATTTCTGAAAGGTCGAAATTATTGTTACAGACTTCTAAAGGAAGCCATAAATGGCGGTGTGTATGCGCTGAAGGTTTTGGAATAGCCATAGCCATGACTCACATATTTTTCGTTTTCACCTATTTCCTTCGCTAATATTCCTCATGAGCATGGTGTCATACTTCCTGTCATAATTCCAAGTTTCACTATGTCTTTGGCTGATTGTGTTATTTATAAGTAGAGTGCACGCCTTTCCCCATTCTGCCTGTCAGCAAGATAAAGTAAAACACGGCGTCAAGTTTAGAAAGGGTGGGGGTTACGTATGTCTTTGGCTGAGTCCTCTTTTGTTGCTGTTCGATGATTACTTATAAACTGACGAGAGTGAATATATAACAAGTTCTGACTCTCTCCTCCTCATTCTCTCAGTCTTGTGGCTGACTAAACTAGAGATAGAATGAGTTTTTAAAAACTCAAGTTAGAACACAATCCGTAACATTTAACATTTAGGACAGTACTTATCTGATCATGTGCGTCAAATGTTAAATGTGCGTGTGTAAAACTCACGTGAAGTATGTTGATTCCTCTGTGACGAGAGTTGGGGATGGGTCAGTGTGTCCTCCTCTAGGGGGAGGACTTGGAATATTTTCTCCATTAGAGTTTGGTAAAATTTCACCTCCACCCTCTCTCTTACTAGTTATGGAAGGATCAACTTTCCAGTACTAGTCATCGAAATAAATTTGCATTTTTTCTCGAGAATATTAAATTATTCAAGAGTGGCTCAGGGATAATTTTCCCTAGGCTTGTACACTTAAAAGTACTTGTAGCTCTGAGAGACAGAATTAGAGAGAAGTTCAAACATTCAATACTGATTGAACACACAAAGAACTGACACAAGTTAAGTGCACTTTCACACATCAACTTTACTTGTTTATACAAGAGTGAAATATTCAAATCAATTTCACACAGTCAGTTCAGACCGAGGTTTGGTTCCCACTGTTTCATCATTTAGAGAGGGAAAGTTCTGGATGAGTGAGTTGGAGTCCACATGGAATATCAGAACTTATCTGATGTTGGAGAAGATAGTTGATCTCTCTCCAGTTGCTGGTGACTGATCCACTTCTCTGTTGACCTGTGTTGATCAAGTGCTGGGCTGTGGGGTTTGTCCACTACCATCCATGCCCAAGGTAGAAGGGAACCCAGGTTATTTCTTCTGGGTGATCAGTGAATCCTAGACAAGGAGATTCAGAGTAGGGTGAGATGACCATTCACTCTCTCTGGTTTACCCCTGTTTGTGGCTACACTGTATTGTATCTACAGCTGGTCTGTGGAAGCAGTGAATGGGAGGGACTGAGTTTCCTCATTTTATAGCTAATCTATCTAATCCGGTTCCTGTTCCGATTGGCTTTGTATCACTAAAGACAAAGAAAAAGGAGGAGGATTGGGGGGGGGGGGGGGGGGGGGGGGGGGGGGGGTTCCTCCCCCTCCACTTACAGTGGGAAGTACAATATCAAACATTCGAAAATGCGCTTCCTTAGCCCTTGGGTTTGAGAGAAGGGAGAGTTGGCATGAATTTGAAATCTATAGTGCTGTTTGTAAGACAAAGGGAGAGAGGGAAAGGGCGGATGGCGGGTGTGTTTGTACAGTTTGCATGAGAGGGTGGGTGCAGTAGTGGATGGAGTGGTTGACAATTCGTCACATCCTCTTTCTTTTCCCACAGTTGAAACTTTGGCATCCGCAGCCTTCTTGAAGCGAGATGGATGTTCCAGTCTCACGCAAAATCAAACCAACGAAATAAAACAAACAAACAAACGTACTTGCAACCAGTTTCTAACTAAATGACAGCACAGTCTGCCCTACTAACTGACTACTGAACATGAAACGATGTTTATCACAGTTTCTATGTATTATCTATTCACAGGATTTGACTCATGACAAAAGCCCTTATCTAGGTCACAGCTCGCTTTGAATCAACTGCACACAAGTTAAGGCTAGTCTGACCCATAGTCCCAACACACTTTTGTTCTCTTTTTTTTCTCCCCTGGAGATCACAATATTTGCTGTTTTCTATAACAGCTGGAAATTCTGTAGTAATTTCTATTTGTCCTGGTGACAAATAGATGAGAAAATCTACTCCGTAAAGACGGTCTTTTTTTTTTTCCAAGTGGGGCTTACATCCTCTTTTTCCCCCCAACTTTTTTTCCACACTTTTTTTCTTCAAAGCCACATGCACACTATGCATTATCTGCATGTTTATTACCGATGGATATTCACTTGCTGTCTTAGGTTTTTTCGAGTTGGATGCAAGGCGTCTGGGTTTATTGATGCTCTAATGTTTGGTGCGCTGCCATGTCACTTTCGATCTGTTGTATTTACCACTTACACCGACAGGCACAGTCAAACATAAGAGTATTGCTGGCAGAACTTATAAAATAGAAAACAACAACAACAACACACACACACGTGCGCGGGTGCGTGAGAGATATATATATATATATATATATATATATATATATATAGAGAGAGAGAGAGAGAGAGAGAGAGAGAGAGAGAGAGAGAGAGAGAGAGAGAGAGAGAGAGAGAGAGAGAGAGAGAGAGAGAGAGAGAGAGAGAGAGAGAGAGAGAGAGAGAGAGAGAGAGAGAGAGAGAGTTGGGGTTAAGGAGGACAGATAGACAGACAGAGAGACAGAAACAGACAGACAGAGCTTCTTGGAACTGGTCTGACTTTTACCATCCAACATTGGTTTTTTGTGTTTCATTTTCATCCATTTTATGAAGCATTTTGTACGCTTGATGAAGTAGGAAGCCTATTGTCATGGAGCTGACACAAGCGGAGCCAAACTTTCAGGCATCTTTATTTAGATGACAACATGCAGTAAGAACCTGCCGATTTCAGAACAGACCAACTTGATCGGAATTGGCTTTGGTACACCACAAAACATTTCGCATGCAAAGAGAGATACACACGTTCTGTATTTTCTCATTTATGGTGACCTCGCGTTTCAGAACTGCATATCAGAAGTGTAAAAAAAAAAGTTTGAAGAAGAGTTTTCTAGACATTCCTTTTCATTTCTGAAATATCCTGCACAGTGAATAGACGACTCCTTTAGCCGTTTGTCACGAAAGGGTCAACGCCTTGCTAACCATTAACCACACACATACAAAAAAAGCAAACAAAAACAACAACAAAAAACAAGCAAACACTGTTAGGTAGGCTCTCAAGGTCTGACCAGCGCACTAGGCTAATGCGTAAGTCAGACATCTGCGAAGTCGTAGCCGCGAGACCCTCTTCTTCTTCCATTCTCTCATCTTAGTTGTTAATTCATGTATCCATCAGCTTAAAATGATGCGTAGCGTGGTCTCAAAACTTAGCGCCTGTGATGTAGCGTATATGGACTAGTACGCACGCAGTGACGCCTCCTTGATGAAACTGAAACAAGGTGAAGTGAAGATAACTGTTGACGATTTCGAGTCAATAATAATAATAATAATAATAATAATAATAATAATAGTAATAGTAATAATAATGAAAAATAATAATAGACATACATAAATATGCACAAACGTGTGGACACACACACACACACACACACACACACACACACACACACACACACACACACACACACACACACACACACACGTGCGCGCGCGCGCGCGCCAACATCAACAAACAACACGAAAACAAGATCTTTAGCAGCGGCGCAGACAAAGGTGTTAACGTGTGCGTTGGGTTAAACCTTATCAATATTGGGTTAAACCTTATCAATATCAGTGCACCCAAACGTGGACTGTTTTGTCGGCGGTTTTACACATTCTCACACACATACAAAGAAAAAACGACACACCAGCCATTCCACGGTTATTTCCAGTCAGATCTTCGTGCACTTTCCAAACTAGCACTGCCAGACACAGCACGCATATCAAACACAGCATTTCATTTCAAACACGTCCGAGCCCATTTCAATTGAAACTGCCCGAACCAGTTCCTGAATACAGGCCGACAGGCACGCTTGAATCAATTGAACTTCCTCCACGAAAAGATCAGCGAAGGTAGAGAATTCAGTCACGCCAGCTGACAAACAAAAGATATGCATGCACTGTCGTTCCCCCGTGTTCACAGTAAACAGAATTCGTCGGTGTAAGTAAGTACGGCCAAATGTTTGAATCAATACAAGGGAAATCGAAAACGTGTATGAAAAATGTACAGCATGCCAAGTGAAAATCTGAAATTGTTCTGGAAAAAATTCATGACTGCTGCAGAATAGTGACTGCAACAACTGTTGACAGAAACCCCGCGCTGGGCGAACAGCAGACATAGCAGCAGGAACTGTTGTGGTCAGTTGAGCATGCCCCAACGACTTCGTGGAGTTTAAGGAAAGAAGAAGAAGAAAAAAAAGAAGAAGAGGGAGAAGAAGAAGAAGAAGAGAGGAAAGAAGGAGAAGGAGAAAAAGAAGAAGAAGAGGAAGAAGAAGAAGAAGAGAAGAAAAAGAAGAAGAGAAGAGAAAAAAGAAGAACGACGACGAAGACGACGACGACGACGACGACGACGAAGAAGACGAAAAAAGAGAGAAAAAGAAAAAGAAGAAGAGGAAGAAGAAGAAGAAGAAAGAAGAAGAAGAGAAAAAGAAGAAGAAGAAGAGAGAAGAAAGGAAGAAGAAAAAGAAGAAGAAGAAGAAAAGAAAGAAGAAAAAGAAGAAGAAGAAGAAGAAGAAAAGAAAAAAGAAGAAGAAAGAAGAAGAAGAAGAAAGAAGAAGAAGAAGAAGAAGGAAGAAAGAAGAAGAAGAAAGAAGAAGAAGAAGAAGAAGAAGAAGAAAAAGAAGAAGAAGAAGAAGAAGAAGAAGAAAAAAGAAAAAGAAGAAGAAAGAAGAAAGAAGAAGAAGAAGAAAAGAGAAGAAGAAGAAGAAGAAAGAAGAAGAAGAAGAAGAAAAAAAGGCAACAACAACAAAAGTAGTCGAATGGAATGAAAAGGAAACAACAACAAAAAAAGTAGTCGCATGGAATGAAAACACCAGCGAACACCATGAACAATGTATTTCTATCTTCAGTCTGTCTGTCTGTCTGTTTGTCTGTCAGTCTGTCGGTCTATCATTCATTCATCATTCATTCATTCATTCATTCATTCAGTCAGTCTGTCTGTATGTCTCTCTGTGCGTGCGCACGCATCTTTATGTGTGTGTGTGTGTGCGTGCGCGCGCGCGCGCGCGCGCGCGCGCGCGCGCGCGCGCGTGTGTGTGTGTGTGTGTGTGTGTGTGTGTGTGTGTGTGTGTGTGTGTGTGTGGTGTGTGTGAGAGAGAGAGAGAGAGAGAGAGAGAGAGAGAGAGAGAGAGTGAGAGTGATTGTGTGTGCGCGCACGCGCGCGCATGGCTGCGTGCGCGCGCGAGTGTGTGAACATATGCATGTGTGTGTGTGTGTGTGCGTGTGTGTCCGTGCATGTGTGTGTGTGTGTGTGTGTGTGTGTGTGTGTGTGTGTGTGTGTGTGTGTGTGTGTGTGTGCGCGCGCGGGCGTATACGTGTATATGTATGTGTGTGTGTGTGTGGTGTCTAATCTGATGTGCATTTGTATTGTGTCTGGCGAGTGGTGTGTTAATGTGCATGACTGGTTTACGTAGTAGTCTCTGTGCATTTCAATGTCTTTTTTTATATATTAAATGAAGGAGCTATATTGCATGGTCCTGAACTTATTGTAAGCTGTATAAAATATGTAAATTGGTCTATGCTACTGAGTTTGTTGGTTTCAATTTCCATTTCTGTATGTATTGTAAAGCGCTTTGGGCTTGAAAAAGTACTACGTTAGTGTGTATCACCATTATCCTCCCGTCCTCCTCCTCCTCCTCACTACTGTTATTAACATCATCACCAGAAGCAGCAGTCGCAGCAGCAGCAGCAGCAGTATTATCATTTTATCATAAAGCGACGCAGAAATAAGGCGGTATCCCCTCTGATGGGTTACCTCAGGACGTCCTGAAATCAAGTGCAGTCTGAGAGTTGGGGTGTAGGGTGTGAAAGTACCTCAAGTTGGAGGGCAAAGAAGGTGTGAGTGGGGGAGGTGGAGATGGGAGGGGGCGGGGGGGGGGGGGGGGGGAGGAGCGAGAATCGTTAGGACGAAGAACACACCTCTCCTGTGGTCTTCAGGCATCGGACATGATTGCAATGACTCTCAGAATGGAAAGAATAGATCGGCACCTTTAAGATGAAGTCAGAAGATTTTCTCCCCTCCAGCTCCAAATGTTAATAATAATGTATAATACTTATATAGCGCATTTCTGTTACACAACTCATTGCGCTTACATCCACCATTTGCACTATTCATACAATATCATCATGCACACAGCAAAAAAGAAAAAATACACAATGGCAAACGCACCGACATGCATAAACTGCCTCACCGGACTAGTGGAGGAATTTAGGAGAGACCTAGTCATCTACAGAAGAGAACAGGCTTTTTTTTTTGAAGAGGTAAGTTTTGAGCTGAGATTTAAAAGAAGAAAGAGTAGGCTGATTACGAAGGTCTTCAGGGAGGGAGTTCCAAATAGAAGGTGCTCCGTCTTTCTATGTGCGACCATCATCTTTCTAACCCCCCCCCCCCCCCTCCCTTCCCCCACTTTTTTTCTTTTTCCTTCCCTTTCACTGACACTTGTTCACCATGTAGATCTGTGAGTTCTGTTTACCGATGGACATTCCAATGCAAAGTGGAATGTTTTGGCCTTTGATACACAGTGTTCAGGTTCATTCTGTAACCAATGTTTGGCGTAATGACGCTTCCATCTGGTACGAATGTGACAATAGGCATCTCTCTCTCTCTCTCTCTCTCTCTCTCTCTCTCTCTCTCTCTCTCTCTCTCCACACACAAACACACAAAGGAGTAAAAATTAAAAAAAAAAAAAACCGACTAATAAAACATTCGGAAATATAGATCAGAGGTATGAAAATGTGGCGCATTGTGTAATGTAGTAATGACATATAAAATTCAGAATTCAGAAGACTCAGTTTCAACGAAATGATTTCAACGTCACCCAACTGTACACCTGCAAGCATTACTCAGTGGCGTCACACACAACACATTAGACGTTCTTATGCCTGCTCCTGTTCATTTCTTTGCTGACATTAACATGGTGCCATACTTGTAGGACGAAAGTCAACTTTGTTGCCTAAGTCCTATCCGTATCAGGAGACGGCAGGTAAGGGGAAATTACATTGAACACTTCACTGCGCACTACATTCAACAGTGTACAGAGAGAGAGAGAGAGAGAGAGAGAGAGAGAGAGAGAGAGAGAGAGAGAGAGGGGGAGGGAGAGAGAGAGAGAGAGAGAGAGAGAGAGAGAGAGAGAGAGAGAGAGAGAGAGAGGGGGGGAGGTAAGTCGAAGCCATGGACTATGCCAGTGACAACCAGTTGGATGTCAGGCCTGGCTGTTTGCCAGGTGGCGCACCACAGTGAGCGGGTGTCTTTTGTGAACCAGCTATGAACATGGACAAAAGCGGCATGTGTCCCAGCCACCGCTAACGGGCAAATTGTCTGTTACGTGCTGGGCGAGTTGCCAGAGTACAGTCGACATGTCACTCCAGCACTGAAGCGTCACAAGGTATTAAGTAAAAAACAACAACAAACAACAACAAAACCCCTGGCAACAACAGTAACAAGAGAACGGTGCTGTTCGTCGCTTTCCGTGCAACACGTTGCTGTGCAGGTGTCTGTGGTTCTCTGTGGGAGCAGTGCCAGAGCACTCCGAGTTCTGGAAGCTGTGACGACACAGGGGCAGCAGACAGTGTTCTGTGGCTGGTGCCAGCCCTGGCCTGGATACAGTGTCCGTCATCCAGTCTGTAAGCAGCTTACCCCTCTGGTGACACAATGTCACAGCTTCTGTGTCTTGTTGATGGTTTACAAGTGCAACACGATTGATGTCACACTCCTCCACATGGTTTGGAGAATTGTTTGTTCTGTTTACAGGGGGCGACCTTCGTGTCTGTGCTCTTGTGTCCGTTCTGTGACTAACAGCTACGTAAGGGTGTGGTCTGCATGGAGAATGGTCTGACTGTGTGAAGAATTTACCTTGCGCTGCCGCTGTCTGGCAAGGACGAAGCCCAGGGCACGCTGACAGAGCTTTTCCAGCTGTGCTGGATGTCAGCAGTACACAGTCCACGTTTCACAGACGTACACAAGCGAAGTGAACACGGTAGCGCTGCAGACTTGGGGTTTGGTGACCAGCGTAACGTTGTAGGTTCAGTACCCTGTGGCAAGTGTGATCTTTGTCAGCACAAGTGAGTGGGGAGACGATGTGTGACGACGATTGTGTCATTCACCACTTAGTAATATGTTTTTGCTCCATCTTATTGTTGCCGTGTACTCTTTTAAAGCGTGTTTTGTTACTTACCATGTCAAATGTACAGTCGCTTACATAAACGTGGAAAATGTTCAGAGTGCCAACGCTGCTCCTCAGGCGCCGGTAGAGTCCGACCACAGCGCAGTCTTGGACCTCCAGATTCTGGCAGTATGGATGTACCGGTAACGATTCCCCCCCGTGGCACTGAAGGCAGTGCGGGTGATCACCCCTCGCCGTCTGATGACGACAACGAAGACTCCCATGACTCGCCGTCTGATGACGACAGCGAAGACTCTCATGACGTGGTTGCTGTGCCTGGAGAACGTGTGATGATAACGTTTGCACAAACTATGGTTACGGACCCCCCTGCCTTTCCCAGAAATTAGATACGCAGGTGAGTGAAAAAAGTGGATTTAGCCTTGGGTAGTTTTGTCCGTTAGTCACAGGGAAACTGAGGCATGAGTCGAGCGCTATCGACGCAGGTGATTCAAGCGAACTTCTGTACACTTGCCTGTAACACACACACACACACACACACACACACACACACACACACCCCCCTTCCATTAATCAGTCACTGATGGGTAATGATCAAGTGAGATCAACAACACCATAGGAAGGTCTTCTTCTCCGTTCACTTAGGCAGGAATCCTGGAGGTACTGGCAAAGGCTGCTGCATGGTGAAGGCCCTCTAGTGGTCAGTAAAGTTTTGCACCCATTGGTGTGGTGGCAGGTTAGGTTTCCACTTTTAGTGCCACTGGGAGTATTCCGCTGTCACTGGGGCGGCATGGATAAATTGAAGACTCGCCAGTGTAGAATATTGTGGAGATGTGATGTGACAGTCTGGAGCGCCCTGTTCTCAGTCCCACAATGATGATCTTCTTCTTCGTTTACTCAGGTAGGAGTCCTGGAGGTACTGATGGAGGCTGCTGTATGGTGGAGACCCTCCAGTGGTCAGTAAGGTTTTGCACTCACTGGTGAGTTGGCAGGCTAGGTTTCTAGTTTGGGTTTAGCTGGGAATGTTCCGCTGTCTATGGGGTTGTACTGCATTGATAGATTGATTTCTCACAGGTGTGGAATATAGTGCACCTGTGATGTTAAAGTCTGGAGAGCCCTATCCTGAGTCTCACAATGTTCATTGGTCTGATCTGGGCATCTGGTAGTATGCATCCCTCTTGTTGAAGTCTGGGTGCTGCTCAAGTCATCCTCCAATTTGTCTCCTTGGAAATACTTCCGAATTATTTCAAGGAGGCTACCTTTTACAGTTGGGGCTGCTGTCCTCCTTCCTTTGTCAATTGGTCAGCTTCTACATTTCCATATATAGTGCAGTATGAAGGTGTTCACTGGATGGGAGTACTTTCAGTGACTGATAAATGGTAATCATTTTAGATCAGTAGTACCATAGGATGATGATTATTGTTGTATAAGTGGAAAAATGTAGTGGTGATGGAGCAATGGTGCAAGTTGGGGGGTATAAAGGAAAATATCAATGACCTGTGGGTGATGCTCATTGGCATGGGTGAGATCAATAGTACTGGAGGGTGATGGTCATTGTGGTAAGTGGAACAATAAGGTGGCATTAGTATAATGTTGCAGGTTGGGAAAGAGGGTGGAGGGGGGGGTAGGGGTAGAGATGACTGATGGGTGATGATCATGTATCATTTAGATAACATTACTGTAGGATGATGATAATTGTTGTATAAGTGGGATAATGTTGTGGCGCTGGTGTAAAAAATGCCGGTGGGGGGATGGGGGAGGTCTTCAAAGATGGGTGGATGATGAAGATGGTCAAGGTGTAGGTATGATCCACAGTGGTGTAGGATGATGGTGATTTTGTAAAAGGAGTAGGGTAGTGTATTGGCAAGTATGAAATTGCCAATGGGGGGATAAAGGAAATGATCAATGACTGATGGATGTTGATCACTGAGATGAGATCTACAGTACTATAGGGTGGTGACCGTTGTCATAAGTGAAATAATGTGGTGGCATTGATGTAGTAATGCCGGTAGGGGGGTGGGAAAAAAAAGGAGGGGGGGGGGGGGGGGGATAAAATTGATGATTCATGGATAATTGGTCATTGTCTTAAGTGGCACAAACAGTGATATAGGATGATGATCACTGCCATAAGTGAAATAGCATGATAACATTGACATGACAATGCCAGTTGAGTTAAAAAAAAAAAAAGATGGGGGGGGGGGGGGGGGGGGGGGGGGGGGGGGGGGCAAGGAGGGGCAAAGATCAATGACTGATTGATGGTGATGGTCGCCATACGTGAAATCATCACCGTCTCACACACACACACGTATGCATGATACATGCACGCACACACACACACACACACACACACACACACACACACACACACACACACACACACACACACACACACACACACACACACACACACTGGTACATATGTGCACAGGCACATACACACACACACACACACACACACACACACACACACACATATGCACATATATACATATACCAAAAAAAAAAAAAGGGGGGGGGGGGGGGGATTGGCAAACACAGGACATCTTATGAGTGGTGGTAATAATGATAGTGGTCATATATGGGAATCCGTGGTTTAAAAAAAATATCACACACACACACACACACACACACACACACACACACACACACACACACACACACACACACACACACACACACACATATGTAGAGGGGAGAAACACATGTACAAACCCCTTAGTATACTTGTACACAGAGGGGAGTGGGGAGATACAAGCCCATAGTATACTTGTACACAGAGGAAGTGGGTGGGGAAAAAAAAGAGGAAGGACAAAAGAAAGGAAGTGGTCACGGAAAAAAAAGGGGGGGGGGGGGGGGGGACACTGCAAGTTAATGCGATGTAGTGTGGGTGTGTGATTTTGTGGAATATATAGTGGGTTGTTGTTGAGGCGGTGGACAGGTGTAATCATGTAGTTGTGTTAGGATGCTAGTGATATGGGGGTGAAGGGAAAGAGCCGGGGTGTTAGGGGGGGGGGGGGGGGGTTGAGGTGGGAGGGTCAACTACTTGGGCTACCCTTCTGATAGGGGTTTTGGGGGAGGGGAAGGGGAATATTGTGTGTGTGTGTGGGTGTGGGGGGGGGGGGGGGGGGGGGGGGGGGGGGGGTAGATCAAAGGGTAGGCAGTTGACTGGATAGGTCATGGGGTGTGGTGGGAAGCGGAAGGTGAAGGATGGTGGCTGTAAATTTAGTATGAAGTGGAAGCGGGGGTTTGTGGGGTGTGGGGTGTGTGTGTGTGTGTGTGTGTGTGTGTGTGTGTGTGTGTGTGTGTGTGTGTGTGTGTGTGTGTGTGTGTGTGTGTGTGTGTGTGTGTGTGTGTGTGTGTGTGTGTGTGTGTGTGTGTGTGTGTTGTGTGTGTGTGTGTGTGTGTGATGAGAGAGAGAGTAAGTAAATAAAAACAAAATAAAACAAAATTAAGATTGGATAGATGGACGGTGGCTGTAACTTCTGTATGAAGTGAGTAAAGGGGATATGGTGGTGGTGTGTATGTATGTGTGTGTCTATGTGTGTGTGTTGGTGGAAGATATTGTCTACTGGTGTTGAAGTGGTGGGTATGTGTGTTGGGTTATTGTTGGATATTGATGCCTTGGGGGTGTAGTGTGCCCACTTTGGCAATGAGATGGGATTCTTGAGTTGTGCGTTCAAAGCTGTCACTCTGTGACTGCCAGAGTGCCAAGACTTGACATGGTTGATGTTGTGTTGGGTGTGGTTGAAATGTAAAGCGACGGGTTTCGGTTTGTGGTGGCGGATATCAGCCAGGTGTTCAGAGATGCGTGTCTCAAGTGTCCGTGATGTTTCACCTATGTAGATCTTGCCACACAGCTGGCAGTGGATGGCATATATGATGTTGCGGCTCTGACATGAGAATGTACGTTTGATTGTGAAGGTGTCTTTGGGGCCCTGTAAGATGGTGTCTGGTTTGGTGAGGGGGCAGATTTTGCAGTTGGGTTTGGAGCAGGGGTGAGTACCTGGTGGTGTAGCTGTGGAGGTTCTGTTCAAATTGAACCGCACGAGGAGGTCTTTTAGGTTTTTATCACGTTTGAACGTGATCATGGGTTTGGTATGGTATGAAAGGCAGGCTTGTGGTATGTACAATGTGCCAATTGGATTTCAGGATCCTGCAGATGGGGGGAGGGTGTGTGGGTGGTAGAGGAGGTAGGCTGTGGGTCTGTCTGTCTTGGTTGGATGCTGGGTTTCCAGAGCAGATGTTTCGATTCAGCTATGGTGCGGCGGAATGCAGCATTGATGATGGAACTGGGGTATCCGCGGTTGGTGAAAAACTCTGACATTTTGGCTGCATGTATAGTGAAGTCTTCCTCGCTGGAGCAGAGTGTGCGAAGACGGAGAAATTGTGAGTATGGGGTGCTGTCTTTAGTGTATGGGTGGTGGGAGGATGAGTAGTCTAGGTATGCATGTGCGTTGGTGGGTTTGTAGAAAATGGAGGTTTTGAGTAGGCCATCTTCAAGGGAGATGGTGATGTCTAGGAAGTTAACGGACTGCGAAATGGTGTAGGTTAGTTGGATGGATGGATGGAAGGTCTGGGCAAAGTTGAGGAAGTTGAGGAGGTCTTGTTTCAGCATGGATGTGGCTCCCAGTCCATCATCAATATACCTTTTGTATAATTCAGGTGTGAGGCCTGTGTGTTTGTCAAGTAGGCGGTGTTCCAAGTGTCCCATGAAGAGGCAGGCATAGGATGGTCCCATTTTGGTGCCCATGGCAACACCACTAATTTGTGAAAATGTGTGGGGGTTGAATTGAAATGTGTTCAGGGTGAGGACTAATTCTGCAAGTCTGACCAGTGTGGTGGGGGGGGGGGGTGGGTTGTTGGTGGGGGGGGGGGGGGGCGTTTGTCAAGGAAAAATGTGAGTGCCCTCAGTCCATCAGCGTGAGGGATGGAGGTGTACAGTGACACCACGTCAAGTGTGAAGAGGAGGCTGGGTTGGAAAGTGGGGGTCTGTGTTGTATGAATTAATCATGTTGAGTGTGTGGGTTGTGTCTTTGAGGTATGTGGGGAAGGCTTTGTACTATGGGTTGAAGGAGGAAGTCTAAGTATTGTGAAATGTGTTCAGTGGGGCAGCTGCAAGCAGAAACAATGGGTCTGCCAGGTGTGTTCATTTTGTGTATTTTGGGGAGTAGGTAGAAGGTGGGCTGTCTAGTGTCTGTCATGATGATGAGTTTGGCTGTAGTGGGTAAGTTGTTGTGTTTGATTTCTTCTTTCATTGAGTTGGCGATGAGTTTCTGGTGTTGTGGGAGGGGTGATGCTGTGAGTGGTGTGTAGAAATTTGTGTTTGACAGTTGTTTTTGTGCTTCTCTTATTATGTATAATTGTTTGTCCCAAACTACAACTGCACCCCCCCCCCCCCCCTGTCTGCTGGTTTGATGACAATGTCCTGTCATTCTCTTAGTGAATTGAGGGCTTTTTGATGGTTTTGCGAGAGGTTGCAGTGTCGGACAGGTTTGGATTGATCCGGCTGATGTCTATTTTGCATTTTTCAATGTAGAGTTCAACTTCACTGGATTTGTTTGAGGGTGGTTGACGGGGCATTAGGGTTTGAAATAGTTGGGTGAAAATGTCAGAGTTTTGTGGTGGTGGGGGTCCTGGGTATGTGTGCAAAACCTCACTGACCACTGGAGGGTCTTCACCATACAGCAGCCTCCGTCAGTACCTCCAGGACTCCTACTAGTAAACGAAGAAGAAGACCATCATTGGGGGACTGAGAACAGGGCGCTCCAGACTGTCACATCACATCTCCACAATATTCTACACTGGCGAGTCTTCAATTCATCCATACCGCCCCAGTGACAGCAGAATACTCCCAGTGGCACTAAAAGTGGAAACCTGGCCTGCCAACACTCCAATGGGTGCAAAACTTTACTGACCACTAGAGGGCCTTCACCATGCAGCAGCCTTTGCCAGTACCTCCAGGATTCCTGCCTAAGTGAACGGAGAAGAAGACCTTCCTATGGTGCTGTTGATCTCACTTGACCATCACCCATCAGTGACTGATTAATGGAAGTTGTGTGTGTGTGTGTGTGTGTGTGTGTGTGTGTGTGTGTGTGTGAATATGTGTGACAACAGCTTTCCACAGTTAGTCTCTCACCGCCATCATAACTCACCCAGAATACTGTTTATATGTGCCCCCCCCCCCCCCCCCCGCTTTTCGTGTGTGTGTGTGTGTGTGTGTGTGTGTGTGTGTGTGTGTGTGTGTGTGTGTGTGTGTGTGTGTAACACATTATACCCTGTTCCTCATTGAGAATTGCTATCTTTTCTCAACCAAACATCAGCATATTAATGCCAACACATTATTTCACCTGTTACAATAAACATCATCCCACAGCATTGTTTACTTTTTCAACAGCACTATTTGTATGAACCTCCCCCCCCACCCCCCCACCTCATAGTGGATGGAGATATATGAGCTCTCCTTCTCTTGCCCTGCCCCCCCCCCCCCCCCCCCCCCACACACACACACACACACACACACACACCCTCCTCCCCCCACCCACACCTTTTTTTCCCCCAAAACCCTCCCCCCCCTCCCCCCCAATTATACCTTATCACCCATTAATCTTCCATCCCCTTCCCTCCCTTATTAACATTACCTAACGCCTTTCACAACTACCCACACATAACCACTACCACCTCCGACATCATCCAGCGAAATCATTATCTATCTTATTCACTTAATTTTTTTTTTAAATACAGTTTACTCTCATTTTACTCTTCTACTTATTTATTATAATTACTAGCACTATCATTATTATCATTACTACCCCTTCTACACACACACACACACACACACACACACACACACACACACACACACACACACACACACACACACACACACACACATATATATATATATATATATAAATAAAAAACAAAAATATATATATATATATATATATATATATATACCCCCCCCACCCCCCACCCCCCTTAGCATTATTGTCAATCCATCTTAACCACAACCGTCACATATACCACACCACCCCACTAAACTAACTACACAACCCCACCGCCTCACTCCTCCACTCCTTCCACGCCCCCCCCCCCCCCCCCCTCCTTTTCCTCTCCCGTAATCTCCTCTGTCATTTCCTTCTGGCGGCCATTCTCCACATGGACATCAGATAAGTCTCTCTTCGTTCTTTGTTTGTACTGTCCTAAATGTTAATGTGATCTATTTTTTTTTTGCTTGAAGAAGACCCAAGAGGTCGAAATGCATCGTGTCTTGTGCTGTGCTTTGTTTGTCAATGTCCTTGGCGGTAACTAACCCCCTCTCTTTCAGAATTTTGCTTCGTTCTCCGCCATCGGTAGCTCCATTTTGAAACCCGCCATTAAGGCAGCCATACTCCATCTTTGGAGTAAGTGCATGCTATGTGTAACGTGTCATCCACACACCAACGGCCAAACTGGCCTTCTCTTCCGAAAGTTGGTGATGGGATTTTACCTACGTGCAAGATGTTGCGTGCGTTCACACACGGAACCTCGGTTTATAGTCTCATTCGAAGGACTGTATGGGAAATGGAGTCAGAACCAATGCTAACTCCGAGGGAAAAATCCCCCTGCACCGAAATGGCCCGGCGGAGATTGTCTTGTGGTTCGATTGTTAACGTTTTTCGGTAGAGCTTTATCAATAATTTTCAAATTTATTTATTTCGCATCAGATTCTTGCGGACTGTGATCTCATAACTCGGCGAGTGAGATGTAGCAGTATGGACTAGTCCTCAAGCAGTGACGCCTCTTTGTGGAAATTCAAACTGTGTTGTATTGCATTGTAGCAGGGATCTGTCCGATGCCAAAAAAATCTTAAAACCAGCATCTGAGAAACACGTGCAAACTGGCACAGTAAAAACGGTCTTTGTTTATTGCAAATATGAATTATCATCAAAAAGTCAAAAACTAAAGAATGCACGCACATGTCACAGTCATTTTACTGTTAGTAAGATTTATGTTACATCTTCTTCACTGCTTTCTACTGATACAACAACGACGACAACAACAACGACAACAACAACAGCATTGGCGGCGACGACAACATCAACAACAATGACAATAATAGTTACAACAACAACAATTACCACAACTACTACTACTGCTGCTGCTGCCTGTACTACTTGCTGCTGCTGCTGCTGCTACTTGTGCTACTACCAGTCCTGCTCTTCTACTGCTACTGCTTCTCATAGGTAGTAGTAGTAGTAGTAGTAGTAGTAGTAGTAGTAGTAGTGGTGGTGGTGGTGGTGGTGGTGGTGTTTTTGATAATTATTGTTGTTACCGTCGTTAAATACTTGACACAAATCACAGAACAAACGTAACTTCAGACAGACAAACATTTAATCACAGTTTGGAGTGCTTTACTACTACATTTCCATTCAACACATAAACACGCATTCTCTTGTGTGCAGCCTCTAATCCGTGTCTGTCTGTCGTTCTGCTGTTGCAGCCAGTGCTCACAGGCCGACTGGTCTGCGTGGAGTCGGACAGAGAAGAATCCACACGACGCAGCAGAGCGTTAATCATCCACAGAAGTTTTGTACAGGAATCTGTGATTGCTCCTCGTTTTCAGAGAATACCTTGCCGTGGAGTTTTCTGTGGGTGTGGAGAGAGGCTTTGGTGACCTGTTCTGGGCTCATCTAGCCCACCGCAGACTGAGCATGGATGTTGAGGACACTGGGAGGTGGTGCTTTTCCATAGTGTGACCTTCCTAGGCAGCCAGGGCGTGTGATGAGAAGTTCGTTTTGCAGTGAGTTGGTCACTTGGACGATGCGCCCACAGCTTTCTGTTTGTGTGGTTCCCCAGCAGCCTCTTCAACAGCCTGGACATCGCTCTTCTTCAGATCGTCTTCTTTCACTGCGTTTTCTTTGAAACATAAGCAAAGGCGACCTCTGTTTTCTGTGCCCGTGTGTGGAATCTTCCAGGAACGGTCACTTTGGGGTGTGGTCTGTTGTGGAAGCTGACCCAGCCTCTTCAAGTTTTTTTCCCCACGTGGTTGGTGTCATATTTGAGAGATACCAGTCATATCATCATCTGCCTGACCAGATTGTGACTGTATTACCAACGTCGCACCAATACATCGGTTGAATCAACGTACTGCACTTAATTGCTGCAGCTGAGCTCTGAACACTGTTCAGATGACTATCCGTGATAGTGTATTACTGTTATTGTAAAGCAGCGTGAGCTGTCACAAAATGCCAGTCTCCATCTATCCATGTTTCGTTCGTTGCACGTGTATGATGTAAAACTGCGCATGTGTATGTGTGCATTTATGCTTGTACGCATGTCTGTATACCTATAGGTTTTTAGTAAATACGCTTGAGTACTTTTGTACATCACATTGTTAGCGCTTTGGGCTGTTTTGTATTAGGATACTGCGCCCCAAAAATGCTATTCATGGTTACCATAATGAATTGTTGAGGTCTCTGGCGTAGTATCAAGTTCCTGTGACCAATGTTTTTTAAGATGGTCGTAAATGTTTGATGTGTATTTTGTGGATGGACATATCTCTTTTCACAACAATGTATTGATGACGAAGGTTACTGCTGCGTCAATCAATCAACGTCTGTTCAATACAAAGGCAATGACGGACACCCTCGCTTCTTATACTGCAAACAACTGTTTCACACCCTTTGCTGACACATGCTGAAAGCAGAATAATTCAGCCACGGACACCACGGAGTGTTTCACTTTCAACTTGATGTGCTTAATCTGCTGTGAGAAGATTGTCTGTCGAAAACACATTGCATCATAAGCCGACCAGGAATTTGTGAAGTGTTTGTAAACAGTAGGAAGTTACTTTTGTGTCAGCGGGTAGTGTGAAGTAATGCCTTTGCACCCGCCTCGATACATTGTGTCAATATTCAGTATAATGTTGGCTTTCTATGCATGATGAAGATATTCCGTATAATGTTGGCTTTCTATGCATGGTGAAGATATTCCGTATAATGCTGGCATTCTCTTTATTGTGTAGATATTCAGTGTAGTGCTGGCATTCTTATGCGTGTCGCCAGTGTTGTAATGCCCCTACTTTCATTATGATCACACCCTCTATAAACCAGATTGTAAGCTGTCCTATCGCAGTTTAATTTGGAATGACTGTAAGCCTGTTCTATTCATAGACAATGAGGCGAATTGATTAAAAAACAGTATGGCTAGGCGCTGCAATCATCCTTCCAGTTTTAGTTTACTGTTGTTTTTTTTCTCTCACAATGTATGATCTGTTCCACAAGTATCAATGTGAACGTTTAAGTGAACGAAAATATCGTGGAAGTCAGTGAGTGTTATTGAAAAAATTTCAACCTAAAAACAGTGTTCAATTTCGCATTGATTTTACTAGACACGCCGCTGTGCATTGAAAAAAAAAACTGGTCTTTTGTCAAGCAAGCGAACAAGCAAGCAAGCGAGAAAGCAACCATCCTACCATCTATGCATCCAACCATCGTTTAAATTAAGGCCTCGTGTTAGTGTTGATTGTGCACTGTGTGGTTTTCAAATCAAATTAGTATCTATGTGTTCCTTGAGAAGATTTGGAAAGCCTTTCAGCCCTTCTGCAGAGCGTGTGTAAGCGCTGTAACGACAGACAGGGCTGAGGCTCTTTGCGTATGGTTGACATTGGCCCTGTATACAGACGTTAGCTTTAGAGATTCCTGTCATCAGATTGGCCCTGTATACAGACGTTAGCTTTAGTGATTCCTATCATCAGATTGGCCCTGTATACAGATGTTAGCTTTAGAGATTCCTGTCATCAGATTGGCCCTGTATACAGATGTTAGCTTTAGAGATTCCTGTCATCAGATTGGCCCTGTATACAGACGTTAGATTTAGTGATTCCTGTCATCAGATTGGCCCTGTATACAGACGTTAGCTTTAGTGAATCCTGTCATCAGATTGGACCTGTATACAGACGTTAGCTTAGAGATTCCTGTCATCAGTGTTTTTGTACTGGCATGCATTCTTTAGAAATTCGATGTGTAACGTCGACGAATCACGGGACTGCCTTGTTATATGTGGCTCGGTCTTGCTGGGTATTTTTGTTCTGCTCCTTCCTATAAGCATTCCAGTCTTCATTTGTTGGTTACTGTTTGAGGAGGAGTGCAAGGCCTGCTGCCCCCCACGCCAACAAAGTTCAACCAGAGGACAAACGCGAACATGAAGACTGTGTCACTAACAACGTGTCCATAATCATCTTCCCCCTTGACACTGACGTCAGTCTGGGCGATGACATCTCGCAACATGATAGCGACAACACAGATTTTGATGACGTCATCATCGCTATGCCCGGAGAACGCGTGATGATGACGTTTAGCAGGGCTACAGTCACTAACTGACTCCCCTGTAGCGCCCAGAAATCAGACGTTGTGTATCGAGTGGATCTCAGCATGGCAACGAATCGAGAGGTTGACAATGAGGTCGGTAAGGGGTGGAGTGCTGGGTGCTATAGTGATCAACTGAACTAAACACTTTTAAAACGTGTTTGAATTTCCGACTGCAGTTGCTTCGCTTCGCAACTCACAGTTGTTAATTCGACAGTTATTCATTGTCAGAGTGTTGGGAAGACATTGTTTCTGTTGACTGTATTCCTCAGTGTTCTGCAGTCACTGACATTGACAGTCACAGTCAACAGTGCTGTCTTGCCTGCTGTTGATGGTGTTATCTGAGAGACAGATGATGATGGCCGACAAATACAGACTGTATCGTCAGTGACAGGGGAGACTACAAGATGTCAAAATGGACCCCCCTTTTTTTTTTTTTACCACATTGACGAGATAGGACAGTTACAAACTGTTTTACAAGACTTTTCAGACGTTTCAACGGACAATTCTGGTGTCGCACGTGGTGTGAGAGTCCACATCCATTATTGTTATTTTGACCTCAGATGTAGGCCTACCTGTCAGCGTCAAACCATGCCATTTTCAACTCGGCAAGTCGTTGAAAATGAAGTTCAACTAATGCTGAGTATGTCTTACTGAAGTATCTGTTTCTCAGTGTTGTACTTACACTGATATCTAAACCTGAAGGTTCAGTACGGTTTTGTATCAGTTACCCATTCCTGACGTGGACGAGCTCTTGGCGCAAATGTCACACTCAGTATTTTGTAAAAGATGAGAGTTAACATAAGCATATTGGTAAATACCTGTTCAGACTTCAGATAAACATGAAATGGCTTTCTAAACATTACTTTGGTTATTGTAATGGGCCAGATACATTTGGATTGCAAAATGCGCTTTCTATTTTCGCCAGATTAATGCGTCAGATGAATTTATCTGTAAATTAAGGTATCAGTTCTCTATGACAATTTGATCGGCCATAAATGTTGGTCTGCACTGATGATCTGTTTGAGAATACCTTTAAAAACTGAGAAGTTTTGGATTGACTCCCAGACCGACAAAGATTTCACTAAATTGAACTTTTGGGGCATGTTTTGTTGGTGGGATTTTGAATCCACAACAGGGCAAAACAGCGACCTGATTATTACACGCCAAAAGAAAACTATCACCTGGACCAGTGAGTGTCAGCACGGTGACCTAATCAGTATACGCCAAAAGAAAACTATCACCTGGACCAGTGAGAGTCAGCACAGTGACCTAATCAGTATACGCCAAAAGAAAACTATCACCTGGACCAGTGAGAGTCAGCACAGTGACCTAATCAGTATACGCCAAAAGAAAACTAGCACCTGGACCAGTGAGAGTCAGCACAGTGACCTAATCAGTATACGCCAAAAGAAAACTAGCACCTGGACCAGTGAGTGTCAGCACGCACTGCAGGAAATCCAGCCAATCCTCACGTCCCTCCCCGTCCTTCTGGTGCCTGACTTGTGGCAGGATTGTGTCGTCCGCGACGACGCCAGCTCCTCTGGACCCGGAGCAGTGCGCCTTCAGGAGCACTGTCTTCTACACTCCGTGGCCTTTGCCGGTGCAAAGCTGTCGCTTACGCAACAACGACACTCTGCCATTGAATGTGAATGCCTGGCCGTCGGTTGGACACTACTACAGTCTGCAAGATTCCTAGCAGGACGAACCGTTATCTTGCACAATGATCATCAGCCTCTTATGTTTTTGTACGAGCATCAAGGACAAAGAACAACGTTTTCTACTTGTGCCAAGTTTCTACTCTGGTTGCTGATGACGCAAGAGTTTTCGTTCATTTTGTAGCCCATCCCTGGAAATGTCAACACCATTTCCGACCAACTGTCCAGACAGTGACCTGTGATTTTTTTCTGTGTATGTGTGTGTGTGAGTGTGTGTGTGTGTGTGTGTGTGTGTGTGTGTGTGTGTGTGATTAAGACGTTCACCTGCCAATCCAACGTGTGAGAAGTGCGTGGGTCCAAGCCCTACCTTTCTCGCCCTTTCTTTCCCAGTTTGAATGACAAATCGAACTGAACG
>JADBJO010000671.1:517500-525000 GCA_016801955.1 Conus betulinus | reverse complement strand
TGCCTGTCCTGACATCACGAGGCGACTGCAGTGAGGGGCGCGCGTGAGTTGAGGGTTTGTGGGTGGGGGGTGGTGCTGGACTCAAGGTAGCCCCAGAAAGACAGAACAGGACAGAAGCGGACAGAAAGGTACCAGAGAAATGAACTGTTTGGGGATGTTTTCTTTGAGGTTCTGTTTTTTGTTTTGTTTTGTTTTGTTTTGTTTTGCTTTCCTTTGACAGGCCATTAGTTTAAAAAAAAAAAAAAAATTTTTAAGACTGTTTTTTTTTTTCTTATGCGGTTGTCATTGTCCACATTTCCCTTTTTTCCCCCCCCCCGGGCTTCAGTAGTGTGGGGTAGGTAGGTGGGTGATTAGGTCCTCCTTGGTGCTGTATTGGGCTAGCGTGGGGGGTTTAGTATCATCACTGTTCTATCTAGTTAGTTAGGCCCCCGCCTCTTCATCTCTCATCAATATCTGTTTTAATGTGAATAAATGTTGTGGTTTGTCTATCTCTTGCCCGGTGTTCGATTTGTGCGCTTGAGGTCAGGTACTTGCGGGTTCTCCCTCTTCCCACGCGCCTCGTCATTGGTCACCCTTAACCAGGTGAACCGTGACAACAGGTCTTGTAATATTTATGACATCGCTGTACGGTATCCTTGTCAAAGGTTACAGAGGCACATCAGCAAACAGAACCAATCAAAACACATCTTGAAATGTAGAGGGAACAGGTCAACGGCTAATGATATATTAACAAGGAGGGTAACTGTCTTCCTCTCATCGTGAAACAAATACACGCCCATAACTCCAAACGAATACTTTTTACGACATACAATCGCCAGCAGAAGTGGCAAAACAACGCACAGAACAAATTTCTGTTTAAGCACACTTCTGTCGTACAATTGTATGTCGTAAACAGTATTTGTTTGGATTTACGGGCGTGTATTTATTTCATGATGGGGGCAAGAGTTATCCTACCTGAAACTTAGGTAAGGACATTACCAGGCAAAACACGTAAAATGACAGACGTATTCTAGAACACCTGAGGGAGGGAACGTTCTGATAATTCTGATTCCATAGCTAGAAAACTTCAGTCATACCCATGTGGGGGTATGTGTATGTGGCTGATTGCAAAAGAAGTCCTGTACCGGACTTTCCCCATGACAAGCCTTGCTTTACGGCGCCCTGTCCTTCGCTATCTGCAACACCCCCTGTGATGGGTCAACAGATATCACAGATCGAAGAGATGTTTTCAGTTGGTGTGTCGTTGTTTGGACAGTGTCACTCCTCTGTAGAAACCCTCCAAACACTCTCCTACTAAACACCTCTTCCTTTCCAGTTTCCTTTTCTTTCCTTTTTTCTTTTCAATTCATATTTTACTATTTTTTCTGTTCTATATTTGCCCCTTTTGAAACCACAACAGGGCAAAACTGACAACATTTTTTGAAAATAGCAGATTCCTCATACAAAACGACAAATGCGTTCACTCATTGGTTTGTTATTGAGTCACTATCATGCCTATGTGCCACTGATGCCCCTCTCAGCGACCTGATTATTACACGCCAAAAGAAAACTATCACCTGCACCAGTGAGAGTCAGCACAGTGACCTAATCAGTGTACGCCCCCCCCCCCCCCCCCCACAAAAAACAAACAAACAAACAAACAAAAAAAACACAAAAACTGTCACCTGGACCAATGCAAAGAGACTATGTCTGCGCAACCACAACATACACTTTTCTATATGAAAAGCAGTCCATGGGTAGGACATTGAGCCTATGTTTGGCTATCATCATATGTGTCGTCCGTGGAAATCTGTGTTTTCTAATCTATGATGTAGTCGCAAAGTGAGACGACTGCAGGTGGAATTTCTAAACAAATTTTTTTTATCGTAATCAATAGCAAACCGCCGAGAAAACGTAAACAAACGAATCACAAGACAAAACACGACGTGTTTCGACCTCCGAAGATAAGTGATTGCTCGTTCATTTTCGTTGTCCTGAGTGTTTTGTATCTTGCCTGAAGAAGACCTAAGAGGTCGAAACGCGTCGTTTTTTGTCTTGTGATTCGTTTGTCTACGTTTTCTTGGCGGTTCGCTGTTAATTACATTCAAAATTAATCTGTGATGTATTTGAATATCATGCGTAAAGTGTTTCATAACAGGTGGATTATTATTCTTGGACATGGTTTTGAAGGGTCATGCATTGATGTTGAATATTCATGAACTGGTTGCATACACAACAATTGGTATTGTTGACACAGTTTGCTGACAATGTATTTCCCTTACTGAAAACTGCTTGGTGTAGTGTTATAACTTTTTATTCGAATGTGACCTTTTTAAGATTTCCCTGTTATATCCTCCTCAAGAAAGTTTTTTTTTTTTTTTTTTTTTTTTTTTTTTTGGGGGGGGGGGGGGGGGGGGGGGGGGGGAGATTTTTTTTAAAGGGGAAAAACGGTTGTCAGGAATTGTCAGGTGGTTTCCTATATTTATACGTTAGGGGAGTGTGTCAATGAAAAACATAGATCGCTCGTGCACGCTATCAAAATAAAAAAAAAAAAAAAAAAAAAAAAAAAAAGAAAGAAAGAAAGGAAAGGGATTTTAGACTCTTGCACCTGTGCTTACGTGTTAAAAACAATCCAAACGAAAAAGAAACAAAAAAAAAAAAAAAAAAAAAAAACAAAACAACAAAGAAACGTGGAGCATGTATGCACACAGAGCGATAAACAGAGAGCTTATGGAGATGTGTTTATCTGTAGGACGGGTAGTTGAAGGAGATGTTAAAGACCGGTCGACGGCGCCATGGAGACAGCGAGGCTTCGCAAGAACGTATACCTCATGTTTTTTGCTTTGCTTTGTTTTCAAAGACACAGGAAGTGTCTTGTGATGTTAATTGAAGACCACGGCCGGCCCATAATGAGGAATCGTCAGATAAAAACCACGATGAGGAACCGTCAGGTAAAAACCACGATGAGGAACCGTCAGGTAAAAACCATAATGAGGAACCGTCAGGCAAAAACCATGAAATACCACGATGAGGAATCGTGAGGTAAAAACCAGAATGAGGAACCGTCAGGTAAAAACAATGTTGAGGAACCGTTGGGTAAAAACTATAATGAGGAACCGTCAGGTAAAAACCATGTTGAGGAACCGTCAGGTAAAAACCATAATGAGGAACCGTCAGGCAAAGACCATGAAATACCCCGATGAGGAATCGTGAGGTAAAAACCATAATGAGGAACCGTCAGGTAAAACCATAATGAGGAACTGTCAGGTAAAAACCATGTTGAGGAACCGTCAGGTAAAAACCATAATGAGGAACCGTCAGGTAAAAACCATGAATACCACGACGAGGAACCGTCAAGTAAAAACCATAATGAGGAACCGTCAGGTAAAAACCATGATGAGGAACCGTCAGGTAAAAACCTGATGAGGAACCGTCAGGTAAAAACCATAATGAGGAACCGTCAGGTAAAAACCATAATGAGGAACCGTCAGTTAAATCCACGATGAGGAACCGTCAGGTAAAATCCATGATGAGGAACCGTCAGGTAAAACCCATGATGGAGGAACCGTCAGGTAAAAAACATGATGAGGTATCGTCAGGTAAAACCATGATGAGGAACCGTCAGGTAAAAAACATGATGAGGAACCGTCAGGTAAAACCCATGATAAGGAACCGTCAGGTAAAAACCACTATAAGGAAAATGAAAAATGAAAAGAAAGGAAGAGAAAGCTTCTTTAGAGAAAGAGTAATATGATGATGAACACATTTGTCTTTTTCCTTCAGGAACTTTCTGCCATGATAGAATTGGGCTGTAGTCTTTTTTGTTGTTGTTGAGAGGGGCAGAGGCGCAGGGTGTGGTTTTGTTCTGTAAGTCAACGAGAGGTTGCAGAGACTGGACACTGGGAAGGAAGGGTTTATAGGTCTGTGCTGACCAGGAAACTTTGTTTATGGACACGATTCTTTTGTGTGTGTGTGTGTGTGTGTGTGTGTGTGTGTGTGTGTGTGTGTGTGTGTGTGTGTGTGTGTGTGTGTGTGTGTGTGAGAAGCACTGTGGATGCAAATTTCAAAGAAAACGTGCTTTATTTGTTTGTTTGTTTTTAGTCCACGAGGACCTGTTGATGTACTTGACTTGAAATATATGTCTATATGATTTATGAAACAAAGCAGAAAGAATTTGTGAGCAAACGGCGTGAAAAGATTACTTGTTAATTAAAATGGGGAACTCTCTTTTCTCTTGTCCGTGTGTTTGTTTATCGGCGTTGCGTAGGCGAGAGTCTGACAGAGAGAGAGAGAGAGAGAGAGAGAGAGAGAGAGAGAGAGAGAGAGAGAGAGAGAGAGAGAGAGAGAGAGAGATGAAATGAAATGCATGTGTGTGTGTGTGTGTGTGTGTGTGTGTGTGTGTGTGTGTGTGTGTGTGTGTGTGTATGCGCGCGCACACGAGCGCTCGTGTGTGTGTGTGTGTGTGTGTGTGTGTGTGTGTGTGTGTGTGTGCGTGCGTGCGTGCGTGCGTGCGTGCGTGCGTGCGTGCGTGCGTGCGTGCGTGTGTGTGTGTGTGTGTGTGTGTGTGTGTGTGTGTTTCCCGCGCGCGCGCGCGCCGGTCCAAAGGTTTGTGGCGTGTCTACATATGTACTAAATATTCACTGCAAGGTCGAGTAGAGAGCTTACGACCTCTGGACTGATCTGGATGGCATGGAACAGTCAGTTTATCGGACGTCGTCTTCTAGAGAAATGAAGCAATACCAACATGAGGCCAATCCCGTCCCTTAATCCTTGATGCCCTGTGAAAATGGCCAGCTGTGGTGGATCGTTATGGCTTGATCAGAAGGCATTCAAGTGTTCGTTGTAACTCTCTTACTTGACAGAGCCCACCAAGCTGATGCGTTATTGTCGGTCTCCAGGGTAGACCTTTCAATCGAGCAGAGGCCTGTTTGGAAAAGCTGGTTTAGCCTGTGCCAAGCTAGGTGTTGCGGGTCCACAGTGTTTGCTGTGT
The DNA here is from genome assembly GCA_016801955.1 of Conus betulinus. Classification (NCBI taxonomy): domain Eukaryota; kingdom Metazoa; phylum Mollusca; class Gastropoda; order Neogastropoda; family Conidae; genus Conus; species Conus betulinus. Next base: position 520,031 of record JADBJO010000671.1, on the reverse strand, counting down.
TCATGCCGCACCAGCCGGAATCAGTCATTTCTCTCAGAATCATTTCGTTCCGGAAGACAGCTTTGCACGGGCAGTGTTCATTTGGTATTGCTCCTGAGGAAGCTGACCAAGTGGTAAAAGAAGGAGGACAGCAGCCCCAACTGGAGCAGGAAGATCTCCTTTGAAGAAATCAAAAAGTATTATCAAGGAGAAGCAAAAAGAAAGAAGATGGCTGGAGCAGCATCCAGACTTCAACAAGAGGGATGCATACCACCCGCTGCCCAGACCAGCCCAAGTGAGCATTGCGAGACTGAGGACAGGCACTACAGACTGAGACATTACACAAAATTCCACATTGGCGAGTCTTCAAGTTGCCCATGCGGTACAGCCCAATGACAGTGGAACACTTCCTGCAGGACTGTCCCACACATGAAAAGCTGAGGGCAGAGACCTGGCCTGCCAACACACCGATGAGGGAAAAGCTTTATGGATCACTGGAGGGCCTCCGCCGCGTAGCAGCCTTCGTCAATGCCTCTAGGGTTCCTGTCTGTGTGAACGAAGAAGAAGACGATTTGGGATTGTTCAGTCAAGGATTCTTAATTTGCGGCACTATAACAGTCTGTTTGAAAGGTATTATCTACTCGTTTTTTTTTTTAATGAATTATGAGTACATTTATTTTCCTCTGGTAAACTTGCTCTGCTTGCCGTGGTTGTCTCTTGTTGTGATCACTGCAAAAGATGTGTGAATGATCAGGTTTTGCACGCACGATTTCCTGTAGCTACGGGTGCTGCAAAAGATACAATGATGTGAGAAACTGTCTTTTTGGATTTCATTGTATAGACTTTACTGGGGCAATGGCAATCACTGACAATGCGAAACGATACAAACACAAATGATATGACACAACACAGAACGGCGCACACAATACAAAATCAGAACAGACCAAACAATGCAAAACACTACAGGACAACACGTCACAACGCAGCATAACACCCACACAGCACACACAACCCAATACAACACAACACAGCATAACACCCACAGCACACACACACAACCCAATACAACACAACACAGCATAACACCCACACAGCACACACAACCCAATGCAACACAACGCAGCATAACACCCACACAGCACACACAGCCCAAGACAACAAAACACACACACATAAAATACGAAACAGTACAAAGTTCTGGACCTTGTTTCGTCAAAGTTGCAGTCGTTGACACCAAGATGGAACCGAAGCGATGCGTTGTGCATGCTCTAGATCAGGGTCTACAACACCCACTGGTGGTTGCTGTGCTTTGGGCTGACCGTTCTCGTTTTCCTACATTTCTTTTTTCGCTGCAATCTTTTTTTTTTTTGTGGCATCAGTTATCGGATCAATGGAGCACCTAAGGCGGTGATATTTTTTGTCTCCCCCCCCCCCCCCCCCCCCCCCCAGGCTGAAATTCACCTCTTCATTTTTTTTTTTTTTGTGCTTCACATTGTCCTCTTCATCTGCCAAAAAAAAAAAAAAAAGCAAAAAACAAAACAAAACAAAAAAAGTAATTTCCACTACCATATTTTCCCTTTTTCTCTCTCTCTTCCCCCCCCCCCCCCCCCTTTTTTTTTTTCTCCAAGCAGTCCCTTACACACCATGCGTCGTCTGTATGTTCTCTTACAAATGGACATAGTCTTGCTGATCTTAGTGTTTTGGTGTTTGGTACAAAGTGTCTGGGTTTGTTAATGTTCTAATGTGTGGTGTACTGGCGCTCTCACACTGACAATGTGTTGCTTACACAAAGAGAACAACATAAATGAAACAAAAGTCTTAATACTTAATCATTTTCTTTTCTTTCAGATTTTCCCAGAGAGAGAGAGAGAGAGAGAGAGAGAGAGAGAGAGAGAGAGAGAGAGAGAGAGAGAGTCTTTTGCTGCAGTCAATGACAACGCCATCCTGAGACATGACGACAAACCCTCTTCACCGCTCTCTCCGTGAAAACGAGGACTGCTGTTTCTGCCTCACCTCTCGATGAGGAGTGGGTCGGGTGGGTCATAGCAGACATCAGAACTGACATGGAGATCGTCTGCCTCAGGGCGCTTAGATAACTTTGCTGGAGACAACAACGCTCAGAAGGACGAGAGCTCAAATCCCAGACTGCCAACGTCAAAAAAAAAAAAAAAAAAAAAAAAAAAAAAGGAGGCCTTTATGGTACCCAGTGTGATTGGGTGAAACATGCCACAATCACTGTACGCAGAAACCACTCTACATGGGAATCGCCGTATGCAGGAAGCACACGCAGGAATCACCATTTGCAGAAACCACTCTACACAAGAGTCACCGTATATTCAGGAATCACTGTACACAGGAATCCCAGTCTGCAGGAGTCACTGTACACAGGAATAATTGTATACAGGAATCACTGTACGCAGAAACCACTCTACGCAGGAAACACCGTATGCAGAAACCACTCTACACAGGAATTACTGTCCGCAGAAACCACTCTACACAGGAACACACCGTATGCAGAAACCACTCTACACAGGAATCACCGTTTGCAGAAA
>JADBJO010000671.1:505000-512500 GCA_016801955.1 Conus betulinus | reverse complement strand
CCCCCCTAACACCCTACCCCCCCTCATCCCTTTTGGTGGACTTCACCCAGAAGGGAACTTGTTTTCCCCCTCGCATGATGCTTTCCTCATACCGCCTAAAACGAAGGTATAGGTATCATACCTATACCACGGTTGCTCCTACCAACCAAAATGGAGGATAATGACATTAGAACATAATATATTTTTTTTATGGAGTGGGGAGGGGGGAGGGAGGGCAGGGGGAATATCGATTCGCTAAATATAAAAATGAGATGCTTTTTGCTACATAAAAATGAAAACGAAGGTATAGGTTATACCTATACCTATACCTACGTTTCCATTTTTGATTCTAGACAAATCATTGAAAATGATGTGGATTTCAAAATGGAGGGTAATGACATTAGAAACTAACTTCAAATTTCGTCTTTGTTTTTACACCAGTCTCTTTTGGTGGTAGATTTCACTGTCGCTTCTGTATAGGAAAGAAGTACTCGATTCGTTTCACCGTTATTAACTCGTTCGGGATTGGTTTGTCTTGAAGAAAAAAAAAAACGGTTGATATTTCACATACTTGGACATGAACCAAGACTATCCGCGAAAGAGAGAACTTGTCCTTAAAGCTTTTGCTGTGAGGACGAAAAAAACCTCAACCATAGCAGTAGGACACGACATCCCTGACCAGTCTCATTGTCCTCAGCTCTCCTGTCTTCCCCACCCTCCTGTCTTCGATCTTCCTCTACCTACCCCCTCCTCCCTGTTCGTCAGTCGTTCCGCCCCTCTCCCTCCCCCCCCCCCTTCCCCTCCCTCACTGACTCACGATCTCTGTGTCTTTCCCATCGCAGCTTGCACGGCCCTCTTTCTCATCTGCACCGCCATTCATGTTCTCAGTCACTGTACAGTCACTGTAGGCTGCGTGCGCGCGCGCGCACACGCGTTCACACATGCACACACACACACACACACACACACACACACACACACACACATGCATGCATGCACGGATACGCGCAAGCATGTACAGATATCTGTACACGGCACACGAGCGCGTCTTTGCTCGTGCCTTCACACACACACACACACGCACACGCACACACACAGAAATTGGCATACACACGTACGCACACACGCGTGCACACACACACACACACACACACACACACACACACACACAAGCACACAAGCACACACACACACGCACACACCATACACGCACACACACAGGTGTATCACGAAGGCAACCAACGCATCCCTGAGGGCAAAAATAGCCAAGCCCAGTCAAGCCAGCCAAACCAAGAGGAAAGCAGAGCAACGTGTAGACGTGAGGCCCGACACAGCAGCCGTCCGTGCCGAGAGCAGCGTGCGGCGCATTGTGTCCCGTCCGTCCCATCTGTCCCCACTTCTCCTCCACACGCTCATTTATTTCTCTGAACTGTGGAAGGGTGTTTCTGAAATGTGTGTGTGTGTGTGTGTGTGTTTACCGGAAACACCGCCATTATTATGACTAAGGCATACGTCCAAAAACTAGTGTCACGAATGGAGAGGGTATAGGTAGGTAACTGTGTGTGTGTGTGTGTGAGAGAGAGAGAGAGAGAGAGAGAGAGAGAGATGTTTTAAAATGCCAGCGCAACACTATCTTAATCTGACAGTAAATGGTCAGTCAGTGTGTGTGTGTGTGTGCGCTTGAATACACGCTTCAAACTAGACAGTTGTGGGGCGACTCCTCCTCATTTGCTCTGTGTGCTCTGTGTCGTCATTTCTGCCAGGCGATTCGGTTGGAGGTACGGGCGTGTACTTCTTTCTTTATGGCAGCAAGCGTAATGAACGGTACAAGGGAGAGGTGGAGAGACTTGCCATCTTCGTTCTTGATCAACAGCTACAGCGTCAGGTATAGCCGCCTGCACCAGGTGAAGAGAGCTGTTGAACAGTCCTAACTCCAGGAAGAGTAGAAACCTCGTCGAATCATGTAACTCACCAGACACACAATAAAAAGGGACAGAGATGAACAACGGAGGCACAGTTTGAACAGTTTAATCCTTGATGGAGCTTCTTTCCGTTGGAGGATTCACTTGGTCTTCTTCTCTGATAAAGTTCAGTTCAGTTCAGTTAGGGGTGAGATTTACGTCCTATCGGCCAAAGGCCCTTAAGGTCACGAAGCACTTGCAGACGTGGGTCTGCAACTTTTGTGGCTACTGTTGTGTCACTGGCAGTATTGGGTAGCTAACTGTGGGGTCGTCGTATTTCTCTCTCCGAGTTCTTTTTTTCCTCTTGAACTTTGCTTCAATTACGGCTGTTGGTCTGCCGACGATGGGCGTCAGTATTTTTCGCCTTTTTTCCCCAAACGAAAGACTGTGTTCAGGACCACCGGGCGGCGTTTCTTCATGCTCGGGTGGCGATGGTCCTGTGCCGCGTGAGGCCGCCTCATGGAGAGAGCAGGACGAAGGTCGCTGGAGCGCTGCACCAGTCCCTAATATTCGGTGGTATTCGCTGACTGACGGCTGTGAGGGCAATTTTTTCCAGCCCAACCCCATGAGGAGTGTCCACCATGTCTGCCCTCCCCCACAAAACAGAGCATGGCTTTCCAGGCCACGGTAGTCACAATTCGAAACCAGTCGGGCAGCGTTCCTCTCGCCGATCGCCCCACATCTCCAGGAGCCGTCCCCCGGCGACACAGGATAGTGGGGGGGGGGGGGGGGGGGGGGTGGGGGGGGGGGGGTGGGGGGGGGGGGGGGGGGGGGGGGGGTGGGGGGGGGGGGTTGGGGGGGGGGGGGGGGGGGGGGGGGGGGGGGGGGGGGGGTGGGGGGGGTGGGGGGGGGTGGGGGGGGGGGGGGGGGGGGGGGGGGGGGGGGGGGGGGGGTGGGGGGGGTGTGTGGTGGGGGGGGGGGTGGGGGGGGGGGGGGGGGGGTGGGGGGGTGGGGGGGGGGGGGGGGGGGGGGGGGGGGGGGGGGGGGGGGGGGGGGGGGGGGGGGGGGGGGGTGGGGGGGGGGGGGGGGGGGCGGGGGGGGTGGGGGGGGGGGGGGGGGGGGGGGGGGTGGGGTGGGAGGGGTGGGGGGGGGGGGGGGGTGGAAATGGTGACCCGCTGTTCCAACCAACTCAGATCACGTTTACTATTATTCGAATACTGCTATTCCAAACCAATCAGATCACGTTTCGCTATCGAATACTCAGCTTACGACACCACGAACCAAAATCGCCCAGCAGAAGTGACAACACAGCGCCCAGTTATTCATTGTTTACTGTTCCCTGCTTCGTTTAAAGATTTTTCGCTTCAAATCAGGGTATTCGTACCCTGCAAGTTGCCAGTTTAACATTTAAAGCCCACTCTTTTCACATCTGCCAGTGTTTGCACGAAGATTTGTCGTCAGAAAAACTGTTTTGCTCCGAAATTGTCGGAGAAATTTACAAATGCACATAATATTTCTTCTTCTCCGGCTTCATCGAAGAATGACTGACAGCATGTTTTGTTGAAATACATTCTTGATAAATATAAATCATGTTACACGATTAGAATCATGTTTGTGGCGGAGATTACTGTTGCTACGTTTTTCAGATGTAAACCGAGAATTGTGTCCCTTTGCCACCGGCGTCAAGTTTTTCCGGGCCTTGTATAACATAAATAATACGGCTGCAAACGGAAAGGAAGGAAAAGAACTTCATTACCTGTCCAGGCCTAACTGTTACCAAATTTCTCCTCTCGCGTCTCCTCCTCTCTCTCTCTCGGTCTGCTCCGCTCTCCGCCCTCTCTCTTCTCCCTCTTATCCCCCCGGTCCCCCCCACTCTCTCCCTCCTCTCTCTCCTCTGTCTCCCCTCTCCCGCTCCCCCGTCCTCTCTCTCCCTCTCCTCCCTCTCCTCCGTCTCCTCCTCCCTTCCCGGCACTCTCTCCAACATCGTCTCTCCTCCCTCTCCCCCCGTGGCTCCGTCTGACTCCTCCTCACTCTCGCTCTTCTCCCCTCCCTCTCCCCGCTCCCGTCCGCCTCCTCTCCGCCCCCTCCAACGCCACGGCCTCTCCCTCCTCCCCCCCTCTACTCTCTCTTCTCATCATCTCTCTCCTCCACCTCCTCTCCCACACTCTATGCGAAAAAGGAAACTTGTAAATACTCCTCTCGTACTCTCTCCACTCTCTCCCCTCTCTCCCTCTCTCTCTCATCCTCGTTCTCTCTCCTCCGCCCTCACACCAAGTCCCCCCTCCGCCCCGCTCTCCTCTCAAAATGCTCTTCCTCCCTCCTCCCCTCCTCCCTCGCCTCAGCTCCGTCTCTCTCTCCGTCTCCCCCTCTTCGTCTCTCTCCGCTCTCTCCCCCCTCTCTCTCCACGTCTCCTCCCTCCCCGTCCCGGCCTCCCTCTCTCTCTCCCCACCCATTCCCACTGCTCCCCACTGCCCGACACACTCTCCCACCAGGCAAAATACTGTCCTGTACGATGTATTAATTATCAAGTTTCAGGGCGAGTTTCTATTTTAAGGATGAAGCGTAAGTGCGCATTTGCCAAAGTAAGATTTGCTCGCATTTTCTCATTTGTTCTTTTTCCATTTTTTCTTTTCTTTTCCATTCTAGATTACCCTTATATTGCGTTTCAGAATATGTCTGAAAGATTACCATAACCAACTTGTCGTCTAAAGACATGGGTAAACCCACCAAATTTACATAAAAATACGTAACCGATATCCAAACATGGTCTCATAAATCCAAGCTGGGTTTCAAATGGTCCTCTCATGTAGAAAAAAGGTGAGGGGGTGGGGGGGGCTGACTAATTTAAGTTAAGAAACAGGGGTAGCAATATTGCTATTAATTACGACATCACACACACACACACACACACAGCCCACACACCACACACACCCACACACCACACCCACATACACACAACACACACCACACACAACGCGCGCGCGCTGTCGAGCGCACTACACACACACACACACATAAACATACGGGGTGTGTGTGTTTGTGTGTGCTTGTGTTGTTGTGTGCGCGTCGCGCGCTGCGCGCGTTGAATTTTGTGTGAGCGTTTATATGTATGTGTGAGAGGGGGATGTAGACAAAGAAGTACAGTAGCAGGTCATGTCAGCAACAAAGCCGCGTTGCCTGATTCCTAATAATGCTGTGACCTCCGATCGCTGACAAACGGCCGTGGACGTCCAACAAAAACTCTGAGTATTCACAAGCAGGCAGAGTCCTTTCTGTGGTCGGACAACGTGAAAAACGACTGTGCCTATGGGTGCTGAGCGTGACTGCGGGCGCAATTCCCTGCGGCGCATTAGGAGGGGGGGGGGTGGCGGTGGGGGGGGGGTGGGGGCGGGGCGGGGTGAGGGTTTTAAAGGGAGAAAAAACGGAGTGTGTGTGTGTTGTGGTTGAGGATGAGTGAGTGTGTTGTGTGTGTGTGTGTGTGTGTGTGGTGTGTGGGTGTGTGTCGTGAGGAGTGGCGTGGAGATAAGGTAGGGGGTGAGTGGTGCGTGCGTGGTAGCGCGAATAAAGCAGCCGAACGTGTGTTGTGTGTGTGGTGTGTGCGTGTGTTGTGGTGTGTGTGTGTGTGGGTGTGTTGTGTGTGTGTGTGTGGCGTGCGTGCGTAGGTGCGTGCTTGCGTGCGTGCCGCGGCGCGCGCGCGGACGTGGTGTGTGTGTGTGTGTGGTGTGTGTGTGTGGCTGTGTGTGCGTGTGTGTGTGTGTTGTGTGTGCGTGGCGTGTGTGAGTGTGTGTGTTTTTGTGGTGTGGTGTGTGTGCGCGTGCGTGCGTGCGTGCGTGCGTGCGAGTGGGCGTGGTTGCACGCGCGCGCGTCACGTGTGTGTGTGTGTGTGTGAGTGAGTGTGTTGGCGTACGATGCGTGCATGGGTGTGTGTGTGTGTGTGTGGTGTGTGTGTGTGTTGCGCTGCGCGCGCGCGCGCGCGTGTGTGAATGCGTGCAGCAGGTACGCACGCACGCGCGCGAGTTTGTTGTTTGTATGTGTGCGCGCTTGCTTTACGTGTAATGCTATGTTAGTGAGTGTCCTCCCTTTTGGAGATGGTCTCCGCCTTGGAGATTATAAGCTTGCTGAAGGCACATTTTGAGAAGCAGTTATTACTCCCCATTCACACCACTCAAGCACATACTGTTAGGTATAATTATCTACCACTGCAGACATTAACGCTTATCTCCCCCTCTATTTTTTCAATCTATGACATAAGAGCAAGCTTTGTTTATAATTCAACACACACACACACACACACACACCACACACACACACACACACACATATATATATATATATATATATTATATATATCAATCGCCATGAATATCCATTGTTATTACAATCATCATCATCATCATCACCATCATCATCATCGTCATCGTCGTCGTCGTGATCGTCATCGTCATCATCATCATCATTTTTTGTCATTAATATGCATATCTGCACCAGTGAAAATGCCTAACATTTTTATACTTAATACGATTTCCTTTTCTCTTTTATCTATTTTTTTATTTATTTATTTTTTTTTTACTTAGGTTGTAAAAGTATCAATCAGGCGATGCAATTGTAAATTTGTTCTCACGTAATGTTCTCATCCCCAGCTGAGGCATTTGTACCATAGTGTTCAAGTACTTTGGCTGTTCGGATGATCCCTGGAGTCTTTTAGCCAGGGTACGATCACAACAGCAGCAGTAGCAGCAGCAGCAGCAGCAGCATCATCATCAACAACAACAACAACAACAGATGCCATAGAGGTGGAGGTTCTATGTCGTGTACCCTCCCCCCCCCCCCCCCCCCCCCTCCCCGATCACAGCCATTCTCTCTACCCCCTCTTTCAACGCCACTCAAATGTCTGTTTCAGTGTCAGTTTCATCAAGGAGGCGTCACTGCGTGCGGACTAGTCCATATGCGCTACACCACATCCGCTAAGTTTTGAGACCACACTGCGCATGATTTAAAGCTGATGGATAAATGAATTAACAACTAAGATGAGAGAATTGAAGAAGAAGGTCTCGAGGCTAGGACTTAGCAGATGTCTGACCTACGGCATGAATTAGCCCAACGCGCTGGTCAGACCTTGAGTACTTACCTCACATTGGTTGTCCCATCTTTATCATTGTATGTATGTATGTGTGTGTGTGTGTGTGTGTGGTGTGTGTAGTGAACGTACACATGTGTGTGTGTATGGGTGATTGAATTATAAAAACAAAGCTAGCTCTTTATGTCTCAGATTGTAGAAATAGGGGGGTGATAAGCCTTCATATCTGCAGTGGTAGATGATTCTGCCTAACTGACAGTATGTGCTTGAGTGGGTGAATGGGGAATGATAAATGCTTCTCAAAATGAACCTTCAGCAAGCTTATAGTCTCCGAAGCGGGGAGACCATCTCCAATGGGAGGAAGCTCACTAACATATAACTCCTGGTCAGATACCGGTATTTCGAAACCTGATTGTTTCTCCTCAGTGACGCGGAAAATGGTAATTTGACTCCTCTGCCTTTTCCGTTTTAAGAAGAATGCTATACCAGAAAAAGGCTGGTGTGCAATACCGTAGTATGTTTGTTGAGTTTTCAAAAAACTAA
>JADBJO010000671.1:492500-500000 GCA_016801955.1 Conus betulinus | reverse complement strand
ATTACCTGCTCCTAGGCCTTTCGTCCGCTGGATCGGACTCATCAAGGAGGCACGACTGATTTTGTCTGTGCTGCTGGTGTCAAATACAAACACACCACAGTGCATAATACTGTGGTGTTCTCACCACCAAGGGTTCAAAAAAGAATCCAACAGCACCCCAAAGCAGCCAGTGAAGGGTAGTAAATGAAACAAAACAAAGTGTGAGAAGGAGAGAATGTTACTGAAAAACTAAAGACATTATGCAAACAGTATAAAATGTTGGGGACAATCTTGAGCCTACGCCCTGAGGATCCACCCAAGGATGCAAGGGAGATCAAAAGACAATCACAAATTTCTAAATCCTGTTGAAATGCAAATATTTCACACGGTAACTGATCCATGACACCACGGAATGACACCATGAAATGCACACAGACTTTTGCGATGTGACTGGTCAGGACACACACACACACACACACACACACACACACACACACACACACACACACACACATACACAAAAGAATGACACCTGTTGCAATGCACAAAGACTTCTGCGATGTGATTGGTCCATGATACAAAAGAATGACACCTGTTGCAATACACACAGACTTCTACGACGTGATTGGTTCAGGACACCGAAAGAAGATGACACCTGTTGCATACACAAAGACTTCTGCAATGTGATTGACCCTGGACACAAAAGACTGACACCTGTTGCAATGCACACAGACTTCGGCAATGTAACTGGCTTGGAACACAAAATAATGACACCTGTTGCAATGCACACAAACTTCTGCGATATATTTGGTCCATGACACCAAGATATGACACCTGTTGAAATACACACAGACTTCGGCAATGTAACTGGCTCGGGACACAAAAGAATGACACCTGTTGTGATACACACAGACTTCTACGATGTGATTGGTTCAGGACACCTAAAAAAAAAAAGGTGACATGTTGCAATACACACAGACTTCTGCAATGTGATTGCTCCATGACACAAAGGAATGACACCTGTTGCAATGCATACAGACTTCTGCGATGCGACTTGTCAATGGCACCAGGGAATGTCCGTTGCATGACACACACAGCACCGCAATGTGATAGTCCATACCACCAAAATAATGGCACCTGTTGCAATGCGCACAGACTTCTGCAATGTGATTGGCTTAGGACAGCATGGAATGTCACGATTAATGCGTTATTGTTATTTCATATTTGGTAGATTCTCATTGATTTTCATAATATCTTCACAGCTTTGATACTCATTGTTTGATAGTTATCCAACTTTTAAAAATCTATTTCCCCTGAGCAATAATAAGATTTTAAACACGTGTACACACTCACGCGAGTACCGACAAATAGACATACGTTCATATCAAAACCTTTACCTGCAGTCAACGCTTCCCTACTCTCCTGTCCGTTTCCCTCTCCCCCCATCCTTTCCCGCCGTCTAATATCACTTTTAGTGCATAGACGTTCAGGAGACTAACAACAACAACAACAACGACAACAATAACAACAACACACACAGAGTCAGAAGACATACAGGCAGAGAGCACACACACACACACACACACACACACACACACACACACACACACACACACACACACACACACACACACACACACACACACACACACACACACACACACACACACACACATACACACACACAATTCGTTTTGTGCCTAGCCAAGTTGACTCGGCTGCCCGGGGCCATATGAAGGCTATAATGTCGACATCAGTTCCATCACACACACACACACACACACACACACACACACTCACACTCGGACGCGCGTGCGCACGCACTTCTCTCCAGCGCTTAGCAAACTGGAAAGAGTACTTCATCGGCTTTTAAAAGAAAAAGATAGAAACAAAACGTTGGGCCACTATACTCCCCCCCCCCCCTCTCTCTCTCTCTCTCTCTCTTTCCCCTCTGCCTACCATCATACCTCCCCTCCTTTGCTCAACGCCTGTCCAACCACTGTGAATAAAAAAGATAATGAATAAGTGAATAAACAAATAAATACATGAGTAAATAAATAAGTAAGTAAACAGATACACACACACATGAAATAAATATGTAAACAGATAAAAAAACACAACAACATCAATAAACAGATAACACCACCTCCACCATCTCCATCCCCCCCGCACCCCCCCCCCCCCCCCCCCCCCCCCCTCCTCTCTCTCCCGTCTGGGCGAAGCCGTGGCGTAATCCCCTCTTGCCTATTGTTTTATCTCTTTCAGCTTGACTGAACACCACATCGCTCCCTCCGCCTGTCTTCTTCCAGCTGACAGCTGCCCCGCGCGTGTGTGTGACGTGCGTGTTGTCAGTGTCACCTATCTCGTCGTACGCTTGACTGAGCGCGCGTGTACACTGTGCCCGAACACATGAGAAGAGTGAAGTGAGGTGGGAGGGGGGGGGAGGGAGGGGGGGGGATAGCAAGGGTCAAATACTACCGTGAATGAAAGACATGTCCCTAAAAGCTTTCGCTAAGAGGACGTAAAACTCAACCATTCATGGTTGCAAGGGGAAAGAGCAAGGGAAGAGGAAGGAGGGGGGGGGGGGGGGAGGGGAGTGTGTGTGTGTGTGTGTGTGTGTGTGTGTGTGTGTGTGTAGGGAGGGGGGGGGGGGGGAAGGAGGCGGAACGAGGCATTGTTGGGCCCGTTCATTGTTGTGCGCATATTATTATTAAGACAGGCATTTTTTTCTGTGGTTCTGTATGTGTGTCATCTGCATTTTTTTTTTTGCATCAGACTTTATTTACGTGTGCCACCCCCCCCCCCTCCCCCCCGCCGACACACACACACACACACACACACACACACACACACACACACACACACACACACACACACAAATTTATGTCATTTGAGAGAATGGATTTATTTTTCTCGTTTTATGATTATACTCCTGTGTTTTTCTTGTGTGTGTTTATTTCATGTTTTAAATATATGGCCAATGAAACGCTACAAGTCCTCCATATCTGGAGGAGTACGGCAGAACGGAAGACACAGCCCATCCTTCTGACCACTCAAATCTTCACCGAACTGAATTCACTGCGCATGTGTGTACAGGACGACTGGCTGAGTGGACAGGGATGGAGGTGGGGGTGGGGTTGGAGGATTTCAACGTAGAAATCGGACTCCACGAGTAATTCGAACCCACGGGCCGTCAGATGCACGGCTGAACGCTCTGTGTGACCGCGGGGCCCCGGCGTGGAGTAAATAAGGGTGCTGTCGTGGGTGTCAGGTTGGTGGGTGACGACGACGGGTCCACGCCTCTTTCGGTGTCGGTGTCCGAAAGCTATGGAAAAGCCCGGGCTTGCACCCGGTAACCGAGTCACACACTAAACCACTGATGGAGGGCAGGCTGGGCGGTGTTCAGCTGACACAGCGTTTCCTCTCTCTCTCTCTCTCTCTCTCTCTCTCTCTCTCTCTCTCTCTCTCCTTTGTTGTCCAGCTCTTAAAACCATTCGTGAATATGTTTTTTTCCTCCCAAATACTACAGAGAACCTTCCTTATTAAAAATTGCGCTTGTTAATGTCTTCAACCCTTACTAATGTTTCAAAACTTTTCCTTGCTTTTATATAAAGCAGCTTAACTACGAGGGACAGCTATATCATGCATGAAGGGAGCAATACTGTAGATTCTGACCCAGCTTGTAGTGTTTATTTCCCTTGCTATTACATTTTATTGATGTATCCCTTCATAAGGGGCCCAGTAAAATGTCTGAATCTCTCTCTCTCTCTCTCTCTCTCTGAATTTATAATTGGTATCGTGCATTCTGTATGAAATAATTGTTCAATTACTTCCCTTTATTAGGGGCGCAGTGAAATATCTGAATCTGAATCTCTCTCGCTCCCCCTCCCTCCCTCTCACTCTCTGTCTGTCTGTCTCTCAAATACCTTGCCATATTACGTTAAGGCCCATTTTACAAAGACTGGACAGCAGTTCTCGTTCCCAGAAATGTCGCCTATCCTACCCACGCATTGATCACACAGAACAAGCCTGGCGTACTCTGGACCAAATTCACTTCCAGCTAGTCAACAGAAAACGAATTTACTGGAGGAAAAAAAACATTTGTAAGAAACATCTACATGAGCACTTTATCTTCAATAATTTGTTTATTCAAAATCAAACCCTTCCACAGGCAAATTCTTATGTTTTTCTGTCTCTGTCTGTCTGTCTGTCTGTCTGTCTGTCTGTCTCTCTCTCTCTCTCTCTCTCTCTCTCTCTCTCTCTCTCTCTCTCTCTCTCTCTCTCTCTCTCTCTCTCGTTTCTGTTTCTCCTTCCCCCACGAAAACACATTATTCTCATATTCATGAATACTCTGTTTGTCGGCATTTGGATAAGATATAGTGTTGTTATGATGATTTCATTGGTATGAATGATATGCATTGGGTCCATGTCGGCATTAGAATAAGATATACAGTGTTGTTACGATGATTTTTTTCAGTATGACTGATATGCATCGGACCACATGTGCACTATAAGGGCATTTGTTTGTAAGACTATGTTCGCCTAAAATCGTCATCTCTTAAGTATTCTCTCTCTCTCTCTCTCTCTCTCTCTCTCTCTCTCTCTCTCTCTCCGCTCTCTCTCTCCTCTCTCTCTCTTTGTGTGTGTGTGTGTGTGTGTGTGTGTGTGTGTGTGTGTGTGTGTGTGTGTGTGTGAGAGAGAGAGAGAGAGTCTTTATCTGTCTGTCCCTCTCTTTGTCTCTGTCTCTCTCTTTGTCTCTGACTGACTCAGTCTCTCTGTCTCTCTGTCTCTGTCTCTGTCTGTCTCTGTCTCTGTCTCTGTCTCTCTCTCTCTCTCTCTCTCTCTCTCTCTCTCTCTCTCTCTCTCTCTCTCTCTCTCTCTCGGCAGAAAGCCTTGAACTCATTTCTTGAAGAACTGTGTTTGTCGTCGTTTAAAATGGAAGGTGGAGGAGACCAACTTGTAGTGGTGTGTCATGAGTCGCCGAATGTTCTCGAACATTCAGGCAAATTAAGGGTAGTTTTGCTGTTGTTGAGAGCAAGTTCCTTGGGTTCTTCAAGTGTGCGAATTCAGGCATCACCAGGGGGGGGGGGGGGGGGGGGGGGGGGGGGGGAATACCCCGAGTAGTTTACTGAAGGAGGGAGAGTACTGGGAAGTGTTTCGCATGTCCGAGGGATAGCAACAAGGACATGCCGACCTGCCGGTCCTGGGTAAGAGAGTGTCCACTTGGGTACTGGCTATTAACTAACTGGGCTGAAAGGAAAGAAATCGGTGTCAGGTGACCGTCACGGGTAGGCGACCGTCAGCCTGCAGGCAGAGTACCGCGACCATTCAGTCGTTCTTGTTCTGAGGAATGAATGGAAGGCTTCGGCCTATTGAGTGGTTTGCACCTTGTTGTCTGTAGAGGTAGCAACTACTTGGAACATCAGTCCTGGCTGGTAGAGAAGTCCAGGCTGTTAGTATAAGGGGTAGCTTTGGGGAATGGAATATGGGTTTGAATAGGAGTTTTATGCATTAACCACTTGGTACCCAAGTCTTTGTTGGTGCTAACAACTGTGGTGTGTGTGTGTGTGTGTAGGTGACTAGTGATTCTATTGGCGGAATAAAAATAACTTGGGGAGTTATTGGTACAAATCGTGTGAGGTATGTGTGCCTGTAACTCCATTGGTTGAACCAGTTAAACTCGAGTTCTCTCTTGTTTGAGAATGGATATAAGGTGCCTGGAAAACCAGGAAGTGTGTGACTCACTTAAGGGAAAGTGAACTCGCCCGTCTTGCTGAGGGCCAAGAAAATACAGCGCGAGAAGCAGAGGTTTGCTGTCGCCTCGTTGTCTCCTATGTGGGGATGTAGACAGTGGAGGTTGCTGTAGCCTCGGAGCCGACGACGAGAAGAATTGTCTCCCGTGTGGGGACGGTCGACAGCAAGACGTGTTAGCCTGTTGGAGCCTAGACAGGGAGCTGCCAGACAACGGTGGGGTGTTTGCAGCCAGAGAAGACCTGTAGGAGAGGCCGACAGGAGCCCTTTCCGTGGAGAGGGCGAAGTGCCGTGGAGTCCGGGAGACTCGGTGTGAGGGTGCAACTGAGCTACGTTGCCAGTGTCCCCCAACTGGGATTTGGCCAATCGGGAGGACACAACAGTGTGGCAGCTTCAGCTCGTGGTCGCACAGTGTGATGAGAGAAACTGACGGTCAACCAAGGAATGCTGGGCAAGTTATGGACGTTTCATTTGTTCTTAAGTTTATAAATGTGCAAATGTAATAGTGAAATATTGTCTTTCCTGGTTAAGTAAGAATCACTGAAGAACAGGGGATGCGATTTATGAGATTGTCTGTATGGTGTTTACATTGTTGTATGATACAGATAATTGTGTTGTGTAGTGACGGGTGGGGGCTCGGAGTCAAGTTAAATAAAAGTTGATTATTTTCTGTGAAATGTTTATTGGTTTCCCGTCCCGTCACCTTTGTGCGGGCCCGATGTGAGTGACAGAGTGCATGTGCCTATGCGAGAGCGCATTTTGGTTGTGAAGCGTAAATACTTCTGTCTATACCCCCCTGCATCCCTGCATATGGCAGTTTATATTTTAACACAGAAAAACTCGACTGTTTTTGATGCCTTTCCTAGAAATGCTTCCGATGACTGATCTGAACATGTCTGGACGACACGATCCGCCGACCATTTCCGCAACAGCTCTGACCAGGAGATGGCGGCGGTGAGTGAAACTGATCTGACTCTGGAAGCTGGGTCTGGCAGAAACGATCAGTGCCACCGAGCACTGTGATCAGCCCCTGACCCAGTCTGCAACACTGCCAGACCACATAGAGGATCAGTTCGACAGTGCCAGACCTGCACAACTCGTGTCATAGAAACGTGGACAGTCTTCATAGTTTCAGTGGATTACTCAAAACAACGAGCCTCCGGCCTGTCGTAGGAGACGTGCAGGGAAATGTTCAAGTGTTGACGAGGAACATCAGAAGAAGCGGACAGACTGCGACACGGCATCAGACGGGGAGAACGACTGCACAGCTGGTGAGGATGGAATTCCCGACTGACGACTCTGGGAACTGCAACGTCCTCATCAGCATCCATCGGCCCCTAGGAGACACATTGCCAGTACCGGTTTATCATATCCAGTCAACACTATACCGCGATCTGGGTTCCATAAAGCGAGGAACATGTCTATTGGTATGCTATGAAATAGTGTTTGTATTCATTTCTGTATCAATACCCGCCCCCTACCCCCATTCATCATGTTGCGTCGATGGGCCAAAAAACCGTGCCACGCTGAATCATTCATATTCGTATTTGCATTCGCATTCTCTCTCTCTCTCTCTCTTCGTCCTCCAGTAATATTTCTCTCTCTCTCTCTCTCTCTTCTCTCTCTCTCTCTCTCTCTCTCTCTCTCTCTCTCTCTCTCTGGGACTCACGAAGCACGTTTGTCAATGACAGACGGTGTGTGAGCGGTCAATTGTCAAGTTCTCTCTCTCTTCTCTCCCTCTCTCCCTCTCTCTCTCTCTCTCTCTCCCCT